>JANAVB010022596.1:10311401-10487252 GCA_029216955.1 Iris pallida | reverse complement strand
TAGTATGTTCAAGCTAACCAACCAATACAATACCTCGTTCGGAGCGGGGCATTACATGCCTTCGATCTAACAAGTCAGTACAATGCACCGCACGAAACAGGACATCACACTTACCAAACACATCTTCATAGTAATGTATCTAAAGAAAATAGCATAGAAAGAAGTGACAGGCCCCAGAACATTGTGATTGACGACAGTGGAGTTAGAGTACCCAAGAGAGGAGAACGAGAACAAACATGTTATCCGAGGAGTTCTAGATAGATAAATTGTAGAGGAGTAGTATTGTCCCACTGGGATGTTGAAATTCTTCGATAAATATAATAATAGAACTATTGAAGGAAGTCAAAGATAAAATGATTGAGTTTAGGTTTGAGATTGCTTATTGGTGGATGTTTCTACTTATCTTTTTTGTAAAGAGATCCAAAATTATTTGGTAAAACTATTTTTTTAAAATACTTCATTAGAGCAAATTTTGACAGCTTTTGTTGCTAGTTCTAAAAAAATCATCAACAATTCTAAACCAAGCTTGCGACCATGACTGGAGCAAATATATAACTAAACTCTGTAGCATCACTTGGGAGGGGGATTCATGGAACCACTTTCACACATCGGTTCTGCAGAATCGTAAGTCGCCATGAGCTTGATATCACACAAGTCTAAATTGTACTTGTACAAGACATAAACAGTGCACAGTTGAAACTTGTGGCAAAATGAACACATCACAACAGACTAAACAAACAAATTGAAGATATACGGAAAGAACCTCTTTATTAAAAAGAATTCTTTATTGATCATATATAGTAGTATAATACGAAAATTTACAACAATTTACAAAGGCTCTTAATGGCCATCAACTCATGCCAACTTGGCTTACATTGAACATGCCGACTCGGCTCACCAAAAATATGATGTTCCATACATTATGCCATTTATAACAGAAATATCATCTTTTACAAGGAGAGCTTCTACACCCCAACAAATATTTTATGCCTTAGAATTGGTCAAGCCAGTCTCTACGTACCGCAAATCCCAAGCACCTGTGCAAAATTTTTACAGAGACGTGGGTCAGTATATTACCCTGTACTGGTGAGTAGAACTAGCCCACTCACCAAAACCAACACTTTTACTCATGTGGATAAGCATTTATTAAGATGATCTTTCTATTACGGACTAGGGTCGATTAACGGTTCATAAAATAGCAATTGTTTAACATACTTTTATTTACACGTTAAGCAGTATAAGTTGAATAACATGAAAGATATTTATATCACTTTTCCATTATTGCTTACCAACGACGGACATTACTGTCCCTGCATAAGATACATGGTATAATATACTTACCACCTGTATAAGACTTCCATTAGCATGCATTCAGACTACATAGTCGTTGGTAAAAAATGCACCATAAATGTAATGCCCTGCTCCGCACGAGGCATTTCGGTTGGCTTGTTGGATGGGACCAGAATGTTGGACCGTAACTTGGGTTGGAGATCAGGAGAATCGAGACTAATGTAGTCTCTTTTAGCTGGCTAGACGGAATGGGTATTGGAATGTAGCTCACTGGTGGAGCTATGCTTAGTGGGATTATGTAGGATCGGAACAGGAAGGCCCTTTATTGCAGGCAAGTGGAACTGTCCTCCTTCCTCCTTATTCCTGTATACTTAATAAATGGAATAACGTGATGCTATGAATTGTCCCTAAATGTCCCATATTTTAGTTGCTGAGTAATAGAGATACTTATGCTAAGAATTATTGAACTGCTGAATGAATCACACTTGAACTGCAAATGCGACTTGATGCCTGGGAATGAATTGATAATGTCCCTTATGCTTAATCTTGATGAAATGAATGAATCACTTGAATAATCGAGATGCTGCGTGAATGAGACATGAGAAAAGAACTGGCCATGCTATTAACACAATGAATTGAATGAGACTCTTGAATCATGTACTCTCTGTATAACTGTTGTAAAGAAATGAGATGATGCCTGTTTTTGTATAAGCAATGAAATGAATAATAATTATCCCAATAAAACGAAAGAAAAAGCTGCTTGTCACTTGAAATGAATAAAATGTTATTGGTTCCTCGTTGAGAGGAATCTTATGAGAAATGTGCAATGAATCAATGAATGGAGAATGATGAGGCTTGGGATCATGGCGAACACCAAGTACAATGATGGTAATGATTAGTCATTGAACACGGCTCGGATTTGAGATGAGATTGTTGAACTATTGGCTCTGCTTACTTTCAGTTGCTTTACCATGCATTTGTGTTATCGAGTCGACACGCATTCGCATGATCATGGACGTACTTGTACAAGTCTGAGTAAGTTTTCTCGAACAGTACCTGGGGCACCGGGACCGATTCAACCCTGGAGGAAATATTGGTCGTGCTATGGTGGCATGAGATATTATGGGACATTCGGCTAGGCTTGTAACCTACCCTGGAATGGTGCGTCGTAATACCCGTTGGAAAGTCCTTTATGGTACAGTTTCACCAACGACTATGTAGTCAGGATGCATGCTAACGAATGTTTTGTGCAAACAGAGTATATCATATTATCCTGTATTCTTATGCAGGTACAAGGGAGTTGGCTATCGGTAAGAAATTACTTAAATGTGATATACTCAATATATGTGTTGGTTTAACTTGTGTGCTTAACGTGCCAAGTAAATGATGCTATGCGTAGTCTTTCAATATGAGAACCTGCTTAACATGTTAAATTTAGTATGCTAGAAAGATGCCTTGCTATGAACATTGCTCAAACATAACATACATGCTAAGTGATGCTTGAAGTGAGAAATGACATGACATGTTTAAGATGTTAATGTTAACGATGTCTCAATGATGCCTTTTCATGATAATACCAAGGATGCTATAATGATATGCCCACATGATTATTTCTAAGAATATGTTTACATGCTTCACCATGATTATTGCCCATGAACTGTAAACTGATGCTAGGCCCCAAGTAGAAAGATCATTTTATTAAATGCCTTGCTAAAATTGACCAGTTAGTGTTGGTTTAGGCGAGTGGGTTGGATTCTGCTCGCCAGTACATAGATAATGTGTTGACCCACGTTTTTGTGGGCAGGTGCTCAGGCTTGGGATGTTCTATACACGAAGATTGTCTTGATTGGTCCCGCGACATCGAAGATTTGTTGGGCATACAGAAGCTCTCCTTGTACAAGATGATGTCTTCTGTTTATAAAGGGCATAATGTATGGAACATGGTAATCAGTGATACCAGTGAGTTGTAAGCCAAGTCGTTGTATCGAGTTGTGATCCAATGTATCCAAGTATCAAATATAAGCTGTATAGCATTGTTCAGTTGGCTTTCAATGAAAAGTGAGATGTGTTGTAAGTATTGTACTTCAATACAAGTCTTGTACTCTTCTTCAATTATCAATAAAGAGAATAAAATTCTATATATCTCTGCGTGACTTCACGTTATCCTTTTATCTCCGCTGCTATAAAGAAGTGATATATTTTATATTTAATAAGAAAGATTGTCCTCATTGTACTTCAATTTGTCTGCTTCTGCGATGTACTCCTGTTTGAAGATTATCAATTATGTATCATCTTTGCCTTGTACAAGTGCAATACCAGACTTGTACTACATCACGTCCAAGCGAGGACGATCGATTGTAAGAGATAAAATATGTGAATAAATGACTCTATGAATCGGGACGTGACAATAAAGGACATCCCCAAAGGTATTACGCATCATTTTAAAGCAGGTAGTTAGCCTCAATGAATGCCTCATAATACTTTATGTCACAGAGGACTTCATAGGGTAATGTGACACGCCATTCTACTGTAGGTTGCTGTCACGACCCACACCCTGATTAGGGGCACGAGTACGTGGTTACGTCCAGCCTATGCCACAGCATCGGCGGTAGAACGCTGTCTAGGTCATCTATAAATACTACAACTAAACAGATAAATGTACCTGTACAGTATATACACTCCGAATGGAGGTGACATAGCAATACAGTCTCAATCACAAATATAAAACTAAGGTAGATAGTATGGAAAGGAAAATACGAATGATGAGAACAGAAAATAAGTCCAAGATCCACACAAGTCCAGAGCTATACACAAACAACCCAGAGAATCACATAATATATAAAAACTACTACAGTCTAAAAAGTACTAGCTGGCTCGTAGGCCAGGCAAACCTAACTAAGCTACGCTACTCAGGGTGAGCAAAGTCTAGTGGCTCTACTAACAAACCACAGCCCGGGTCTACTCCATCAGACTCGACCCCATAATAGGTCGGGCAATCTGCCTCAGAATTATCTGTAATATGTCAACGGTATCCTGTCTGGAAAATGAGCAAGTACAAACACCAACAGCAGTTCCATATGAATTGACAAATACTATAAGAGACAGTGTAATGAAATACAAGACAAAATCAACTGAAAATATATATAATGGTGTGAGTACTGAAAAGGACGACGATATGAATGTATATAGGACGACTTGGGAACTGTTCGAAAAGTCGAGTTACAACCCCTAAACCAAACAAGGATTGGGGCTGTAACCCTTCTCCCGAACAGAACTTAGTCACCACAGATAATAAATATAAAAGGTGCCTTGAATTATTAGTGCGTCATGTGATCGGCTTGGGAAAAATATTTTCAGACCTTCTATCCGACCGGCCACGAACAAATAACAAGTATGAAACAACAAGTGTGAAGATAAGGCCGGTTGTCACGATCCGCACCCACTTTTCGGATACGAGACGTGTCCAAGCCAGCCTACGTTGCAGAGTCGGCGGTAGAACGCTGTCAAGCCGCAAGAAATAAATGCTCAAAATATGATATTTACTGCTCATTCACAATTCTAAGTTTATTACAACATTTACAAGATTTATATTTAAAGAAAATACAAGACTTTATATTTAATAAAATTGATACAATTGTTTTCTATTTCTAGGTTGTCTTCAGCATACCCAAGTCTTCCCCAGTGCTAAGAGTGATAGCGGCTAAACCTGAAAAATGTTGATTTCCAGTCAGGAATGGAACAAGTACACAAACCGACGGTAAAACAAAACACAACAGAATTAATAAGACATGAAAATAGCATATGAGATATGAAAGCTGTAAGAAAACTGATGACATAGCACGATAGAGAAGTAAACAAGAAAAAGCTAATAAAAGACATCTATCTAGGTGGTATGAAATATCCTTTTCAACATGTGAACGGCTAGGGGGTAAATACGGCTCACTGTACGTGTCGTGTGCAGCTGCTATCGTTCAAGAATAGACTCATGGGATAGTTCTGGGTAGTTCACATGTTTACTTAGATATTTCCTCTCCTGACTACTCCGTGTGACGAGCGTGTCAACAAGCAGCAAGATATATGTATAGACATGAAATAAAAAGACTACTATAAATCGGAAAGCAATCAGAAAGTGCACTTGCCTGAGGTCCTTAGCTGGAGAAACCAATAATAATCACTCAACGAGCCACAATCAATCAACACAAGCAGAAGTCTCCGGATGCTGAAATAAATAGTACCAACGTTCTCAGAATAGTCAAATTAGCTAGGATTGCCTGTCCTTAAATCCAATTCAGGACACAGGAACAAAACGGTAATTTCGAGCAAAAACGATGTCCGCCGTTGGACCCGCTTTGCACCGAAAAGTGTGTCAGAGTCAATGGTCTCTAAAGTCGTCAAACTACATGTCTACGGATCCAGTTTTCTGATACGAACCCAACCGTATGTCCAAAGTTGGATTCTGGCGGGCCATGCACAAAATCGCCCGTTGAGTGGGACCGTAGGGCCCGCAAAACGATGATTTTATCAACGGTCTCAGAATCGGACCAAACTTGGCATACAGGACCAGAAAAATGATAGGATCCTGTTGGCATAAGTTTCGTCTCGATCTGACGAGCGTACACGAAGTAATTAGAGAATTTGCAAAGTGCACGATACGGTAAATTTTGACGGATACGCATCAAATTCGTCGCGCACACGCGACCAATTTGAATTCCGTCAAAGCCCACACGACCACGTAGCTGTTACGCAACTTTCGATGTCTTCAGTTCGCGACCACGTCGTCCGGAATGGCGTGACGCACGTCGTGTGGATGAATTTTCTAAATTTTCAAAAACTGTTTTTGAGGTTTTTCTCTATTTTCAAATCGATTTAACTCACTCCTTAAAACCCTAGAATTAAAACTAAAAATTACGTTTCCATCTCCTATAGGTTCTCTATAGGTCTGTTCAAGTAGATTGCTGGATTTCTCGATAGGTCGATCTAGATCTGGCTTCCAAGTTGGGGTTCGAGAGGGGTTTCCTGTCCTGTTTTGGACAGGTTTTCGCTCGACTTCGAGCTCGTTTTTCGATGCACATGATGTAAAACAATTTTAAGTACTCGAAGGGAAACGTAGTGGGTTATGTCGGGGTCATACCTGAAGAAACGGCTCGTCAAAAGGACGAGCGTGTACGACGCAACGACGTCGCGAACCTCTCCTCGCGGCTGCAACTGCTGTCGTTGTTGCGCTGTTCCGCGCACTGTCTCCGGTGCGCGCGCGCTGGTCCGGCGGCCGGCGACCGCCCAGGGGGTCGGGGTTGGGGCGGCGCACGCGTACGATCGATTAGGGTTTAGGGTTTCGTACTCTCTCTCTCTCTTCCTAGTTATTGTCCGCACGGGGGGGTGTTTTCCTGTTATCGCTAGGTTTGGTTCTGTAGCTGTTCAGTTTTAGGGGGAATGGCTGGGCCGACTGTGGGCTGCCACTGCTATGGCCGGCTGGGCCGGGCCACTTCGAGTTTTGATTAATCAACCACCCAAGTAATTGCATACCAGCACATCTAATCTGACATCTAGAACATCGTGTTAAACTATCTCACAAAATGAAAGCATGATCAGTCATAGAGTTTTATGATTTCTTTTACACCTCTCTCATGTTGCTTCTCTCTTTTTTGTTGGTGTTAACTCCTTTTCTTCTTTTTGACTACTTTATTTTTTTACCCTGATTATAATTGGAGAACAGACTTCTTTGCAACATCAGAACAAGAATCACAAGCTAGGTAGCATCCTGTAATTTATCATTTTTAAGGAGAGAGCTTCACAAAGAGGGAAGTGGGCTAGTCATCAGCGTCATATGGAAACATCAACAAAGCCATAACAATTCATGAGTGAATTTGGTTTAATTTAAATATTGATCATTCCATGAGTCCTTGAAGAAAGTAACAAGTTCAAGAAGTAATCCACATCTAATATAGACACATAAATGTGCGAGTGTGTGAGCAAGTAGTAGTGCACCAACAGGTGTTACTACATTTATATATATATATATATATACCTTTATATATATACACCCACATCTTTGATAAAGAATAAAATGATGATAACTATTAATAATAATAATTTATAACAAAATTCAATAAGCACATAATTATTATTTATAAAATCTGAAAATCACCATAAATAAAATAAAATATTTTAAAATTTTCGGGAAGGGGAGGTACAAATCTACCCACCTAAAAAATAATTTTGTCCTCGAAATTTCTAACTCGTAAACATACCGAAACTTCAAACATAGAAATTAAAAGAATAAAATCCCTATACCACAATATCCTCGAATTTTAATTACTCAGAAATATTTATATCCTCCTCCTAGCCATTTCGTAAAATCATCGAGGGCTTCTACCCACCTTTGGTTATACTACCCACTTCAAACACCTGACGTCATAATGTTGTAACCCTCCAGCTAATTGCAAAAAGTAACTACCGACGGATATCCATAGCATAAGGCATCTACAACCCTCTCCTATCTATCAGCAACCCAAAATTTAACAAGCAACAAATTTGCATAAGTAGCTAAGAAATATTGATAAACTCTAGTAAGCATGACTAGTCGTCGCCCCGAAGTAGGGAGGACAGAAAGATAAGGCAGATTAATCGGGGGCAACTGTGAAGTTTCAGGAGAAGTGGAGAGTATCCAATGTTACAGATAGAAAGTGAGTTTATGAACCACTGTCTTAGTTGCTAGATTGGGATACTCTAGTCCAGTCACTTGCTACGTCGAAGAGCCCTTCGTTACTTAGAGTGGCCTACAATCCGTGTAATACAGAATTCTCGTTCTCAAAATTCTAATTCAAACAAGGTTCCATACTGGAATCGAATTTGGGAAATCAAGGTTGTAATCTTTTTCGTGGTTATTTAAACACACGAGCAAAGATTATGAATGTAATACAAGATCGCATCGCGACTTCCAAGTAGATAGGATAAAGTTTACGAATGGATTCACATTCTAAGGGGTGGAGGGTACATAATAGATACAGGGGTCGATTTCAAATAGTTTAGTTCTGTAGTTCAAATATGGTGGTATATCGGGATGGATTTTACTGGGCCTTAATGGGTTTCCTATTTGGATATCATTCGTTGGTTGGATGAACCTTGGATTTCAATCCATATGGACTGGACAAGATCCCAACGATAAAACTATTTCTATTAGGTTAGGGTATCCTAGAATAGGTATTAACCCAAGTGGTTGAGCTAGTTGCCAGTTAGATTGGCTAGTCAGGTCCTTAAAGTCAAAATGCGCCTTCGGTGACTTCTGTATTTAGTAGCACATGAGGCCTCCATTGGGTGGCACACTAGTGGCATGTGCGTAGTGGGCTTCGAGTAGGTCACAACCATATATTGGTTCGAAAGAATTGAGTCAAGGTTGAGGCTCTAGTGGAAGTCGGAAAATGTACCGTCATTATGGTAAGGGATATAACTAGTCCTTTTGTCCTGAAAGTCGTACTACAAAATAGAGTACAAGGGGACGGGTTTGAGTGGGACATGATATACCTAGATGAAGGTGGACTTGTCTAGATTTTACATGCAAAATTTGTTGGAAGGTAACAGCTAGTCTCATGCTCCGAATATTAATGACACGGCCGGGAACACAAAATGATCTAAAGGAAAAGTGGGAGTTCAAGGGCACTAAAGGTCACTCTAATGGAAAAATTATTCTAATCAATCGATAATCCTCTTATACCCTAAAATTTTAGAAAGCTTACGGTCTACCTACCTTAGAAGTTAGGACAGGGTTTTAGGAATAATGGGGTTAGAAGAATTTCAAGGTCCAGAGATTGTACCTCGACTCTGGTTAATAAAGAATAAGGTATGACGTATCGGGATACGGTAGATAAAAGTCAAGCCAATGATCGTTCCTCAAGTTCAGATGGCTAGAAGGTCCCAATAGTACCTTGAAGGTTGAGAGGAGAACGAGTGTGTATAATGACACAAGGTCGATAAAAGGAGAACGATCTACTCGTCTATAGTATGCAAGAGTTATCGACGGGGTAACCAACTCCAAGGCAAAAGATTTCTAACAATTGAGTTATGAATTTCTATTGGTGTCAAACCTGCCAGACTATTGTCACAAGGGTTCTAGTTGGAGCAAGCTTCAAACAAATGATTAGAGGCTCACAACATTTGGTCTCTTGAGAATAGGTAGTCTCCTAGAGAGGCATTTGGTCAAGGGAAAAGATCCTAATCATTCTCAGACTCCAATAACCAGAAGATCAAGATAGTAGGTTTAGTGTCGAAGGGAGAACGAGTAATTCAAGGCAAGGTTCCTGTCACAGGACTGGCCGATGGTAGTCACACTTGTGTATACCACTATCATAGCCATGGGAATACTCTGTATCTACCTATCAGTTACGAGCTTTCGTCTTTCCAATCAGTGAAGACGAAAATAACAAAGAGTTCAAGAGAGATGCCACTGAACACAATTACATGGTTCAAGGGCGAATGTTTAATTCAAGAGGAATTGCCAAAGCAGTCGTGGATGAGATCCTAGAGACATCTATATCTCAATCCACGTAGGATAATTAGATGAAGAGCGAACCAATTGCATCATGGTTGATCAGACCGTAATACAATAATTTTGATTAGACAAAATATTAGCGGACGTCCCCAATAAATATGTCCTGAATCAAGCTTGATAAAAGAGTAAGCTTGCAAAACTAGGCTGTAATAGCAGCATTGGTCAAGAGGGTCAAAATATAAATATGCAATATTTTTGAAATGAGGCACAATTGGTTCAAGTTTTGAGATAATCAAAACCTTACCTGGTGTTATTGTTTATACAGTCAACCTATTATCTTCTATTCATAAGGCCTTGGTCGACTAATGTGTTATGGACTCTAATTTCTATATTCTAGGTAAACCTATTAACGTCAGTCAGTTACACTGTCAATAGATCACAAGAATCACATAACGCTAGGTTGGGAGACATGCTACTCGACTTACAGAACTTACACTAGTATTGGTTTTGGATCTTAGAGGGCATACAGGGCACTTTCCTACCCTCTATAATATCCTAAACTTGTAATCACGTCTGAAATCACTTTACCGAAAATTATGCCTCGTCCATATACTCTGGCTGTGGCAACACTTGGTTCCATGATTCAATTGTGATAGGCTATCAGGTACTCTACTATATATCGACACAAGGGTATCTAAGATCTAAAGAGGTAGACAAGAACATAGTTTTAGCAATGTTCCATAAACTATAATTCTTCGAAATGATCTCAATTTTGTGGGTTGTGCCTCACCAGTGCGCTGCTGGCTGCAGTGAACCCACACTCTCCGCTCTCAGGTAATTGATGACAGTGCGCTGCTGTCTAACTATTATTATTTAACTAATACTCCTTTAACTATATCCGTAAAAATTTATGAGCCTCTAGAGATTCAAACAAGTGGACTAAAAGTAGAGCGTAGGTATTTGTCCTATCAATCACAACACTTAAAATAAAAGAGTTAATATGGAGAAAATAACTAAAGACACAAGAGGTACAAACATTCTAGTATTTATTTCATATGCATTTCTATGGTTGAGGAAAAATCTCGAATCGATCTACCTCGAGATTCGTACATGAATTGCAGAATCAGAAATTATAACCTAAATCCTTACAGCAAAAGAGAATGTAGAACAGACAATTCTAATTCATGATATGAAATTTATATCTAGATAGAGCAAAAGAAAACTAAACATGTTATCACGATTAAAGTCTTAATTATAGATAAGCCTAACTTACCAGTGAATAGTGGATCTACATTGGATCAAAATGTCATACCAAAGGTATCAGTGTATCTATAAAGATCTGGCAAGCAATCTAAATTACATGGCCCATCTAATAACCTTAACTACCCAACTGTCAATTTAATGAGGGACTCCTATTCCTAGTCATTCTCTTAAATCATTTTAATCCTAATTGTGAATGAGCATTCCCTGAGCGCAGGCTCGCAATAGTACGACAAACGTACCATCACGAGTTCACAATCTTTTGCAAAATCTGACCTGCATGGGCCACCACAAAAACTTGTCACGACCCGCACCCTCTTTTCGGATACGAGACGTGTCCAAGCCAGCCTACGCCGCAGAGTCGGCGGTAGAACGCTGTCAAGCCCGCAAGAAATAAATGCTCAAAATATGATATTTACTGCTCATTCACAATTCTAAGTTTATTACAACATTTACAAGATTTATATTTAAAGAAAATACAAGACTTTACATTTAATAAAATTGATACAATTGCTTTCTATTTCTAGGTTGTCTTCAGCATACCCAAGTCTTCCCCAGTGCTAAGAGTGATAGCGGCTAAACCTAAAAAATATTGGTTTCTAGTCAGGAATGAAACAAGTACACAAACCGATGTCAATGCAAAACACAACAGAATTAATAAGACATGAAAATAGCATATGAGATATGAAAGTTGTAAGAAAACTGATGACATAGCACGATAGAGAAGTAAACAAGGAAAAGCTAATAAAAGACATCTATCTAGGTGGTGTAAAATATCTTTTTCAATATGTGAACGGCTAGGGGGTAAATACGGGTCACTGCACGTGTCGTGTGCAGCTGCTATCGTTCAAGAATAGACTCATGGGATAGTTCTGGGTAGTTCACATGTTTACTTAGATATTTCCCCTCCCGATTCCTCCGTGTGATGAGCGTGTTAACAAGCAGCAAGATATATGTATAGACATGAAATGAAAAGACTACTATGAATCGGAAAGCAATCAGAAAGTGCACTTGCCTGAGGTCCTTAGCTGGAGAAACCAATAATAATCACTCAACGAGCCACAATCAATCAACACATGCAGAAGTCTTCGGATGCTGAAATAAACAGTACCAACGTTCTCCGAATAGTCAAATTAGCTAGGATTGCCTGTCCTTAAGTCTAATTCTGGACACAGGGGCAAAACGGTAATTTCGAGCAAAAACGATGTCCGCCGTTGGACCCGCTTTGTACCGAAAAGCGTGCCAGAGTCAATGGTCTCTAAAGTCGTCAAACTACATGTCTACGGATTCAGTTTTCCGATACGAACCCAACCGTATGTCCAAAGTTGGATTCCGACGGGCCGTGCACAAAATCGCCCGTTGAGTGGGACCGTGGGGCCCGCAAAACGATAATTTTATCAACGGTCTCAGAATCGGACCAAACTTGGCATACAGGACCAAAAAAATGATACGGTCCTGTTGGCATAATTTTTGTCTCGATCTGACGAGCGAGCACGAAGTAATTGAAGAATTTGCAAAGTGCACGACACGGTGAATTTCGACGGATACGCATCAAATTCGTCGCGCACACGCGACCAATTTGAATTCCGTCAAAGCCCACACGACCACGTAGCTGTGATGCAACTTTCGATGTCTTCGGTTCGCGACCACGTTGTCTGGAATGGCGTGACGCACGTCGTGTGGATGAATTCTCTAAATTTTTAAAACTGTTTTTGAGGTTTTTCTCTATTTTCAAATCGATTTAACTCACTGCTTAAAACCCTAGAATTAAAACTAAAAATTAGGTTTCCATCTCCTATAGGTTCTCTATAGGTCTATTCAAGTAGACTGCTGGATTTCTCGATAGGTCGATCTAGATCTGGTTTCCAAGTTGGGGTTCGAGAGGGGTTTCCTGTCCTGTTTTGGACAGGTTTTCGCTCGACTTCGAGCTCGTTTTTCGATGCGCATGACGTAAAACAATTCTAAGTACTCGAAGGGAAATGTAGTGGGTTATGTCGGGGTCATAACTGAAGAAACGGCTCGTCAAAAGGACGAGCGTGTACGATGCAACGTCGTCGCGAACCTCTCCTCGCGGCTGCAACTGCTGCCGTTGTTGCGCTGTTCCGCGCACTGTCTCCGGCGCGCGCGCGCTGGTCCGGCGACCGACGACCGCCCAGGGGGTCGAGGTTGGGGTGGCGCACGCGTACGATCGATTAGGGTTTAGGGTTTCGTACTCTCTCTCTCTATCTTCCTAGTTATAGTCTGCACGGGGGGGTGTTTTCCTGTTACCGCTCGGTTTGGTTCTGCAGCTGTTCGGTTTTAGGGGGAATGGCTGGGCCGACTGTGGGCTGCCACTGCTATGGCCGGCTGGGCCGGGCCACTTCGAGTTTTGATTAATCAACCACCCAAGTAATTGCATACCAGCACATCTAATCTGACATCTAGAACATCGTGTTAAACTATCTCACAAAATGAGAGCATGATCAGTCATAGAGTTTTATGATTTCTTTTACACCTCTCTCATGTTGCTTCTCTCTTTTCTGTTGGTGTTAACTCCTTTTCTTCTTTTTGACTACTTTATTTTTTTACCCTGATTATAATTGGAGAACAGACTTCTTTACAACATCAGAACGAGAATCACAAGCTAGGTAGCATCCTGTAATTTATCATTTTTAAGGAGAGAGCTTCACAAAGAGGGAAGTGGGCTAGTCATCAGCATCATATGGAAATATCAACAAAGCCATAACAATTCATGAGTGAATTTGGTTTAATTTAAATATTGATCATTCCATGAGTCCTTGAAGAAAGTAACAAGTTCAAGAAGTAATCCAGTTCCAATATAGACACATAAATGTGCGAGTGTGTGAGCAAGAAGTAGTGCACCAACAGGGGTTACTACATTTATATATATATACCTTTATATATATACACCCACATCTTTGATAAAGAATAAAATGATGATAACTATTAATAATAATAATTTATAACAAAATTCAATAAGCACATAATTAATTATTTATAAAATCTGAAAATCACCATAAATAAAATAAAATATTTTAAAATTTCCGGGAAGGGGATGTTTCGAGACCACAAAAACCCCAAAAAACCATCCTGCACTGCTTCTGCTTACTGCTTTTTCCTGCTTACTGCTTATTGCTTACTGCTTTTTCCTGCTGCTTTCCTGCTCATTCTTCCACTCTCTAACCATCTAACCACACACACAAACACATATACCAAATCCACCACCCTTCTCTTCTAACACACCTACACACATCTATATACAAACACACTACCACTCAACCAAAACACAAATCACTCAACAAACTACACTAGCCTCAAGTCAAATAGGATGGCATGATCCTCCCAACTCTCTCACCTTCACAACACACACACTACACTACCATCTATACAACATCAAACACACACTAGCACATATCCTCTATCAATCTCACTTCTCTCCACTAACCACCCACATCCTTATCTCATTCAAACACACACACTATACTAACATATATTACATAACAATAATATATATATATATATATCTATATATGTATATATATATATACATATATGTACTATATCATACATATTCTTGGCAATCTATGATACTACATTCACATGATATCATACTAGGCTCATAGGTTACACAAAATGCCTACGTCGTATAGTCACTCTTCTACTTAAAACTAATACTGTACCAATTGGGCTTTCACTAAATTCTATGATTAAAGTATGTTATAGCTCTTCGTGTTAGCTTTCCGAAACTTCAAACGGATCGCATTTTCGTGTCCGGAAGCTCCCGGAATCGCGAAAACACCGAAACACGTTCATCTTTCTTACAGCTGCTACTCAAACAATTCTACAGAAAGTTATAGAACGAATTTGGCTTATTAAAATATATATTTGGAAAGCTAACTTCGATACGCTTCTTTTAAAAAAAACGGAAGATTAATTGGAGTTGTGAGCTAAAAGTTATGATATTTCTAAATTGCTCTAGCTACTAAAAACGTGGATAAAAATTATGACGAATTTGGGTTGTTTGGACAAAAAAAAACATGTAGGCCAAAATACTTGGATACCAACATAGCTATCTAAATAAAACTTATTCTAACCATCCTAAATAAGATCAATCCACTCTCTAAAAATATAAATCTGAGATTAAAATACTAATTAATCATTCCTACAATATATATATGCATACAAGTGTCAAAAATAGGGATTTTTTCCACTAGGACACAACCACAACACAAAGGACACTCCTATGACCTCCAAATGGACACGAAATGGACACAAATGGAGATACAACCATGGGGGTCATTCCTATGGGTTTCAAAATATTCCTATATGCATGTAGAGATGGATTAGAGAAGAGATTATACCTTCCGGGAGATAGTTTCAAAGGAAAAAGCCTTCCGACTCAACACCGACACGTAGAGATTCCAAAAGGACACGAACGAGCTCCGAATCCTCCCAAACTTGAGGAGCTCCTTCCTTGGATTGAATGGAGAGGGAAGGAAGAAGATTTGGTGGAGAAATGGAAGGATTTGGTGATGGTTTGATTAGGGAAAGCTCTAAAAAAAATGGGAAAGAACAAGAGAGAGAAATGAAAGGGGAAATAATAAAGTGACTTGTGCCTATCCATGCCAAAAGTGGCCAGCCATAATGGTGGGTTTTGTCCTATTAGAAAAGGTCAAAAAGCCTCCTACACTAATCTATTAGTTAATACATGGAATGGCTTCTAAGTCGGGGGTAGTTTAGTCATTCCTAAAACCACTAATCCAAATTAATCCTAACCAAAATAATTAGCCTAGTCACTAACTAAAATATCTAACATGTGGGCCATGGCTAACTAGTGTGTGGGCCCGCTAAGGTCAACACTATCCCGGGTCCCCGATACAAGTCGGAATGAGCTGAAATTCGAACCCGACTCAAATAACCCCAAAATATTACAATAAATAAATAAATAATTCCAAAAATATTTAAAAGTGAAAAATGACAAAAATACTCCTATTTCTGGAAACTGGGGGTGACAAATCTATCTACCTTAAAAAATTTCGTCCTCGAAATTAAAACCAAACAATAGTAAAATCTCAAATTCACAGGTCAGGGCTAAAAATTTAAAATGGTTTAAAATCTCAAAATCAAAACATGAATTAAATGACTAAAAATTTTAAAATTTGAAATTACTCTCAAATATAAGTCTATCCACCTTAAAAGAATTCATCCTCAAAAATTAAAACGAAGCAAACACAAAAAAATTCATGCAATCTGATAATCGTATGCGTCTGTCCAATAATCATGATACTCAGAATCTCTGTCATGCCAGTGAGCAAGGCTACGATAATCACAGAGTCCTCAACTACGGTACATACCTCTAGAATTATGGTATTTAAAATTTTTTGCATTGCCGCTAGCTTGGCAGCGAAAACCTTAAATTCCCACACCCGAGAAATACGTCCATAGTCCGACTATATGTCCTCACTCTGCCTGCTAGCATGACCCTAGAGGATTCTAAAACCTCATAATCGAGACGACCTAGCCCATACGACTTATCTCAGAAAAATCACATCACAAGAACAATTTTTTATCCAACGATCAAGGAACAGATGGAATTGAATTTCAAGACAGTTTATAAGAAAGCAAATGCGGAAATAAGATCGAAAGATTGGAACTTGCTATATGCTCTGCTACTGCTTGAAAACAAGTCACTGTCATCCTGAAGACGAATTGAACCCAAGAGATCAATATGGCACAAGATAAGATATTATCAAAGGAGGACAATTGAATTCGAATGCAAGAAGAGTTGTCATGGTAATCAAAAGATCAGAAATTTACTAAAATGTGATTGAGTAACTCCTATCATACCCTAGATCCTACGTCCTAGTCGCAGGCTCGTAATTAGCACTCTAATTCGAGCACCATTACGAGATCGCACTAATTGCGACTCTGACCTGCATGGGCCACCACAAAAATGTGTCACGACCCGCACCCTGATTAGGGACACGAGTACGTGGTTACGTCCAGCCTACGCCGCAGTATCGGCGGTAGAACGCTGTCTAGGTCATCTATAAATACTACAACTAAACAGATAAATGTACCTGTACAGTATATACACTCCGAATGGAGGTGACATAGCAATACAGTCTCAATCACAAATGTAAAACTAAGATAGATAGTATGGAAAGGAAAATACGAATGATGAGAACAGAAAATAAGTCCAAGATCCACACAAGTCCAGAGCTATACACAAACAACCCAGAGAATAACATAATATATAAAAACTACTACAGTCTAAAAAGTACTAGCTGGCTCGTAGGCCAGGCAAACCTAACTAAGCTTCACTACTCAGGGTGAGCAAAGTCTAGTGGCTCTACTAACAAACCACAGCCCGGGTCTACTCCATCAGACTCGACCCCATAATAGGTCGGGAAATCTGCCTCAGAATCATCTGTAATATGTCAACGGTATCCTATCAGGAAAATGAGCAAGTACAAACACCAACAACAGTTCCATATGAATTGACAAATACTATAAGAGACAGTGTAATGAAATACAAGACAAAATCAACTAAAAATATATATAATGGTGTGAGTACTGAAAAGGATGACGATATGAATGTATATAGGGCGACTTGGAAACTGTTCGAAAAGCCGAGTTACAACCCCTAAACCAAACAAGGACTGGAGCTGTAACCCTTCTCCCCAACAGAACTTAGTCACCACAGATAATAAATATAAAAGGTGCCTTGAATTATTAGTGCGTCATGTGATCATCTTGGGAAAAACATGTTCAGACCTTCCATCCGACCGGCTACGAACAAATAAAAAGTGTGAAACAACAAGTGTGAAGATAAGGCCGGTTATCATGGAAAGTTGTGAACAAGTAGCTATAGACAAGTGTCGAGTACTAGTGTGAAGTAACAAGTGGGTATTTTGATCACACAACCACTAATAACTCCCTATCCCCGAATAGTATAAAGGATCCGGACATAACACGTCATGACACGAGATTTAAAAGCAGGTGATCAGCCCACTTCCAAGTCCATATCTATACAAGTACAAGTAACAAATCGAGTCATGTTCCAATATACCAAGTAATCCGGGAACAACATCTCATGACAGGATCCGACATATACTAGTCCGTGAAATATTGTGTCTGGAAATCAAGTAAGACACTACGACTGAATCGGATATAGCAGATATCAAGACAATAAAAACTATCAGTAAATGTACTCGCCTGTGATCTTGAGCTGATAAGGTGAACAGACGCTCAAAGTAAATCACAGACCTAAAATGAGATACTATGAGTTAAACAGGGTTTTATACTGAAAAAGGAAACTAATTTAAGTCATGAATGCAAGTCTAAGTCAAAACTAGGTCAATCTAGGTCAAACTGAGTCGTACTAGGTCAAACTAGGTCATATTGGGTCATACTGGTTCATACTAGGTCATACCAGATCACGGGGAGTCAATCCAAGTCAAACTAGGTCAAACGGGGTCAAAGGTTGACTTACAGTTGACTTTTGGTCAACTGGTCAACCCTGGTCAACTCTTGTCAACTCTGGTCAACTCTAGTCAACCCTAGGTCAACCCTAGGTCAAACTAGTCAAATATTGACTAACTGTTGACTTTTAGTCAACTGGTCAACTCTGGTTTGGTTTCGGTCAATTCTAGTCACTTATAGGCTAAGTTTGACTTTCGGTTGACTTTTGTTGACTTTTGGTCAAAATGGTCAATCGAGGTCAAAACTAGTCTAAGGACACTAATCCTAAGCATTACCAATCAAGAGAACCAAATTCTAACTATATCTTAGAAGTTAAACTCAATATCTTAACTATACCCTATTACCTACATTTACCCTTACCAAGGTAATCCCGATACCTTGCCCATTACAAAGGAAACCCCGCTAATACTCAAGATACTAGCCTAGGCTCCTTAGGATAGCTAGATACTATCCTATCTAGGGTTTACCAACCAAGAAATCTAGGGTTCTTGGGCATCAAAACTATTTTTTCTAATATGTTACTCTCCTACACATTACCTTAAGGTAATATTGTATCAAGATACCACATCTAACATAACTCATTCTTCTAAACCACACTCACTCTCCCTCACAAACATCATCTATCTAACCCCCATCTAACTTAGAATTCTACTTCTAAAATAACTTCTCAAAAACTAACTCAAACATCTACCACTACCCTCAAGATAACATAACATGGCATACTTTCTAACATTGACAAACCTTATTTTCTACCACTATAAACACTACCTACTAACCGCCTAACACACTAAAAACACTCTCTAACTTAGGGGTTTCGTAGTACTAAATGTGGTTGACAAGTGTGGGTGGGTATTTGGGGCTAAGGTGGGTCAAAATGGGATGTTTCGAGACCACAAAAACCCCAAAAAACCATCCTGCACTGCTTCTGCTTACTGCTTTTTCCTGCTTACTGCTTATTGCTTACTGCTTACTGCTTACTGCTTTTTCCTGCTGCTTTCCTGCTCATTCTCTCACTCTCTAACCATCTAACCACACACACAAACACATATACCAAATTCACCACCCTTCTCGTCTAACACACCTACACACATCTATATACAAACACACTACCACTCAACCAAAATACAAATCACTCAACAAACTACACTAGCCTCAAGTCAAATAGGATGGCATGATCCTCCCAACTCTCTCACCTTCACAACACACACACTACACTACCATCTATATAACATCAAACACACACTAGCACATATCCTCTATCAATCTCACTTCTCTCCACTAACCACACACATCCTTATCTCATTCAAACACACACACTATACTAACATATATTACATAACAATAATATATATATATATATATATATATATATATATATATATATATGTATATATATACATATATGTACTATATTATACATATTCTTGACAATCTATGATACCTACATTCACATGATATCCATACTAGGCTCATATGTTACACAAAATGCCTACATCGCATAGTCACTCTTCTACTTAAAACCAATACTGTACCAATTGGGCCTTCACTAAATTCTAGGATTAAAGTATATTATATCTCTTCGTGTTAGCTTTCCAAAACTTCAAACGGATCATATTTTCGTGTCCGGAAGCTCCCGAAATCGCGAAAACACCGAAACGCGTTCATCTTTCGTACAACTGACACTCAAACAATTCTACAGAAAGTTATAGAATTAATTTGGCTTATTAAAATATATATTTGAAAAGCTAACTTCGATACGCTTCTTTTAAAAAAAATGGAAGATTAATTGGAGTTATGAGCTAAAAGTTATGATATTTCTAAGTTGCTCTAGCTACTAAAAACGTGGATAAAAATTATGACGAATTTGGATTGTTTGGACAAAAAATACATGTAGGCCAAAATACTTGGATACCAACATAGCTATCTAAATAAAACTTATTCTAACCATCCTAAATAAGATCAATGCACTCTCTAAAAATATAAATCTGAGATTAAAACACTAATTAATCATTCCTACAATATATATATATATATGCATACAAGTGTTAAAAATAGAAAATTTTCCCACTAGGACACAACCACAACACAAAGGACACTCCTATGACCTCCAAATGGACACGAAATGGACACAAATGGAGATACAACCATGGGGGTCATTCCTATGGGTTTCAAAATATTCCTATATGCATGTAAGTGTGGATTAGAGAAGAGATTATACCTTCCGGGAGAGAGTTTCAAAGGAAAAAGCCTTTCGACTCAACACCGACACGTAGAGATTCCAAAAGGACACGAACGAGCTCCGAATCCTCCCAAACTTGAGGAGCTCCTTCCTTGGATTGAATGGAGAGGGAAGGAAGAAGATTTGGTGGAGAAATAGAAGGATTTGGTGATGGTTTGATTAGGGAAAGCTCTAAAAAAAATGGAAAAGAACAAGAGAGAGAAATGAAAGGAGAAATAATAAAGTGACTTGTGCCTATCCATGCCAAAAGTGGCCAGCCATAATAGTGGGTTTTGTCCTATTAGGAAAGGTCAAAAAGCCCCCTACACTAATCTATTAGTTAATACATGGAAGGGCTTCTAAGTCGGGGGTAGTTTAGTCATTCCTAAAACCACTAATCCAAATTAATTCTAACCAAAATAATTAGCCTAGTCACTAACTAAAATATCTAACATGTGGGCCATGGCTAACTAGTATGTGGGTCCGCTAAGGTCAACACTACCCCGGGTCCCCGATACAAGTCGGAATGAGCTGAAATTCGAACCCGACTCAAATAACCCCAAAATATTACAATAAATAAATAAATAATTCCAAAAATATTCAAAAGTGAAAAATGACAAAAATACCCCTATTTCTGGAAACTGGGGATGACAGTTGCAAGCCTCATATAAGTCCTGCATTACTTCGTGCCACCGTAGTACGACCAATATTTTCCCTTAGGTCGAGTCGGTCCAGTGCCTAAGGTACCGTTCAAGGAAACTCACTCAAACCATGTGCACAAGTTGCCCATGATTATGTGAATGCATATACTCGATTATAAGCATAAAGTGCATGATAAAATACTAAAATTAAATAGAACCAACATTTCATCATCACTGGTCATACAAGCTGTATTCAACGACTCACCATTCTCATTATTACCATCATTTCACTTGGTCATCTATCGATCCAAAGTCCCATCATTTTATATATTTCTCATCTTAACATACACATTGCAATTCTTTGTGTCAATTGCATTCTTCTATCATGTGTCAGTTTTGCAGGCAGGCTAATATTCATGTGTCATTCATTTTGGCAACATTAAGCATAAGCATCACTATCTTTACATCAATTAAGCATCATCCATTTAGGAACATAGCATGGCAACACAAGCTGTTTATTTTATTAAGCGTGAAGGAGTAGAAAAGAAGGAATAGTTCCACCCACCTAACAAATGGTCTTCCTGTTCTGATCACATATATTCTCAACGGGTCCTCAGAGATGATTTGACGTAAAGCAAGATCCTCCTTACTTGACATAACCATACTGGTGAGCTATGTTCCACAAATTATTCCATCTGACCAAATTAGAAAGACTACATCATCCTTCAAATCTCTCGGTACCAATTCAAGTGATAGTTCGACAATCTGATCCATTCCAATAAGCTAACAAAATGCCTTTGCACAGAGTGGGGCATTACAACTACAGTCGGAATAACACAACATCATAGCCAGTGTAATGGCCGACACCTTCACGTATTGCCCCAACGGTGAATACATATACTTAGCCTCCTACTGGATAAAAAAGAGAAATGTGATTTGTTTAATATAGTAATTTTTAATAAAATTTTAAGAGAATTTCTAGAGCAGTCTAGTTTGTGTTAGTTAACTAATTACAATAAGTCTTGATAGAAGAGTATAGAAAAAGAGTGTTCTAATATTTTTGAGAAATGATAAAATAATCAAGAAGATAGAAGAGTATATAAAAAGAGGGTTCTAGTATTTCTTAGAAATGGTCAAGTCCTTCTTGTGTACCTATAAATAGGGGTGGCTAGCTTCTAAGGTTAACAAAAAATAAAGCAAAGCTATAAGCCTCCTCTCCACTTTCCCTTGTAACATTTTTCAATATTAATACAACCTTATTCTCATTTTCCTCCTTTTACAAAGAAATCTTATTCTAAGAAAGCCATGTCTATCATACTGGTTGAGTCATTTACTTAAATTGTTCTCCAATGAATACCTACACTTCTGATTAAGTGTCTATTACACTAGTGAATTACGAGTGAGCATAGAGTATATTCTTTCTAGATTCACTAATTTTCCTCTAAACTAGTTATCCTACGACCAGAAACATATTTAAGAACAAAGCTTAATAACATATTTGGATCTCTCTAGTGTTAACAAATAATAGTCCATAATCCATTATTTTTATTTTAGAGACTTAACTAAATTGTTACAAACAATACACAAATAAAATAATGAATCATCACTATCAGATTCATGGTTGGATGTGTGTGTGTGAGGGAAGGGGATTGGAGGAGGGTAGTGGTGGTTAGGACCGTGTATTGTCGCACTCCGACCATAGGACCAAAAGTCATTACTGGACGTACGCAATATCATACAAGTCTAAATTGTACATGTACAAGACAAGCATCAAAACACGGCCAATGGAAGTAATTTCAAAAACCAAAATAATTGCGGTAGAATAAACAGAAAATCAATATACATAAGATATACAAAAATGAATATCTTTGTTAGTAATATTGCAGCAGAATTACAACGGCTCGAAGTCAAAGAACAACTTGATTACAAACATATACACACACACTCTCTCTCAAAATAATAAATATGCCACAAGGCTTACAACTCAAGAACTATACAAGTTGCCAAGCGAACCCCAATGCCTTCATATTGTCTGCTACAAGTTGATCTAATACAATAAAGTAGTGGACGAGCTTGGTTTTTATCACTTGCAATATTTACTCAGTATCTGTTCTTGGTCTTATTGTTGGTTTTTGTAGTTTTGAGTGACCTTAACTTTGCAAGCTTTGTTGGGCTTGTCTTTTCTATCTTTGCTTTTGTTTTGCTAGATTTAAGTGACCTATGGATGTCCTTTTGCTAATATTTATCGATGATACACTAGTTTTTTTTTTTTGGTTATTTATTACTAATACTTATGATACCCAATTTTGTTTGTATAAGCACCCTAATTTTTAGGGATTTATTATATAATAAACCATATTTTGTTTTTAATTATGTCTATATATGCATAATGTCGTAGCTTAGATTTCTGAAGCACAACATTGACCAATTCCTTGAAACAAGTTCCATATTCATGTTATAAATGAGTTTATCTCCATTTTAATATATCATATCCCACTCAAACTTATTTTCTTACATTCTTTTGACATCCCACAACTTTTGGGTCAACTTAGGCAAATTTCACACCTACCTTAACTCTTGACCAAACTTCCAATTTTATTTTCGGACTCAATTTTGATCCAACCTAATCAACCCAATATATGATTTTGATTTTATTTTGAGCCTACTACACACATGTCAATGGTGTACCACACAATTGAGTTTTCATGTGCTACTTATTTTCAAATGGCACGTGAGACCCATTTATACCCTTTTCGGTGTTCAAATCAATTCGAATAATTGTTTGGATCATAATCTAGTGATTAACCCAAACTTAGTGGAGCCTACCTAAGGTTGTCAAAACCAATTATAGACATATTTAATTAATTTTTGGTATTTAATAGCATCCACATGCAACAAGCCCTTCCATCTTTTGACTCAACCAATAACCCATCCACATATGAAAATCCACTAGATCCACCTTGCCATAGTTGGAGATTGGAGGCCCAAACCTCAACCAAATCAATCCAAACAAGAGCCATATAAACCCTAACATATAAAATCTCATATTCTTATATTTTAACCTTCAAAAATTGTAGCCCCTCTCCCCATACATTGCAAAAACCAAAATTCCCTCCCAACACAATTTAGTCGTAGCACCTTGTGGCGTAACAACAGTTTCGACCTCTTTTCGACCTTCCATGACGTTCTACGAATATTCGTTACGAAGCTAACACAACCATCTACAATTCTATCAAAATCCACTCATTGATAACCCCATCTAGTACACCAAAATAGCCCTATAAGTTATCGGAAGTCCAAAATCTAATTCTGAATTTGTTCCAGCAGGTACGCTATTTTGTATCTAGGATTTCGTATACTTTTCGACTCTTATATTTTCTTGAAACCAAAGTAAAGGAAATAACTTTGTGTCTGTTTTTATTTTCAATTGGCCATCCACACAATTCCTTATGGTTTGGCCAGGACGTCCATTCTATGAAAATGTATCCCGAACAGACCAGTTCTGTTGCGATCCAGTTTTCAGCCACTTGTCGACTATTTTGACATTTCTATAATTTTGGTAAGAAACTAGACTTCCTAAACTTTCCAACGCATATACTTTTACAACATTTTTGTTTCCTTTACTATTTATTAAAATTTGAACATTTTGCAGTAATATCGAAACATCGAAATTCATGAGTTCCGTGTCTGATTATTCGAAACTTCTTATACTATTACCAAAATAATTATTATGCATGTTTTCATAAGAAAAACATATATTTACATAACTAATAGTATTTTTAGAATTAATATTTATTAAGAATTTATTGTTTCGAGAGCCATATCATGGAACAAGTCTATGCATATTGATGTAGAATCAATATAAGACTTGTGTACTTATTTTTTATAAGTAAAATATATTATTTATTATAGAATATTTATAATTATTTTTCCAGAATTAAAAGTGATACTTTAAGTTGATAATATATTATTTTTATAGGAAGATTAATACTATATATGTTATATTAAGTAGAATAGTCAATATGACTAGTTTTTATATAAATATATTATTAATGTCTATATACGGTAAGTCCATATATCGCAATTTATTAGTGTATTATTAATAGTAGCATATTTATTATAGACGTACGTGATGGAGGTAGCGACGTCCTTGGAGTCGGACCGTCGTACTCACAGTTGGAAGTTGTAGGCATGTGTACGTACATTACCAACGTTACAGTTCATGTTCCTTTTCGTTATTATTATTTTATTTCTTGTTTATTATCATTTAGGACGTAGGAATAGTCGATACTTTGCGGCTGTATTGTATTCGGGTGTTGATGATATCTTGTAGTCATCGAGTACTAGACATTACGTGTACTTTATTCGTGTTTCATTTAGACGAAAGACCACAGGACACCGACATGATTCATGATACAGAGTTTACATGAGTATTCATGGTTATGGTCTTCATAGTAGGATACTAGATTGATACTTGCACTTGTGACTTGTTATACTGGACTTGACTCGACTTGTTAGTGCTAAACATGGGGTGGGGTGAACATTACCGACATATCAGGCTATTTTATTGCTTGATCTTGTTACCATATTTGGGACTTGGTTGTTATACTATTGCTTGTCATTGCCTCTGTAGCAGAGAACTTGTATTATTTTATTGCTTGCACAAGGTGTCACGCCACTGAGTCTTGGGTATTGTTGTATTGCTTGTGCAAGGTGATACGACACGGTGCCTTGGGTGTCCGTCTGCTAAGGAGCTTCTGAGCCTCAGTGGTCTGATACTCGAAATGTGTTCTCAAGTGTATACCACTTAGACTGGTTAGAGTAGTTACCCTTTACTTCATATTTTTATACTGCTACATTGGAATATTTTTTTTGCACCTAGCTGTGTCCCCTGGGGACCTGGTGGTCTCTCCAGGTAGTTGGTCATGTAAAGATAGTCCGCTGATCATGTAGGTATTGTTGTATTTGGCTCAGGTATTTTATCGTACTTTTATATTTATTTATTATTTTTATATTTATTCTTGTTTTGTAGACCCATATCGTTCTTCAGGTCTAATCGAACATATATATTATTGGACTGCAGACCATGACATATACTGTTCATTCTTGATATTACTTATCATGTGGATTGAGATAAATATATTTATAGTTGATTGATAGGTAGATTTATAACACCAAGACGACTTATACGTGTTCGAGATGGGCTGGAGTTCACTTGATACATAGCTAGCATGTATATGTATCATAGTCATACGTATTCTGGGACTGGGACATTACAGTTTGTCTGGTACTTCTTATTTTCAACAAGTTTACTAGCTTTGCTTGCTTATGCTGTATTTTGCTGAATTCTTTGCTACTATCGAGTTTTCCACGTTATTAATGTCCTCTCCTGGCACCCTTGAAAATGAAAACATATTACCTTTTTTCCTGGCTCGAATTTGTTTAGTACTGTTCTACTTAGGGTTGTGCATCGGTCGATGATCGACCTATTTGATCACAACCGAAGTCGAACCGAAGTTAATCAGTTTGAAAATAAACAAAATCGAACCAAACCAACCAACTGGTCGGTTCGGTTTTGAAACCGACCGACTTGGTTCGGTTTGGATCGGTTCGACTTGGTAGGTTTTGATCACAGAAAAAAATAGACTATTGTTAATTTTTTTCACTACCAGAATAGGCTGAATTAGCGACGTCCAAAAACGTCGCTAATAAGTAAAAATACGTCGCTAAATATATTTAGCGACGTAATTAGCGACGAAAAAAGCAGGTCGCCGAAAAGCTAGTCGCAGAATAAAATTTCGTCGTCTATCGTCGCTGTTGCGACGAATTGTCTACGACGCTAAAACGTCGCAAACTTAGCGACGTTCGGTGACATTTACAGTACGTCGCCAACTTAGCGACGTATTTATCGACGTCTATTCGTCGCATGTAGTGACATGGCAAGGTTTGCCACGTCAGCAGTTTAGCGACGTTTAGCGACGTGTCGATACAGTTAGCGACGTCTTCGATTAAACTTAGCGACGTATCGATACATCTTTGCGACGTATTTTCGCGTCGCAAAACTATCGCAAAACGTCGCAAACCGTCGCTAATATGCTGGAAAAATTAAAAAAAATATAATGTAATTTTCAAATCTTGCACACTGCACTTTATATACACTTTAAACACTAATCTGGAAACTATATTTATATGATCACAAACATCATCACAAACATAAAAAAAGTCTTCCACCAACATATTTATATGATCGCAAACATCATCATCACAAACTATATTTATGTAATCACAAACATCATCACAAACATAAATATATTCAAATCCTGCATACTGCACTTCACAGATACACATCATCACAAATATCCAATAGAGTCAAATAAAAATGGGAGATGATAAAAAGTCTTCCACCAACATAAATGTCCAATAGAGTATAAACAAAAGTCTCCTACCAAGTGTATAAACAAGTGTACCAATAAACAATTTGCCCATAGGGCCAATACATACAACTCATAAAAAACCAATGAAATTACTGACGACTACTGCCGCGCATCTGAGATAGCATGAACTCATACTGCTCCTGTGTAAGCTGTACCACAGGGCAGTAGGAGGCAGTGCAACGTCTGGAGTCGGCGCCGTCGATGGACCGGGAGGACGTATCTGCTCCAGCTCTCTCAGTCGGTCACCATGCGCAACAAGGGTACTCACCATCCTTTGAGTACTCTCCTCAAGAGAAGTATGTAGCTGGGTGAGTGGGGTAGCCACGGTCCTCTGCGATCCCTCCAGCTCGACCTGTCTACGCTCTGTGCGCTCCGTAGACTCGGTGAGCGTGTACAAGCTGGCAGCTATAGCCTGCTGCAGACTCATCAGCTCTTGTATACTGCGCTCGACTGCATCAAATCATCCAGTGATCATCGGATCGTCGGATCGTTGCTCTGCGGTATGGTGATCAGAAATATGCTGCTGTAACTCACGACGCAGCTCGTCGATCTGACGACCAATATTCTGAGCTCGTGATGATGCCTGTGAAGCTGGAGACTACGCACCAACAGAGGGGGCCCAGGATGACTCTGAAGCCAAATAAGTGTCGTAGGATCCCGTACCATAGTACGTACCCTTCTGAAGATCACCAACGACGGTCATCCAGAGGTCGTCCGACGATGGAGCTATAGGCGGCTGGGAGGAAGTACCAGCCCCTCCTTCTGCTGGCGTACTAGCAGCAGCAGCTGCCTCCTCTTGTTGCCGAAAAAACTCGGCCTAGAACAATGTTTGCTAACGTCTAAGTGTTTGCTAAAGTCTATATTGATATCTATTTTTTTGTTTTCTAAATTATAGCAAATTAATATAAAAAATAGAACGTACATATGCCTGTGTCGCCCTCTCGTCAATAAACTCCCCAGCCCTCCGATGGGTGACCAGGAAGACGGTCACCATGTTGGAATCCTCACCCTTTTTAACCTGTTAAAATATGTTATCTATTATTAGTATTAAACATTCTATCCAACTATATATAAAATGATGTCCGGTAAAGGAAACGTACCAGAAGACAAAAATGCTCTATCATAGGAATGGAGCCACCACACCACTTAATGTCGCTCGACCGTGCCACATTGGCCTTGTCAGACCGCTTCTGGTACCTGGACTTGCCGAATCTAACCTTCATCGCAGTCCATGTAACACCCAATTTTCTAAAATGAGGGTAATTTTGAAATTTTGTGTTTAATTTATTTAATTATGATATTTAAATAATAATATGATTTCTGGTAATTTTTAATCATTTTAAAACTATTTTAATATCCTGACTTATGATTTGATGTGCAGCTAGTGAAACCGTGGAGACCGTCTGCCCTAGAGCCTAACCATGTGATTTTGGATATCTAATTATCATTTTTAGTCTAGGGATAATTTGGTTATTTTGACTTTTTAGAATTATTGATTTATTGAATGGATTGACGATTGTTGATTTGAATTTTACTAGTTGTGACTTAAGAGACTAACCAAGATGTCGACTCTAGTTAAGGTGACTTGATTAGCATGGTGAGACCCTAGTATAACTTAAGTCAATCTAAGTTAGTCATGTAGGAATCAAGATTTGGATAGAAGGCTTAGTGATTTGGTCCATAGGCTTGAGACTTAGAATTTGGTTCCATGACTAGTGCAAATAGGTCCATGGCCCATTAGAATCAACCCTAACCCTAACTCTCTCTTTATGACCAGCCACCTAGGACTATTCCCCCTATAAATAATCTCCTCATTATTTGTTCTTGCCTCTTTATTGAGATTTCAACAAATTGAAGAAAGAGGTAATGACATTTCTTCTCCAATCCCTAGATTCTTCTTTTTTTTATCCTTTTTCACTCTAGTCTTTTGCATATGATCCTAATCTAGCCCTATTTCGTGTTCATGGAGAGAAATCTCAGGTTTGAACCAAATTGGAGCATTTGGCTATCAAGGAGAACACCCCCCATTTGAAACTTTTTCTTGCAATTTGTACCTATAGGTAAAACCCCTTAAATTGTATTTAAATTCTGATTTCTTTGCATATTAGGCTAGCCCTAAGTGTCCCCTAGCTGTCCCTAGAGTTTGGATGGATTTCGTGTCCGTTTGGTGTCCGTATCGGATACGTGTCATTGTATATGTGCATGTGTTTGTTAAAATGCCACAATGGATATTTTTGTGTTATTTTCGAAATCTTTTTGATTGGGATTGTTGGTTTTAATGTGTCTTCTGATTTCCCTAAACCTAAACCAAGTTTCTGTGTCGTGTCGTGTCCATACGATGGCGTGGACACAGCTCCGCACGCGGGCTAGAGTATCCCCTGCTGCCCGACACTGAGATCTCGATGCACAGGACACCAGGACACGTGAAATTTTGTGGAGTCATTGGGGAAACGACTGATACTATGCTCCCAAAATTTGGGAGCATATGGTTCACCACGCGAGGAAAAATCCCGCGCGAACGGATCACGCATTGTGTGCACACGCGCAGAATTGCCTCGCTGATACGTACTCATACACACGACACGACACCACGTGGACACGTTGCAGGCGGTTGGACACTTACTCCTACCCCTGGCTAACACATGTACATGGCCACGTGTCCCCACGTGGCCTGTGTCGTGCGTTTGACACACGTGCACGCGTGCACGACACTGTTGGTACATAGTTTTGAGTCTATGTTCGTGTAATGGTTTGGACACGATTCGTGTCCAGTTCTTGGACACAAAGACACTCCTTGACACCATCACTTATGTATCTTCATTACCAACCTTTTATTTGTAAATTTAATAATTATTTAGGGTCGAATTCCTTGATTCCCAATGTGGGCTAAAACCGATAGCTGATACTGTTTTTCTGAGTTTGAATTTGCAATTAAACTGATTTTGTGTTGATTTAATGGTTAATTTAGACCACCTGCATATGTAATAGGTTAATGGCATATTGGTTAAGATTGGTGTTTGACAAATGGATTGTTGGATGCGTTTTTGGGTTACCCATTGCTTAGTTCTTAACTGAACTATTATGGTTCAACTGAGAACTAATAAATCTCACTCATTAAGACACCCACACACACAAACTGGAAATTCTAGGACTGAAACTGAGATTTGGGTGCACTGATCTCTTCACACACAAGTTGCCATATATCACACACACAGCCATTCCATTTTACCATTCAATTCTTAACTCATTGTTAAGACCAATGAGGGCTAAGCCCTGCCCCTTTAAAACTGAGAATGAGTTGAGAATTTAGGGATTGAATCCTATTAGTTTTCCTGAGATGTTCGGGTTTTAATTAGCCCAGTAGGTTTGATATAAAGGTTTTTGAATGATAAGAGGAATTCATATAGTTGAGGTAGTTTCACAGATGTTAAGATGATTACCTACATTTTCAGATAATTTCATATAGGTTCACATGTATGTTGGATGATAACACATTTGTTTTGATGTCTATTTACTCACTGAATGTAGATGTTTGGGTTTTCAACATGAAATAAAAATCGAGTTTGGTTTTGTATTGTTTTCGAATTTATGAGTATGTATGAACTGAATATTCCAGTTTATGTGTTTTGTTGAGTTAAGGGTTTGAGAGAAAATCCGAGCTTGGCTTAAAATACAAAACTGGAAGTTGGGGTTTGTTTGTATGCTGTTAGACCTGAGAATGGAAATCTGAAGTTTCACATTACACCCTTCACTCTACATGCCACACACACCCTTTTTCATAATGTATTGACACATTCACATGTTAACACACATATTACACTCTTGACACCATGACAGAACACTATTGAAACAATTGTATGCTCCACACACACACACACAGCCCCCTCACTTGAACCCCTAAACCTGTGACACTTAACCCTTACATGAGACACACACACACACACACACACACACACACACACACACACACACACATATATATATATATATATATATATATATATATATATATATATATATATATATATATATATATATATATATTTGTTTGGCACATATACACTCATTGACATTAACCCTTGACACTCTAATTCACCTATACACTATGTACATATATGACACCATGTCACACTCGAGCTTGACACTGAACACATTATATGCTCACATTGGCACCCTATCTCACTACACTATATATATGCTTGACACAATTGTAGGATGCATGTACACTATACTCTACTGTTCACTCACCTTATATATATGTATATATGACATATGAATGTAGATAAGGTGAATACATGTTAATATGAATGTATATAATGTGATGAGAATGATATGCATATATATTGCTATGTGTGTTATAGGTAATAGCCTATATGTGTGTATACATATAGTATATTCCTTTGTGTGCGTTGCCAATTGGTTTTGTGTAGGTGATTGTGTTTGATTGCTAATATAGGCTTGGTTAGGCCTAGTGAGACTTATTAGACTTGTTGGATTAAGTTTGACCTAGTTGACCTAGCCTTGACTAGTATAGTTGACTGGAGTTGACCAAGTGTTGACTTTAGTCTAGTTTGACCTAGACAGCATGCAGATGCATTATAGATTATGTTTATCATCCCATGTATACATCTTGACTTGTGTTGCTCTAACTAGGAGTTAGGTACCTCATCTCGGACAGTACATTTACTACAGCTATTCAGATACCAGGCGAGTATATTCTCTGATCATTTCATAACTTGCTTAGAACTATATTCCTGCTCTAGTTTACCTTATTTGATGCTGTCACAATATTATCACGGATTGGTACTATATGGATCCCTACATTGAGATGTTATCCCCTTGGGAGCATCGGATACATCGTGTCGTGTGTTTCATGTACATCATGTATTCCTCGCTCTCATGTTATTCATATTTCTCACGTGCTTTATGCTCGTTCGTGCTCGCTCGTGTACTCTCATGTGTTATCATGTTCGGTCATGTTTCTCGTGTATTTCATGGATAACCTATACTTCATGTGCACCCTTCATGGGCCTTCATATGGAATTCATGTGCACTCAGTTTCTGAGCCCTCATGTATTCTTCGTATACACCCATCTATGGGATTTTATGTAAAAATTATGTACGTAACATAACTTGTCTGGATCCTTGTGTATTAATTGGGGTATGGAGGAGTATAAATAGTCATGTGAACAATTTTAAAGTAGCATAGCCATGTGCGTCTCTTTAGTATATTCATGTGCAAATTAAGCCGTTCACATGTCGACTTTGTACTCTAAATCACTAGCACTGGTAGCTCTCTACTTATAGTAGATATTTTTATTACAATTCTCTCTATTTACATTATATACTTCTTTTAGTTTCATGTATCGTACTCTCTTGCATGTTTATATTTTCTAACCTGTTATGATTTGCGTGAGATGTATTGTGCTCGCTCCCGTCCTGACTGGACCTGTTGAAAATTTTACAGAGGATGATGAGGAACCCTGCACCCCTTACTATGGAGCTTGCCTAGATGACACTCGCGACCTGGACCCCTGGGGAGGTTCAGGCTGCTGCTGAGGATGATACCTTGCTTAGTATAGATAGCTTAGACTGTTTTTCCTTTTCATGTTTAGTTGTTGTCCTTGATTTCAGAGTTGTATATTTTAGAGATGTTGAGACTGGTAGTTGTTGAGACTTATGTTATTTCATTCTGCTGTACCTCAATTGATGATTTCTCTATCTTTTCCATCATGCTATATTCTACCTTTAGATGTGATTGAGACTGTATTTTGCTGTTACCTCCATTCGGAGTGTATATACTGTACATGTACCTTATATATAGTTATAGTTTATGACCTAGAACAGCGTTCTACCGCCGACACTACGGCGTAGGCTGGGCGCTGTTACGTACTCGTACACTCACGGTGGGTACGGGTCGTGACAGTCCACTGCTCTGGCGTGATCCAACTATGGATCGACTTTTCGGAGCGATCACGAGACTTCTGGTTATGGATCGCATCACGGATGAGCTTGCCTGCGACGGCAGAAAATTGGGCCTCAATCTTCGTCGGCCGGTGTGGTGGATAGAAATAGGTCCTCTACAAGAAGTAAAATATAAAGAGTTGTATAATATACACAAATGATTATTAAAATTTAAAAATAAACAATTTTTTTACCTTGAAGTGGGCCAACCAAAAGGCCTTCCTATCTGCGGGAGCATCTGAGAAGTTAATCCAAGGCCCACCATAGTTCCACTACCAAAATATGACATATTAGCGACGAAATTAGCGACGCCAACAAAAAACGTCGCCAATATTTTGCATATTAGCAACGTCCTAGAAATTCGTCGCTATACGACGGAATTAGCGACGCTTAGCGACATACTATTAAATATGTCGCCATATATTAAAAATTGGCGACGGTTAGCGACGTCTCCTCTATACGTCGCTAACTATTTTATTTAGGGCACGCTGTGTTCTTTTTCCCCCCTCCCCATTCGAAATTTTTCCCCCCACTCGAAATTTTCTCCCCCTCCTCGAGCTCCTCCAGTGACTCCCTCCCCCCCGGCGACCCCTACCCCCCCCCCCCCGTCGAGCTCCTCCTCCTCTTCCTCAGGTAAACCCTAACCTAACTCCTCCTCCTCCTTCTCCTCTCCCACGGACACACACACACACACACACACACACACGGACACATGGACACATACACAGATAGACAGACACACACACACACACATGGACACACTGTGTCATGTTGTGGTGGACACGAGACACTATGTTGGACACGTACACATAGCCTAGATCCTTTACCAACCATTTATTTTCCATTTTAACATGTTTTTAAATATCAATTTTTAAATTCCTTATGTTGACTGATACCTTGTTAATTTACTGTATTTTTCAGTTTTGAAAACCCAGTTTTGATAACCAATTTAACCTAGTTTAATGCTTTAATTTACATGTTTAAAACCCTAGTGTAGTGTATCTATATGTATGCTGACTGAGTTTCAAGTTTGGGGTGATTTGGTTAGAGTTTGGGTTTTCGATTTGGGTTTGAGGTGAATGGGTCTGAAATATGTTATAGGAGTATGTATGTTGTGTGAAATGAACTGATTTCCTTTCCTTTCCTTTCCTTTCCTATTTGACTGAACACAGTAAATCCTCTCACTGTCCAGATTGGACTGACCCATAGTTCATATCACTCACTCACTCACTCACTACTCACTCACTCACTCACTCACTCTTGCCTAGGTACACACACACATATATAGCCTAATACAAGCATGTTAGCCTCCCTCATATACACATACATGTGATTGTCACATGTAACAGTCAATACACTCACTCCCCATTCACATGTGCATGTACACACACCACCTACTCTCTACTTCTCTCTATATATATGTTTGATAGATGGTATTGTATACATATATACATAACTATATCATATAACTCATATATGATATAGGCATGTAGCCTATGTTAGAGTGTCTAAATATATGAATGCATGAAAGTTGTCTTGTCTTGTAATATAGGCATATAGTATATGCATGCCTATATATATATATATATATATATATATATATATATATATATATATATATATATATATATATATATATATTACTTGTGTGTATGAGATAGCTCAAGTTGACTTTGGTCATTATTGGTACTTGAATTATAGGCTTGTATAGCTTTGAATGGTGTGTGCTAGCTAGTATGGGCTAGTTAGGGCCTAGAATGGTGGCATTGACTAGTTTGACCATAGTTGACCTAGTTTGACTACTAGAGTTGACCAGAGTTGACCAGAGTTGACTAGAGTTGACCAAGAGTTGACTTTGGCCTAGTTTGACCAAGGAGTCCAAGATATTGACTTAGTCTAGGGGTGAGCATTATTCGGTTTTGGGCCGAAAATCGAACCGAACCGAATAAGAGATTCGGTTCGGTTTTAAAAAAATGGGTTCGGTTGGAACCGAATACTCACCCCTAACTTAGTCAACTCAACTTCACCCAGTTTGACTAGTTACTGCGCTGAACATGTGTGTCCATCTTTGCAGAATTATTTCAAAATGAATATGAATTACTACTTGCGAAATCATTCATGGATGTACAATCGTCGTCCTGATGATATGTGTGGTGTGCGGGATGAATACATAGCGGGAGTAGAGCAGTTCATGCAGTTTGCTAAGGCGTTCCCCCAGTACATGTACGACACCAAAATTAAGTGTCCATGTGTGAAATGTCATAACGTGAAATATTATCCAGAAGTGAAAGTGACATATCATTTGTATTCGAGGGGTTTTACGCCTAATTACTATCAGTGGACCGCACACGGAGAACTTGTGTCTTTAGCATCAGAGCCGGAGCCTTATGTTGAGTCGTATATGTATGCGGGACCTAATTTTGTTTCAGATAATCATGCATACGACGATGGGTGCGTGAACATGGTTTTCGACGCTGCGGGGCCTAGTTTCGTTCATGATGCAGCTGAGGAGGCACCGAATGTCGATGCTGCAAAGTTCATGGAGTTGCTGGAGAATATAAGGACTCCATTGTATCCTGGTTGTGAGGATCATTCACCGTTGGAGGTGGTTACAAGACTGTTGAACATTAAGTCAGATTTTAACATGTCGCAAGAATGCTACAACCGAATGGTGGAGTTGATTATAGAGATCTTGCCGGCGGGTGCTAAGTTACCTAAAGACTTCTATCGGTCTAAGAATATGGTGAGATCGCTCTGGATGGGATACGATAAAATCGATTCATGTCGTAATGGGTGCATGTTGTACTATAAAGACGACTAAGACGTAGATGTGTGCAGATTTTGTGGTACTGATCGCTATAAGACAACTAGTACAGGAAGGTCTACCGGTGCAAGAAGACCGACCGATTCAATGCACTACTTGCCTTTAACGCCGCGGTTACAAAGATTATTTATGGTGAAAGAGACGGCCGAAAATATGAGTTGGCACATGCGAGAACAGATTGAAGGAGTATTGGATCACCCATCCGATGGAGAAGCGTGGAAGCACTTTGATCGAGTGTATCCTGATTTTGTTACAGATTCGGGTAATGTCAGGTTGGGGCTATCTTCTGACAGTTTTACTCCTTTTGGTCTTTCGGGATCCCAGTATTCGTGCTGGCCTGTGATTGTCACTCCGTATAACCTACCGCCTTGGATGTGCATGAAGACTCAGTACATGTTTTTAACCGTTATAATTCCTGGTCCGAATAATCCCAAGAGGAACATTGATGTGTACTTACAACCTTTGATAGATGAGTTGAATCAGTTATGGGAAGTAGGCGCTAACACGTACGATGTTTCCAGGAAGCAGAATTTTCAGATGAAGGCAACCTTTATGTGGACCATCAACGACTTTTCGGCCTATGGAATGTTATCTGGATGGAGCACTCATGGCCGTCTCTCATGTTCGTATTGCATGGACCGTACTAAGGCTTTCCGCTTGAAACATAGAGGAAAACCGTGCTTCTTTGATTGTCATCGACAATTTCTGCCAAAAGATCATTCATTCAGAAGGAACATGAATGCATTCCGTACCGGCGTTATAGAGAAGGGTGATCCACCGCCAAGGTGGTACGGAGCCACGATATGGGAGGAGGTTAGAGATTTTCCATGTGCTATCAAAGATCCTACAACTGGGTACAAGTGCGATGGATTTGGTAGAGATCATAACTGGACAAAGAGGAGCATATTCTGGGATCTGTCATATTGGAGGACCAATCTGATCAAACATAATCTTGATGTCATGCATATTGAGAAGAATGTGTTTAATAATCTAACTAATACTGTGATGGACGTAAAGGGAAAAACGAAAGACAATCCCAAGGCCAGGTTGAACTTAGAAGAAATATGCAAACGCCCTGTGTTGTATTTGATAGAGGAGAATGGAAAACAGTTCCTGCCGAAGTCAATTTTCTCACTAGACAAGGAGAATAAAGTGAGACTTTTTCGGTGGATCCAGGGCCTAAAATTTTCATACGAATATGTGTCAAATCTGAGAAGATGTGTCGATCCGAAGGAAAACAAATTGACGGGTTTGAAGAGCCACGATTGTCACGTATTCATGGAGAGTTTAATTCCGATTGCATTTCGGGAATTCTTACCGCAAGTAGTTTAGGATCCATTGACGGAGCTTAGCATATTCTTCAGGGATCTTTGTTCTAAGAAATTGTTCGTTGATCGTCTAGAAAAGCAAGAGAAAGACATTGCGGTAACATTGTGCAAGCTAGAGAGGGTGTTTCCTCCTGGATTCTTCGACTCTATGGAGCATTTGCCGATTCATCTATCCTATGAGGCATGTGTTGGTGGACCCATCGAATATCGATGGATGTACCCGTTCGAGCGACATTTGAATCACCTAAAAAGAAAGGTTAAAAATAAGGCACGGGTCGAGGGTTCTATTTGTGAAGCCTATGTTCTCGAGGAGATTACAAACTTTTCTTTAATGTATTTCAAGCCTCATGTTGCAACTAATAGAACAAGAGCTTCCAAAAACGACGACGGAGATCATGAATATAATGATACAATACTGAAGGTATTCAATGCTCCCGAAAAACCATCGGGTAAAATAAAGAAGAGATATCTGAACGATGATGAGCTAAGGGCTGCTCAGGTGTATGTATTACTCAACTGCGACGATGATGAAGTAGAGAAGCTAGAGGGGTAAGTAATTAATACGTCTATATTATTTTAATAGTGTTGATTATTATACTATTACATTAATTGAATGATGTTGTTTTTAGCATATTTAATGATGATTTGAGGCCAGGTAGGCCACACATAACAGAAGAAGAACTAGAACAAAAAATGAGGCATTATTTTCCATCATAGTTGAGTGCATATGTAAGACTTGAGAACTCTGTAATTAGCATTATGTATATGCACTTGAGAATGTGCTTAATTTATTTTTTCGTGGTATTTAGGTCGATCGTCCATACGCAAGACTTGAGAATGAGTCTATTAGAACGCTAGCCAAGGGACCAATTTATGATGCAAAAATATGGCCAAGCTACCGTGTTAATGGGTTTAGGTTCAAGTCAACAACTTGCCTGATCAGAGACAACTTTGTGGATCTCGATTCCACCAAAAACAGTTTGTGTATCAGATCTTCGAACTATAAAAATGTTGATGCGGGCAACGATTTCTATGGCGTCCTACGGGAGATTGTGGAGCTGACATATAGTTATGGAATAGAGCCTGCTAAAATTGTGTTATTCAGGTGTGATTGGTTCGATCCGATTGAAGGTCAAGGTTAGAAAGTAGACAAGCACGCACTACCAAAATATGTCGATTTAGCGACGGCCCGATCCGTCGTCCGTCCGTCGACAATTTGTATTAGCGACCGATCTATGACGGATCTTGGCCAAAATAATCCGTCGGCAATCAGCTCGTCGCTAATAATGATCCGTCGATAAGTAGTCGTCAAGCGACGACATAGCGACGGCTTTTCCACTTCATAATACGAAGCAATAGCGATGACTTTCCGACTGTCTTTCGTCCATTTTAAGTATTAAATACTGAACTGTGTAGAGGCTAGCGACGTAGTGGTCTGTCGGTAAATAGTCGTAATAGCGTATCAGAGTGTATTGTTCCGTCGCTACTCCGTCGATCACCGTCGCTAACAAAGGACGGATTAGCGACAGAATACTGACGGATTATCCGTCGACCATGTGTTGAAAATGCTTGGCATTTCCAGAACCATGGCGACGGATGTGTCGTCGCCATTCTGTCGAACTATATACCACCAGAAAGTTGTCGACGGATATTTCGTCGACCACCCGTCGCTACCTGGAAACATTTGCAAATCTCCAGTTAGCGACGGATATTCCGTCGAACAGTAGTCGAAAACTGGAAATATCCATCGCTAACCGGTCACTAGTCCGTCGCTAAATGAGATTTTTTTAAAAAAATTGCAGCACTTTCCCTGTTCGCAAAAATATGCATAAACCAAACCAATATATAATGCACACCAATTATCCAACAATCACATAGACCAAATATATAAGGCACACCAATTATCCAAGAATCACATAGACCAAATATGCACATACAAATTTAATGCACACCAATTATCCAAGAATCATATAGACCAAACCAAATTAGTATAAAATAGACATCAATTATACTGAAGAGTAATCTAATATCCGTCGTTATAATCCGATCATAGCACAAATATTCCAAAATTACCATAAATATTCTAAAATTCCAAAACACATAGGAAAATCGATTTTGGCCTCAGCAAAGACCGCAAGTCAGACGATGAATCCTCACAGTCAGGGATCATAGTTGCGTTGAGGCATGTACCATTCTATCAGCCACTTTGCATACGAAGGCTCAATCTGGTTGAGGTCTTCTGTAGGGACAGGAGGGTCGGTCCCGATGCTACTACTCTCTGACGGTGGCTCCTCCTTAACTTCAACCTTGGGAGCAATCTCTTCCCTGATGGTCATTGGTTCTTCCTTGATCTCGACCTTTGGTAATAACTCCTCCATAACAGTCACCGGCTCTTGTTTGACGATGAGGACTTCCTCCGTGTCGACCTCCAAGGGTTTCTTGCCTCGGCCCCTTCCTCGACTAGCAGCACCACCTCGGTGAGTCCTAGGAGCCATCTCTCTGACAACATAAATTTTCATATAGGGTAAATAAATTTACTCAAATTATAAAAAAATAAGAAGTTTATCGAAATTTTTAACCACAGATGATATCCACCTCGGGGAGTCTTGGGAGCCTTCTCCTCTCCTCCCCCATGGCTCTGGACCCATCTGCTCCTCCCTACTTCCCTTCTTCTTATTTGACTCTCTCAGCCACATATGATATCCAGCTCTAGTGTAGAGTCGGGAGAGAAGAAGTGGGCATGAAGAGGAGGGGAAACCAGCACAGCCGACGGAATGACCTGAGGAAGTATAGAGGTTTTGCTGGAGGTGCTGGCAATTTTCCCAGGATGGTGTTGAGGAGCAAGTGTAGAGTCGGCCGAAGGAAGCTATGGCTCCTTCGGCCGACTCTACACTTGCTCCTCAACACCATCCTGGAAAAATTGCCAACAACTCCAGCAAAACCTCTGTACTTCCTCCAGGTCATTCCACCGGCTGTGCTGGTTCCCCTCCTCTTCCTTTCCACTTCTTTTCCTCTGACTCTACACTTGAGCTGGATATTATATGTGGCTGAGAGAGTCAAATAAGAAGAAGAGAAGTAGGGAGGAACAGATGGGTCTTTGATTTTTGCGTTCATCATTATTAGATGGAGCAGCACTGGAAAAGTTGTGACATTGGTAGCATGAGAGAGTAAAAATCTGTATCACAAGACTAACAGAATTACTATGTAATCATGTACTCACCAATAACCGGATGTAACTGGAGTCGTTGGGTCTATCGTGCTGTAATTGGTGGATCCGCTGGTATAGGCCGGATGTACTTAGTATCTAGTGTATCAGATTAGTATCGGTCTATCGGTTTGGTATAGGACGTATCAGATTGGTATTGGCCTTAACAAATTGGTATCGTCCTATACGATATGTACATCTATCGGCCGTATAGCTAAGATTCATATTAGCCTTATCGATTTGGCATCGGTCATATCCGATAGGTATCGGCCGTGTTGGATTAGTATAGACCATTTCGAATTAGTATCATGAAAGGTTTAGTAACAACTGTACTTGGATTTCTCTCTTCTTGAGCTAGAATACCATTGCAAGAGAGTCACCAGATCGTGATTGGCCAGTTACAATAACATACATGCTTCCTTTTCCATCAGGAAAAGCGAGATTGAAAAGAAAGTATGTATGTTCTGTAACTGGCCAGCTACGCTCTCGTGACTCTCTTGTAATGGTAATCTAGCTCTAGAAGAGAGAAATCCAAGTACAGTTGTTACTAAACCTTCCATGATACTAATTCGAAATGGTCTATACTAATCCAACACGGCCGATACCTATCGGATATGACCAATACCAAATCGATAAGGCCAATACGAATCCTAGCTATACGGCCGATACATATCGGATAGGACGATACCAATTTGCTAAGACCAATACCAACCGATACGGCCCATACCAAAATGATAGATCGATACTAATCTGATACGGTCAATACTTATAAGTACCTACGGTCCAGGAGGTTGATCCGCTAGAACATCCATGTACGATCAACGAAGTAACGATCCATTTCAATTTGGAAGTGAAAATCTGTATCGTAAGACAAACTAAACATAATCAGTTCTATTTCACATGCTTAATTGCCAAGTATGAGAACGAATGGCTCAGAACACAACCCAAAATTCATTCTAGCATACATTAGTGTGAATCATCTATGTTCTGTACATATGGTGTAGTATATGTTCTGATCGTATCTAGCATACATTGTCGTATCATCATTGCCGAGGGATGATTGTCGGAGGACAGTCAACTTTATCTACGGCTACATAGTTTCTGCCTCGCCAGTCGAATGGCTGCAGGGACTATGTCCTGATCACCATGTCGTACCATAGATTAATGCAAATGGAGCTGGAGCCAAAATACAGTACTACTTCACCATATCGTACCGTAGATTAATGCAAATGGAGCTGGAGCCAAAATACAGTACTACTTTACCATGTTTTAAGTGTGAAAACGGATGGCTCAGAACACAACCCAACCGGAGAGGATACTCTGAGAGATCCATCTAAGTAGGATGTATACTCTGAGAGATCACCTTTACAAGAATGATATCAGTAGTGGGATTGAGTGTTGGAGGAGATATTATCAGAGTATACGTCCTACTCAGATGGGTCTCTCACCGTTACTTTTTCTGACAGCATGGTGGATGTGCTCCGTCAACAGATTCTTGCTCCGAGCCAAAATTTTACCCCGGAGCTCAAGTGGACATCCTTCGTGTAGAGCTCGAGTGAGAGGTTCCTGACAGTATGGTGGTCTCCTTTGTCAAAGTATCCGTGCTCCGTCAACAGATTCTTGCTTCCGGTCTCACTAGCTACCGGTGCTAGATGAATAGAACTCCCGGTCTCACTAGCTACCGGTGCCACTTCCTCCTTAACAGTAGGAGGAGCCACCTCAGCATTCACTGTTTCCCTCAAACGATGTGCCGCTCCTCGGGTCATGGGTGCCATCTGGTAAGATCGATATTCACAAATAATATAATTGTAACATAAGCAAGCTAACTAAAGGAACCATCATGTAATTTGAGTACATTTTCGAAAGTAGATTAAGTACAAAAAAATTAATTTTTTGCCAAGTGTGAGAACGGATGGCTCAGAACACAACCCAAGATTCATTCTAGCATACATTAGTGTGAATCATCTATGTTCTGTACATATGGTGTAGTATATGTTCTTATCGTATCTCGTATCTGAAGAATGTAACAGAATCAAGATGAACTCACATAATGTAATACTAAGACACCATCTACTACTATATAAGATATAGTGATAAGTTGTCATATCATCATTGCCGAGGGATGAGGGTCGGAGGACAGTCAACTTTATCTACGGCTACATAGTTTCTGTCTTGCCAGTCGAATGGCTGCAGGGACTATGTCCTGATCACCATGTCGTACCGTAGATTAATGCAAATGGAGCTGGAGCCAAAATACAGTACTACTTCACCATGTCGTACCATTTTACTCTTTCACTCTCTCTCCTTTCCCCCTCCGGCGCTCTCACTCTCTCCGGTGCTCTCACACTATTAATTCCTATGTGCTTTAAGTGTGAGAACGGATGGCTCAGAACACAACCCAAAATTCATTCTACCATACATTAGTGTGAATCATCTATGTTATGTATATATGGTGTAGTATATGTTCTTATCGTATCTAGTATCTGAAGAATGTAACAGAATCAAGATGAACTCAATAATGTAATACTAAGACATCATCTACTACTATATAAGATATAGCGATATGTTGTCATATCATCATTGCCTGCCTTCATTTCTCACTTTCTAAAGCACACATACACATATGTATATCACAGTTAGATGTATAGATATATACATCTATATAGAAGCACACAACTGATACACTCTAAGGGTCGGTTTTGCAGGAAAAATTTTACTTATTCAGTGACTTCGGTGAAGCGAATGTCCCAAGGATATTCTTAACAAAGAAGACAGATGAAGAACTCGTACTGTCCTTGAGACAGTGAACATATACACCATGAACCCAAATCCCATCTTCACATTTACTAATCCAAACACTACCAAACTAATGGATAACACCCAATATGGATAACACATTATTTAGCTAATATATAAACTCATATGAATTTGAGAAGCAAAGTCCCCCGCCGCCCCCCGAGCAAAGCCCGTCGCCCCAAGCCCGCCGCCCAGCCCCCGACGCCCCCGCCCCAAGCCAAGATCAAACTATTATCGGCAGTATGGCACATATGGCGTGAGCGAAATAGAAGAGTTTTTGAAGGCATATCCATGGCTATTCATGGGATTTTAAACAACATTGATACGGATGCTAACCTCATGGGAGGATAACATCATGTAGTGCTTATAGCTTGTAGTGTATTGCTATGGGTTGTAACCAGTAGCCTTTTCGTTTTTTGAATAAAAGTACCCTTTTCTTCAATATATATATATATATATATATATATATATATATATATATATATATATAGACTTATAAAGAAATCTTCAGGATTTGAGCAAAGTAGTTCGGTTGCATATATATATGAAGAGTGCTTATGGCTGTGCGTCGGTTGCATATATATATGTGTGACAGTTCAATTGAAGAGCAGGGAATGGACTCCTGCTAAGTCCATTGTAACCTGGGCAAGAACACCGTTGGGCCAATATTAGGGTTCATAGTTTAAATGTGTGCTTATGGCTGTGCATGGCAGTGAGCAAAAAACAAAAGACAGGAAGAAGGGAACTATGACCTAAGTTTGAATAAATTTTAGAGACCACATAAAATCGGAAGTGAGCCTTAGCCACTTGGCCCCCGCAGCCCCGCCACCCACAACCCCCCGTCCACCGCAGCCCCCCGCCGCCCAGCCCCTGTCACGCCCCGCTCCCGTAGGAGCGATCGTCCTCGCTAAGGCATGATGCCGCACGAGCCTAGATTGCGCTCGTGCAAGGCGGGTTCTATAACGGCCGATTTCAGCGGCTGCGACGAGGTCGTCGCACAGAAGTCCCGTGCAGAGACATTGAATAATAGTAGCGGAAATAAGAACAAACACAAGTTATTCAAAAGAAGCTCTTTATTGATATTAAAACAAAGGTTACAATAGGGCACAAGGCCAAGGTTACAAGTCTCTCAAGCTCACTCAAACTCACATTACAAGTCACTCAGCTCTCTCTCATCTTTCAATACAAGTCTTGATCCAGCGGAAGCTTCGGAAGGCGACGTCCATACATTATGTCCCGTATAAGTCTTTACTTCATGCGCCCGCACGCTTCGAATCGCCAAGGAACTCCGTGCCTCGACGTATCCAAGCGAGCTCCAGCCACGAGCTTCTACCTGTGCCTGCACATGTAAACTACGTGGGTGTCAGTACTCAACTGTACTGGTGGAATGAGCTCCTCGCCTACCCATACAAAACCAACACGTTAGATTTACTTTGTGCAACATGGTCCCCTCTTATCAATTATCTTTCCAAAAACCAAGTTCAAGTCTTCTATCCTTGAGACCCCTCAAGGACCCCTCGACGACCCACGGTCGCGAGCATTCTTTCCATGTTAACATATCATTTCATTCAACTCAATGCCTGTTTGATAGTCCTTTCTCTAAACTCATTAAATCAACCGTGGTTCATGCCTTAAACACTAAGTCCGTGCATCGTGCCTTAGGCCCATCGTGCTTCTACGCGACACTATCGCCCAACTCATACTCCATACGACTAGCTTTGAAACCGTAGGACTTCGTGGCTATACTCAGCCGTAGAACTCATAGGACCGTGCTTGGAATGTCTTAGGTTGACCACCATCACTTGCCTAACTTAAATCAAGCCTACAACTTATCCCAAGGGACGAGCAAAGGCTATGTCAAGCCTTGCATCGTCGAAGCGTGCATGCTTTATCGAGCATTTACGCGGGCGATGCCTATGACTTAGGCTAATTCCCACTTTGTGTCAAAAGCCAACTTTTTCTTCTCCCAAGCCACGGGACGAAGGACCGAGTGTTATTTTCAAAGCACACCGTGCACCAACTCTAAGCCGACCGTTGGACCTTTCTATATTCTAACTCAATTCGACCCGTCGGGATTAGCCTTGCACGGACGCAACCTAGGCTCGTGCGGCATCACGCCTTAGCGAGGACTGTCGCTCCTGTGGGAGCGGGACGTGACCGTGGGTCGTCGAGGGGTCCTTGAGGGGTCTCAAGGATGGAAGACCTGAACTTGGTTTTGGAAAGACAATTGATAAGAGGGGACTATGTTGCACAAAGTAAATCTAACGTGTTGGTTTTGTATGGGCAGGCGAGGAGCTCATTCCACCAGTACAGTTGAGTACTGACACCCATGTAGTTTACATGTGCAGGCACAGGTAGAAGCTCGTGGCGCGGAGCTATCTCTGGAGCCTTGGAGCGTTGCAAGGAGCTGGAGCACCATATACAAGACATAATGTATCGGAACATCGCCATGAATCATTCTATGTTGTAAGCTACTTGGCACGCCTTTTATGTTCAGAGAGAGAGAGAGAGAGAGAGCTTGAGAGACTTGTAAACTCGGCCTAGCGCCGCTTGTAAACTTCTTGAATATCAATAAAGAGTTTGAATTCGCTTTAATTTGTGTTCATTTACTTTCCGCTGCAAATGGGGACACTCTGTGCGACTCTGTGGCCTAGCTCAAATCGGTCGTTTCTGGAATTAGCCTTGCACGGGCGCAACCTAGGCCCGTACGGCATCATGCCTTAGCGAGGACGATCGCTCCTACGGGAGCGGGGCGTGACAGCCCCCGACGCCCCCGTCCCAAGCCCGCCGCCCAGTCCCCGACGCCCCCGCCCCAAGCTCGTCGCCCCCGCTGCCCCTACGACACCGCACGAGAGAGAGATCGAGAGAGAGAGAGAGAGAGAGAGAGAGAGAGAAAGAGAGGATTACCTTCGGGAGAGAGAGAGAGGAGAGGACGCCGACGTCGATCATCGAAGTCGCGGAAGAGAGAGAGAGAGAGAGAGAGAGAGAATAGAGAGAGTGAATTTGGGGGGAATGCGAAAAGTTCCCCCCATCGTTTCAATTTAAGTCTGGAACGTATATTTAGCAACGGACTAGCGACGGATTTCCGTCGCCCGTTAGTCACTCTTTTTGATACTTGCCGACTGAATATCCGTCGCTACGTAGTCGAAGAATTGTCCCGCCAATTCTTCCCACAATTTCTGCCAAATAATCGACTGTATAGCGACGGCTGAATATCCGTCGCTATATCTCCAACGTCCTAGCGACGGATGAGCGACCTTTTCTCCCCCTAAAAATAAAATAAAAAATGTAACGACTTATCGTCGATAATCCGTCGACTAGTTGCCACAAAGCCATCGCTAACGCCGACGGACTATATCCGTCGCTAATGTTCTGTCACTAATTTACTGTATTTTGGTAGTGATGGTCTTGTGGATATAAACTATCGGCGTCGATATCAAGCCTATGAACCATTTGTCCTATCAAGTCAGGCCCAGCTCGTATACTTCACAAGTTATCCTAAACAGGGAACAACAAGGTCGGACTGGTGGACAGTATGCAAGACCAAAGCTAGAAATACCTTTGAGGTTGATGATATAGCTTATCAAGAGGATGAACTACCTCTTGTAACAAATATTATAGAAGTGGACACGACAGAAGTTCCTCATTACACATCTAATTGTGTAGAAGAAGTAGAATTATCTGAAGAGGAAGATGCAGATGAAAGTGAAGATGTAGAAGAGAAAGAAGAAGAAGAAGAAGAAGAAGATGAGCTAAACGAACTAGATAAATTTTTAGAAGAGGATTAAATATGTACGTTTGTTTTATTATCATATTTGAAACTTTAGTGACACTTTTATCATATAAATCTGTGACACTTTAGTGACACTTTTATTTGTGACTATGATATTTTTCAAAAATCTGTGATGTATATCATATAAATATGTATATTTATTTTATTGTCATATGTTATTATCAGGTATGACTAGACCAGGAGGACGACGCAGAGGATATTATATTAGGCAGTCTCGTCTGCCTCGGGCTGGGGATGCAGATTCTGTACCCTCATCCTCATCTCTGAGTACGCCAGTGTACCGTTCTGTTCTCGGTCCATTACCGGGACATGGCAGTTCCAGCAGGTTGGCGACTCCTCTCTCGTTGTCCAGCATTCCTGATCCCGAGTCTAGCATTCCTCTCGAGTCCAGCATTCCTCCTGTCGACGGCTCCACGGGGAGAGTTGACGCCGATCATATGGAGGACGGCGATCAGTCTGATCCTGCCCAGGCAGGAGGTGAGAGCGACCCTCCATGTGCTCCTCCGGACGAGTTGCGTATGGAGATTTGGACGGACGGGTCTACGAAGTAAGTTAATTAGTTAATATATATTTCTCAAATGATTATATGTACATATATATTCATTAAATTTATTATTGTATAGATATCGGCCTCCTGCAATACAGAGATAGCTGGGGTTATTTCTGAGGCAGAACTATGGTGGGCCTTGGATTAACTACTCAGATGCTCCCGCAGATAGGAAGGCCTTTTGGTTGGCCCACTTCAAGGTAAAAAAATTTGTTTATTTTTAAATTTTAATAATCATTTGTGTATATTATACAACTTTTCTATTTTACTTCTTGTAGAGGACCTATTTCTATCTACCATACCGGGCGGCGAAGATCGAGGCCCAATTTTCTGCCATCGCAGGCAAGCTCATCCGTGATGTGATCCACGACCAGAAGTCTCGTGATCGCTCCGGAAAGCCGATCCATGGTTGGATCACGCCAGAGCAGTGGACTGCGATGAAGGCTAGATTCGGCGAGGCCAGGTACCAGGAGCGGTGTGACAAGGCCAAGGTGGCGCGGTCGAGCGCCAGTAAGTGGTGTGGTGGCTCCATTCCGATGATGGAGCATTTTCGTCATCTGGTATGTTTGCTATGACGGACATCATTTTATATATAGTTGGATAGAATGTTTAATACTAATAATAGATAATATATTTTAACAGGTAAAAAAGGGTGAGAACCCTAACATGGTGACCGTCTTCCTGGTCACCCATCGGAGGGCTGGGGAGTTCATTGACGAGAGGGCGACGCAGGCATATGTACGTTCTATTCTTTATATTAATTTACTATAATTTAGAAAACAGAAAAATAGATATCAATATAGACTTTAGCAGACACTTATACATTAGCAAACATTGTTCTAGGCCGAGTTTCTTCGGCTACAGGAGGAGACGAATGCTGCTGCTAGTACGCCAGCAGAGGGAGGGGCTGGTACTTCCTTCCAGCCGCCTACAGCTCCATCATCGGACGACCTCTGGATGACCGCCGTTGGTAGTCTTCAGAAGGGTACGTACTACGGTACGGGTTCCTACGACGCCTATTTGGCTTCAGAGTCATCCCGGGCCCCTTCTGTCAGTGTGCAATCTCCAGCTTCGCAGGTGTCATCACGAGATCAGGATTATTGGTCGTCAGATCGACGAGCTGCGTCGTGAGTTGCAGCAGCAGATTTCTGATCACAATACCGCAGAGCGACGATCCGACAATCCGATGATCACCGGATGATTTGATACGGTCGAGCGCAGTATACAGGAGCTGATGAGTCTGCAGCAGGCTACAGCTGCCAGCTTGCACACACTCACCGAGTCTACGCAGCGTACAGAGCGTAGACAGGTCGAGCTGAAGGGATCTCAGAGGACTATGTCTGCCTCACTCACTCAGGTACAAACTTCGATTGAGGAGAGTACTCAGAGGATGGTGAGTACCCTTACTGCGCATGGTGAGCGACTGCGAGAGCTAGAGCAGATACGTCCTTCCGGTCCGTCGACGGTGCCGACTCCAGACATTGTACTGCCTCCTACTGCACCTACGGTAGGGCTCACACAGGAGCAGTATGAGTACATGCTATCTCAGATGCGCGGCAGGGGTCCTCTATGATCTAGTAGATTTTTTTATCATCACTACAAAAAAAGTGACCTTTAGGGACAACAAAAAACCGTCTTAAAAACTGCAATTACCGTCCCAACAAATATTTGGGACGGCCTTTGGGACGGGAATGGACGGTCCCATTAGGGTGGCGTGGCAAAAACTTTAGGGACGGATATTGCCGTCCTAATTACTGTTAAAGGACGGTTAGGCAAAACGTCTCAAAAGTTTTCAAATTTATGCTTTTGTGTGACGGTTTATTAATTTGTCCCAAAAAACAAGTTTTTGTAACAGATATATTTCGTCCTAATAAATAAGGGACGAAATTTTAAAAAGCACTGTAATCGTGCGAAAAAACTTAACAATTGTTTAAATTATTATGAAATTACTAATTTCCTGTTTATATATAAAATATATAATTGAATTTTATATACAACAAAAATTCATACAGAACTATTTTATTTAATCGGAAATGCATATGGTAGCCGCAACATTAACAAAGCGTAGCCGCAACATTAACAAAACGATTTCTATAAAACATATTTAAAGGTAATATCCCATTGTTCACAAAATGAAATCCAAGTCTTACATCACTTAGAGTGTTTCCATCAAGTTTTACATCAGTAAGCATTCACTTAATTTACAAAATAAAATCTACGACTTTTTACACAAGTCCAAACATATATATTTGATTTTCCACATCCATTGACAAACCGATCCACACATCCATGGCTGCCAGCAGCATTGGCTACCTGGAAACACATGAATAAGCCAGAAATATGGTTAGTTATAAGTAATTAGGACCCTTGGTACATGAATAAGCCAGAAATATGGTTTAATTAATCAATTAGAAGGTTAAGCAACAATAACCAAAATTTCTCCAATGATCTTGCAAAGATAAATGAGGCACTAGCATCAACTTGCTCTACATACACTTAATCTACCATTTCTACCCAATGGTTGATGTGATTTCTAGATCATAAAACATCAAACTTGCACAACATACCATTTTAAGATACATATGATCACTACTAATTTATAGTTGCTACTGCTTTATAGCTTTTTATGGAAATTTATCAATATAGGTATAACTTACACATAGGTGCATTCATCATATAGATTTGCTAATGTTCGAGGAGTTCAAGCAGAATATGCTAAAAGTATTTGGTCTATTAGAGCACCATTGCCACATCTTTCTTTGACTAACCTGCAGAAATGTCATTCTAACCAAGTACAATTTGGAAAATCTTAGTTGGGTGAGCCAAAATAGTTGTGTAATCTGTAATAATCATAGGGAAAAAATAGGGTTCTAATCCAAACCCTACCCACAAGGTTTGCTGAGTGCTACCCTATAACCAATCCAACAGCTTTGGGTTTAATTAAGGATGAAAGACATTCATGTACATATAATAATAAGAGTTGCATCAAAAATTAATGACAACTCAAAGTACCATGCCTAGTGAACATACCAAATTACTAGAAAAAAACAACAGAAGGGCACATGAACATGAGTTGTTTTTAATTTCTTTTCCTTTCCAAGTACAGTACCTTTATCAGGAATGGCCCCACAGCCATCTTTAGCATGATGATAAGCAGATGAAAATATGGTGTCTGGCACACATTGTGCGGATCTCTCGTCAGGCCTCTACAACAATTAAGTCATAAAAAATTGAATAAATAAGGTGCATTAACAAGGCAGCAAAATATAAATTTGTATGATGAGATTATGGCATATCATGAAATATAACTAGAACATTAGCTAGAAAGTTTAGAATAAATGAATATTTACAATGTATTAGCCCCTTCTATTCTGATGGTGTTCAATGGCACTGAAACAACAAATTGAATGATGACAAATCTATGATGTGCACATAAATTCTCAAGGCATGTTAAATTATCTACGGATTTCCAGACTCAATTATTTTGTTACAAACAGTTTTCTAAAAAGAAGCTAGTGCCTTGCGTCGAAAGTAAAGTTCCCTATATCGGCTAATACCGACACCCAAAATTACAAAAGCTACAGATTCAAAACCACCCCAAAATTGCCAATTAAGAAGGTCCAATATGTACAGATTCCGAAACCGATATTTTTAACCACGGAAACCATTCAAGTCATATGGATAACATAACTGACTGTCATTGTTAACTACTATCAATTTGCTTGTGGTCATTAAAGTCTCATGCCATTTTGCATATTGAACTGCTGCTTCCAGATTCATAATTTACTAGTCTCACAAATGATATCAACATACGAAATCAGCTCATATACAAAAAGCAAGGGGAAAAACTATTTAAATTTTAAATCATAAGGAATAAAATGCATTAACAAAAAAAAAGATGTTCCAGGCCATATTTTGGATAAAGTAGTATCTACTGCTCATCCATGTATATCACAAATGATATCAACATACGAAATCAGCTCATATACATTGTTCTTGAATAAAGTAGTATCTACTGCTCATCCATGTATACCTAAAATAAAGAAAGGAAAGAAAAACATCATTCAAGTTTAAGACTTATAATTCTGAGATCGAAAACAAACAACAATAAAACAGAATACTTAGAGATCCACGTCATATTTTGGTCCTTTCACCACCTTTCTAGGCCCAAGAAACCACTCTGTAGCTGCCACTCAATAGAGTATATCAACAATAAGAGGCTTAAAACACAACAAGATGTTCCAGGCTTTCAGCCATACTACATATACCTCTTTTTTCTATGATTAGAATCATTAGATCAGATCAAGTACATACATATAGTGTCTTATTCCTCAACGAAGGAATTACTTCTCACATGTGTATCAGTTATATCCTATTGGGTTTGAGCCCAACCAATATGATATTGCAAGATAAAATTGCCACTGGCCAATTCTTTGAGCCAAAAATCATCATCAACCAATACTTACATGGTATTAGACTAATATTAGAAAGAGCAAAATGCTAAGTAATAAATGACAAAAACAATTTATATTTTAGTGGAATAATGATAGATAAACTACCTGAACTGAATTTTCTTCTTCAATGAGGGTAGTTAGTGCTAGAGCATAGCTGTACTGGGAGCAGCTCCCAAATCTGACACCAAATTTTGCTCTGTTGGAACAATAACAACAACAGTAATTTATAAAAAGTAATAATGAAACAAAATCTATATTTAAAATCACAATTCTTGGATATAATCAAACCTGACATTCTTTGATAACCATGGAACATGATGAAAAGGAATAAAAATCCTGGACCAACCATGGTTAGAACAAGATGACTGTTGAAGTGAATGTCCGGAATAGGTACAGATTACAAATGTTTAGGTGATACCAATATGTAACCTGGACACTGCATCCTTTTACAACCAACTGATTCTTTTCCTTAGTTAAGACAGATCTGTGTCCTTCAGTGCTTCTATTGGAGGGAGTAGTACCTCTGAGGTCAGGTGGAACCCCATGGGTGGTATTAGGGACTGATCCCAACCTACTCCCATTCGCCAATGGTCCATTGCTACAGATTACATCCTGCTCTCTTCACTAATTTCTATTCTACTACCCGTTAGTAAGATCATGCGACCATCCTTGGGTTCTACAAGTTATCAACATGGTTAGACATCTCCTCCATATACAACTAATACATGGTTACCCAATTATATACCTGTATCTTGTTTAAAAGCTCTCTTCCTATTGTAATGGTAGATATGCATATGAACCTGAGAACAGAGCTCTGGTCCAGGTTGCACATCAATATCCCATCTCTGGAAATCACTTGCCTCTACACAGGACTCACCCTCAGGCCTAGGCAGCATATGCAAGTGAAAAATAGCTAATATGCAGGGCAATTGGTATGAGATGCAGGCAGTAATGAGTGAAGTGTAGGCATGCATTGTGCTCGTGTCCTGTAGGTACAATGTATGGGCTGTAGGTCAATGTATCAGGGCAACTGATACGTGACATTCAAACCGATACCCCAATCTCCAACCCATTCTTTCTTGCCTTGCCCTCAAGACTGCAGGTACTCACATGTACAAGTTTAGGTACAATTGGATCCTTTTATAGGAGTACTTGTAACCTACATCTAGTCTCATTCATACACCAGTTGGTAGGGAAGACAAGGGTGGCTTCATAGACTTGCTTATAACCTGTAAATGAAACAGGACACTGTTTCTAGACCCAAGACTTGCCCAGGTAACTAACCCATACCCGATATATCGGATTTCGATTGAACTATCAGCCATGTTTTTCTAAAATAATATATATATATATATATATATATATATATATATATATATATATACACGCATACTGATTTTGCACAAGGGTGAACAACAGGGGAAATACCCCCTCCCTCTGCAGTGCAAGGCAGGGCTTATTGCATGTGCACACAGGCAGGTGTTATGTGGGTGTATTACCTATGTAAAGGGGGTTAGGGAGTGCTCAGGTAGCAGTCATGTGTAGGTAATGTAAGGAGTGTGTGTTGTACAATTACCTGTGTGAGTGTGTGAGGGATAGATAAGAAGTGTCAAGAGAGGGGTGAGCTGTGTGCTAGGCAGCACATAGGCCTTGATGTGTGGCCTGCACACTACAGGCAGGGTGCCACTCCCTGTTTGCACAGGTGGTGGACAGGGACTTGGAAGCCCCTGTAGTGCACAGTTAGGCTGGGAACACCCTGCACACAGGCAGGGCCTAGTGTTGGTGCTGTACAAGTATGCTGCAGGACGTAGGAGTTCCTGTCCTGCACACAGGCAGGCAGGGGGATCTTCCTACAGCAACATGGGTACACTCAGGTTAGCATAGGCCTTAGGCCACTGCTCTTGGCCTCACTGCAACAGGAAGTAGGCAGCAGGGGTTCTTACCCTTGGCTGCAAGGCCAGGCAGGGCCTTATGTTGGCCTACACAGGTGCAGGCAAGGGAGGGGGAGACCCCTTGCAGTAGTGGGTTAAGTCCCTATTGTACTGGGTTTCCCACAAGCATCTCTTACCAATTAGCAGGAACAATCCCTCTTTTTGGAACATCCAGTACATATGACGCATCTTGGTTTATGCAATCATCTCATTTATTAATGAGAAGAAACCATTTTCGTTCCCAATTGTTCAAGTCTTAATTTCATCTGAGAAATCTGCAATAAAAGTACAAGAATAAAAATTAAATTCTTTTCATGTAACTTTACTTGAGTAACTTGGTTTGCAAGATCCAATCATAACTCATCATTCCTCCTAAATTAGTTACTTTTAGATTAGTATTAACAAAAGGAAAACAAAAGAAGGAGACTAGTATCTACTTCCATATGTTCTTCAAACATTTTTCCAACATTCATACTCCTTCAAGAACATTCACTATATCACATCTCCGCTTTTGGACCTGCCATAGTTCAAAAAATATGCACTAAAATATTAGAGCCAAATTTACATGAGATATAATAGTATACACTCATAAAGGCACAAGTAATGCATTTGAAGCCAAAGGATCCGAAGATATACCTAAAGATATGCAACAATTACCATCAGAAAGTAATTTATCAAAGAACACATAACATATGTTTCTCTTTATACAAACCATACTAAGGAATTATATCCCAACAACCAATTACGAAAGTTATATCCTTCATATCAAGAAAAACAACCATATTCAAATTTTCAACACACTAGCTGAAAAAAATATTAATCGATAGTACTTACCATTAGTTGATCTAATCTCTTGCAGGGATGTTTTATTTTTTTGAAGCTTTTCAAGTTTTCTGTTGCTTAACATTTGTACTTAGAGATATTTTTAAAGTACATGAGGTCTAATTTCCTTCCTATGCCTGTGTTCAGTTTCCCTTTGAATCCCAATTCTAGCTTTTGCAGTTTTTCCTTATTGCATTTTAGATACTTAAATATAGATACTTAAATATAGAGGCATGCACACAACTTCATATTATGACAATTGTAACATTGGGTCTATCTCAATATGACCATGACATTATGTCTTTCATTCTCTCATAATTCAGTAGTCATATTATAGAATTTGAAATGTCCAAAAAAATAAGGTGAAAAGAGAATTAAACTGATAACAAAAATTGTCACAAGTGGTCTCATAGCCACTGAACTATCCAAGATCATTCCTTTGCAACAATTCATAATCAATTTGGTTAACAATGCAAGGCAACTTGTTAGGAAACATCCGTTCTCATACAATATTTAGTACATATTGGGTCTCCAATCTCTACCAATAAATAAAAGTGGGAAAATGTATCATGCACTATTTGAATTGTATATTATATAACGCTATTGTGGATTACCTGTGATACCTGAGCAATGAGCTATTTGAAGCTTGTAAAGCCATAAGCCACTTAAGGAGAACTTATGAACATACGCAACATCCTCCTTTGTCCCTTAAATATAGTACCAGCATTTTTTCATTTACTGCAGATACTTGTTAGAATTAGAGTATAAAGCAAATTAGATAGAAACATTTTGTAAAATCATTGTGTAAACAAATCTCAAGATGCATGCACTGCTCGTAGACTCTTATAAAAAAGTACCATTCATGTTAACTGATAAACATAAATGTATAGCAATTGGGAATTATCAGTCTTATGAAACATAGGCCATCAAAAACATATAAATTCATTATATTTTGAAACAACGAGAATAAACAGCAGCACATCATCTACATTCATAACTTGTCTTTCTAAAATAAAGTAATGTTAGAAATAACACCGCTAACGACAATATATCTTCTTACTGTTTTCTTCCTCGCTGCTACCCCCTTTAAATATGTTTGAATTATTTCCTATTATCAAAATTATGTAACTAAGCACATATATAAATCCTAATTCTAGAAAAACAAAATCTATTGTGTCATTTTCTATCAGTAAATTTCTTTTTTTTTATGGTGAATGTCAAAATTAATTCTTTTTAAGAAAAAGAGAGAGTAATTGACACATTTTTTTCTTCTAAACATCCACATAATTGAACAATCAATCACTAACCCACATTCAAAATAGATCAGAATCGAAAACAATTGGAGCTAAAGAACTCAGACCTGGTAGATGGGCGGGTATATGGAGTTGGTGCAGATGGGGCACTCGAGCAGCTCGTGCATCACGTTCGCTGCGGCCGTGCCCGCCGCCGCCGCTACGGCTGCGACATGCCGGAGGGTTTAGAGATAATAAGCATCAAGTATAGATGATTTAGCATATCAAGCCTATAGTTTCTCCTATTGAAATAGAAGAAATTGAAGTTGTGGAGATAATAAAAAAATTGTTCCAGAACTCAAGATACCCCACTACTTTGATAAAAAAATAATGGAATCAGTAATGCGATGAAATGGTGACTGTCAGTGCATATAAATGTAAAAAATTTGTAGTGTTACATAATAGGAACTATGATGACAGTGGTCAATTAGTATGAGAACATTGTCATACTAATCACAGCTCATATGCAATTATATAACTAGAGCTTCGTGGGAAGAAGAGAGAAGAGTCTCAATAAAGATTTATTTTCCTGCGTATATAACATATCTTTGTCAAGATTTCATACAGCGAGTTGCCTAAATTCAAACTCTACCACACTCAAACAGCTCATGCCTTGTTCTATTAAGCACACAAATAGCCTTCTTTTGAACTTTTAAGGTGAGATGTCTATTCATGATTTCTTTTTCTATTCTTGATTTCGTTTTCTAGTTGAAGATTTAATCGATGATTGGTTAAGCTTGACAAGCCTTGAACTTGAACACAAATAATTCACAAACTTCATATAGCAGATCGTAAATATACAACATTAGACATTCTCCTATTACTCAGCTTTCACTCTCTCTAAGCTGACCAACCTCCTATTGTAATATTGATTTCTAACAAGTAAAACCTTGTATTTGTACCTTTAAAATGAGATAAATGAACACTTTGAAGCATCATTGAGCCTATAGTTTTTCAAGCTATTTCCTTGTCAGACATATAAACTTCTTAGCATCAGTACTAATGATAAGTGTAGAACTGATAGCAGAGTTAAAGTAGTAAATAATGAATACACCTTAATCTCTATATATGATACAATATTATATCAGGAAAAAAGTAGTAATTTTTTGCTTCCTAAAACTTAATGTTCTCAGAACCATTCACACAGAAACAAGCTATAGTAAAAATTGGTGTTAACACAACCAAACATGCACATATTGGTAGGAATATAAAGGAAATTCCATAGTCCAGTCCTGCTATCTAAATAATAACTCAATCCTGCCATCTAAATAATAACTCAATATATGGTGTCGGAGGCTGTCCACTCACATGCTGGTGATAGTAGCAAAATCCCAAAGAGGGATAAAAAAATATTCCATGTACGAAGCCAATGCAAATGCTAAAGCAAAAACCTCTCAATACAAGTGTCCATACTATTTAATATTTATATGATGTAGTATTCTCCCAAACACAAAGACTTCCACTTTTATAGGGGAAAAAAGCAACAACAAAAAATAATTATAGTGTGTTGATCATGCATGAAGTAATTTATCTAATTCGAGTCCAAAGTATAATATCATGACAATTTGTTAAATACTAATATAAACACAAATTAATATCAAATTAAACCAAGAACTCATATGTCAAATTAAAATCAATTTTCTTATGTAAAATTGGTGGAACAAGAAGAAGAAATCAAACATGAGTCTAGTGGTTCAGCCGTGTGTCTCCGTAGATATGTAGAGGTTTTAAACGAGAAAAAAAAGTATGAGTAAACCATAAATAAAAAGAAGGAAATTGGGAGAGAAAAACCCTAAAAAATAGAAAGAAGCCGAACCTGTTATGGCTGGGGGGAGAAGAAGAAGAGGTGCGAGATGAGGAAGAAGCGGACTCCGAGAACGAGGAAGATGCAATCGACGGACAGGACCAGGAAATGTTCATCCACTGCAACGGAGGGTCTAGGTACTCAGCCCGGTGGAGTGGTGGCGATCGATAGGGGTCGTCGGGACGGCACCGACGTCAGATGAGGAGAGGGAGGACTGCTCCTACGAAGGGGGAGGAGGGAGAGGAGTTCGGGGTGACATTGCCAATCGCCATCAAGGAAGAGAGGAGAGGAGGAGTACAAATAAAACTAGATCTCTAGGGCACGGGCAGGCTCGTGGGAGGGAGATGAATATTTGGGAATCCTTTAGGGCTTGGAGAGGGAAATGAATGTTAGGGAATGTGTTTCCTTCTATACACTTATCTATCAATGGTTCAGATTGAATCGTTCACATCAAACGGCTAAGATTAATATAAAAATTAAAATATAAAATAAAGAATAAATGGGATGGGCCAAAAATTTGGGCGGTCAATTATTTTTCTTTCCCGCCAAGTTTTATTAGGACGACCCAAAAGTTTATTTGGGACAAAAGTAATTCGTAGTCTCAAAAAAGATACATTATTATGATCCATTTAGAAGTCTGTCCTACATAATGTTATTTTTTGTTACAAAATGAATAAGCGTCCTAAATATTAAGTTTTTAGGACTTTTTAGATTAGCGTATCTAATAATGACGTCCCAAAAGCTCTCTTTTTTTGTAGTGCATCTTTGTATGTATTGGCCCTATGGGCCCATTGACCGTTCTGTATACTGATTTTCATTCTTATTTGCCCTCCATTATGGACATGTATGTTTGTTAGATATTTACTTTGTGATATTTACTTTGTTGATATTTTCATTGAGTACATGTATGATATTTACTTGGACATGTATGTTTGTGATATCTGCGACGGGGATGACAAATATACCTACGCTGGGTTATAAGCGATGATCTGATATACAAATGAGGTACTGCCCAATTTTTTAAAAAAATATTTGGTATTTTTGTGATAATGTGTGTCTGTGTAACAAAAATACCAAACATATTTTTTAAAAAAAAGTCATAATATCTGCGACGGATAGCGACGTTGTGCGACGTATAGCGACGTATCCAGACGTCGCTAATTAGCGTCGTCATGTCGCTATCCTTCGCAATCCGTCCTTCCGTAGCTGACGTTGACGTCGCTAATTTGGTCGTCGTACGTCGCTAAACTGGTGATGTGGCAGGCATGCCATGTCATCACATAAAAAGAAATAACGTCGCTACGTAGTCGCACTATGTCGCTAATTTTGCGACATAAAATTTTGTCGTCCTCCGTCGCTAATTTTGCGACGACCCAGCGATATTGTGGTGACATCGCAAACAGCGACGGAGGGCGACGAATTTGTCATCTGCGACTAGCTTTTTCGCGACTTTCAATTTTCGTCGCTAAAGTCGTCGCTAATTACGTTTAGCGACGTATTTTCCTTAATTAGCGACATATCTGGACATCGCTAATTTGCCTTATTTTAGTAGTGTTCTGCCTCAGAAATAATTCCAGCTGTCTCTGTACTACTGGAGGCCGATATCTATACAATAATAAATTCCATGAATATATATGTACATATAATCATTTGAGAAATATATATTAACTAATTAACTTACCTCGTAGGCCCGTCCGTCCAAATCTCCATATGCGTCTCGTTCGGGGGAGCGCATGGAGGGTCGCTCTCACCTCCTGCCTGACCAGGATCAGTCTGATCGCCGTCCTCCATATACTCGGAGTTGGCTCTCCCCATGGAGCCATCGGCAGGAGTAATGCTGGACGCGGGAGGAATGCTAGACGACGAGGGACGAGTCGCCAACCTGCTGGAACTGCCCTGTCCCGGTAATGTACCAGGAACAGAACGGTACACTTGCGTACTCGGAGATGAGGATGAGGGTACGGAATCTGTATCCCCAACCTGACGCACCCGGTACTGCCTAACATAATATCCTCCGCGTCGTCCGCGTCTAGTCATACCTGATAATAACATATGACAATAAAACAAATATACATATTTATATGATAGACATCACAGATTTTTGAAAAATATAATAGTCACAAAAGTGTCACTAAAGTGTCAAATATGATGATAAAACAAACGTACAGATTTAATCCTCTTCTGAAAATTTATCTTGTTCGTTTAGCTCATCTTCTTCTTCTTCTTCTTCTTCCTCCTCTACGTCTTCACTTTCATCTGCATCTTCCTCTTCAGATAATTCTACTTCTTCTACACAATTAGATGTGTAATGAGGAACTTCCGTCGTGTCCACTTCTATAATATTTGTTACAAGAGGTAGTTCATCCTCTTGATAAGCTATATCGTCAACCTCAAAGGTATTTCTAGCTTTGGTCTTGCATACTGCCCACCAGTCCGACCTTGTTGTTCCTCGTTTAGGATAACTTGTGAAGTACACGAGCTGAGCCTGACTTGATAGGACAAATGGTTCATAGGCTTAATATCGACGCCGATAGTTTATATCCACAAGAACGTGCTTGTCTACTTTTCAACCTTGACCTTCAATCGGATCGAGCCAATTACACCTGAATGACACAATCTTAGCAGGCTCTATTTCATAATTATATGTCAGCTCCACAATCTCCCGTAGGACGTCATAGAAATCGTTGTCCGCATTAACATCTTTGTAGTTCGAAGATCTGATACACAAACAACTGTCTTTAGTAGAATCGAGATCCACAAAGTTGTCTCTGATCGGGCAATACGGATATGAGAGACGACCATGAGTGATCCATCCAGATAACATTCCATAGGCCGAAAAGTCGTTGATGGTCCACATAAGGGTTGCCTTCATCTGAAAATTCTGCTTCCTGGAAACATCGTACGTGTTAGCGCCTACTTCCCATAACTGATTCAACTCATCTATCAAAGGCTGTAAGTACACATCAATGTTCCTCTTGGAATTGTTTGGACCAGGAATTATAACAGTTAAAAACATGTATTGAGTCTTCATGCACATACAAGGCGGTAGGTTATACGGAGTGATAATCACAGGCCAGCACGAATACTGGGATCCCGAAAGACCAAAAGGAGTAAAACCGTCAGAAGATAGCCCCAACCTGACATTACGTGGATCTGGAGCAAAATCAGGATACACTCGATCAAAGTGCTTCCACGCTTCTCCATCAGATGGATGATCCAACACTCCTTCAATCTGTTCTCGCATGTGCCAACTCATATTTTCGGCCGTCTCTTTCACCATAAATAATCTTTGCAACCGCGACGTTAAAGGCAAGTAGTGCTTTGAATCGGTCGATCTTCTTGCACCGATAGACCTTCATGTACTAGTTGTCTTATAGTGATTAGCACCACAAAATCTGCACACATCTGCATCCTTGTCGTCTTTATAGTACAGCATGCACCCATTACGACAAGAATCGATTTTCTCGTATCCCATCCAGAGCGATCTCACCATCCTCTTAGACCATAGAAGTCTTTAGGTAACTTAGCTCCCGCCGGTCGCCGGTCGATTTTCTTGTAATGCTCAACAATCTTGTAACCACCTCCAACGGTGAATGATCCTCACAAACAGGATACAATGGAGTCCTTGCATTCTCCGGCAACTCCATGAACTTTGCAACATTGACATTCGGTGCCTCCTCAGCTGCATCATGAACGAAACTAGGCCCCACAGAGTCGAAAATTATGTTCATGCACCCGTCATCGTATGTATGATTATCTGAAACAAAATTAGGTCCCGCATGCATATACGGCTCAACATAAGGCTCCGGCTCTGTTGCTAAAGACACAAGTTCTCCGTGTGCGGTCCACTGATAGTAATTAGGCATGAAACCCCTCGAGTACAAATGATATGTCACTTTCACTTATGGATAATATTTTTTTATTATGACATTTCACACAGGCCACTTAATTTTGGTGCCGTCCATGTACTGAGGGAACGCCTTAGCAAACTGTAGGAACTGCTCTACTCCCGCTATGTATTCATCACGCACACTGCACATATCATCAGGACGACGATTGTACATCCATGAACGACACCGCAAGTAGTAATTCATATTCATTTGGAAATAATTCTGCAAAGATGGACACACAATTATCCAATAGGCACAAATTCATTTCATAAATACCTACACAAATTGGACACCTGGACATGAACCACTTGACACAGAGGTGGGGGCAACCACTGACAAGCCCCCCCAAGTTTTGTGTCGACTGGATGCATATCGGACACGAAATCGCTCGTGCACGGGATTTGGACTGTGCGTGCACAACCGTAAATTCGACTCTGATACGCCTTGGTATATTGGGCACACGACTTGTGGACCCAATTCAAGGTGATAGACACGAAGCCCTACCCCTACTCTCCACGTGGACACGAGCACGTGGCTAATGGCACACTGTGTCGTGTCCAATTCGATCCGACCCCATTGCACGATACTGGTTTTCTGCTATGTACTGATATTCTATTATTCTCTGTTTGGACACCTTCGTGTCCAATATTTAGACACGCATACCCCCCTCTGACACGTACTCATATGGGGCACACTTCTGTACAACTATTTTTTAGGTTTTATTGAGTTTGGATTTCAATTTGGTACTTTTGAAATGAATTCACTAATACAGTATTATACTCGAAGAACTGGTTTCAATTTCAAATAGACTTTGAGTTTGATTTTTGAATTTGGTTGGGGTTGATTATGAAGATGTGGTTTTGTCTGATACTTGAGTTTTGCAATGTAATATGAACTGTTCGGGTCTTCATTTGATTTTTAGTTTTCAAATTCCTAAACTGTTTTCACTCATTCTCGAGTATGTAATCTGAGTTGAGTAAAACTATAACTGAGTTCATATGTGTTTGAGTATGGTTTTGAATTTCGATTTTAGTAGATATATAAAATTGTTCACTGAGATAACATGTTAACCTGAGAATAAAATGTTTAACTGCCAAAACTGAGAACACTATGTTTATTCACTTCATTTTTCCTTTCACTCTTTACTGCTCACTGTCCCCCCACACACCTGTCCACACCCACACACACATTTTCGTGCTGCCCACATGTTGCTTCCATTCATACTTCACAACAGTATGTTGACACTCACTATATGTTGACACTTCACTACTGTACACCCGTCTATATGCTGCCACATCTCCCTCTATATACACACACTTATACATATGTTGGCGCACACCCTAAACTGCCACTCTATACACACTCACAAATATATACTTTACTGCACACATGTCTTGACACACCCCACACACACTCATATATACATATGCTATTTTTCCTTTACATATGTGGTTGTGCCTATATATATAGCTTTACCTCTCTATATATATGTATATGTTATATATATATATATATATATATATATATATATATATATATATATATATATATATATATATATATATTTTTTATATATATATATATATATATATATATATATATATATATATATAAATATTGCTATGTTGTATATATATATATATATATATATAAATATATATATATATATATATATATATATATATATATATATATATATATATATATATATATATATATATATATATATATATATATATATATATATTGCTAAAAAATTATATATATATATATATATAAATATAAATATATATATATATATATATATATATATATATATATATATATATATATATATATATATATATATATATATATATAATATATATAATATATATATATATATATATATATATATATATATATATATATATATATATAGTGCTATGTATATATATAGTGCTATGTACAACATAGCACTATATATATATATATATATATATATATATATATATATATATATATATATAGTGCTATATATATAGTGTGAGACCCGTCTCACTGTATCGGTATTTTATATGGATACGTGTTTATTTGAGCCATATTTCGTATTTATCGATTTGCGTGATATTTTAAAAAAGTTCCTAAGTGTAGGATTTTCATGACTTGGTTTAACTTGGATTTGGTTTTATTTGGTTCGGTTCCACTTTGACTTGGTTTGGTTTGGTTTGGTTTAGTTTGGTTCTTATGAGATGAGGTGTATGGTTAAGATTGAGTGGAGAGGAATGAATGGTGGAGATCACTTGAGTTTGTTATATAAGCCACTTTTTTCTCTCCCTCCTCATTCACCCTCATTCATTTCTTTTCCACCAAACCCCAGCCATTGGAGAGAGGCAAGTACACCTTGCCGAACCTTGAAAAAATTTATTTTTGTTTGTTCCATTCTCTTCCTTGTTACATTCTAAGCATGTTTAGAACTTGGAGTTTTCGGTTTTACCGGATGGATTGTTGTAGATCTAGCTTGTGGTATTTTCGGTTTTCATGGGGTTTTGATCTGTTTAACTTGCTTATTTTGTTAACTGATAGTTCCATGTTGTAGAGAATTTCGTTCTACCCTATTTTGACCTATGGAAGTCCAAATTTGGACTCCGGATTGAAGTTTGGTGGTATGGAGAAGCCATGGTATTTTCCCCATGAATATCTCCTCTGTGGGAAGCCATCATTTGCATTTTGGCTTACATGCGAGCTTGCTGGCATTTTGGAGCCGCATGCACGTATGGGTATTTTGTGTTGGCCGCATATGGAATTATTCCAGTTGGCCGCATGTAACTTATTAGCTTGCATTAATATTTGCATAGTAACAAGGTGAGCCGCATGTGGCTTTGTTTACATTAAATGCATACTTGCATTTTTTACATTTATCATGTTTGAGCCGCATAGACTTGTTAGCTTATGAAATTCCTTACTGCTTTCATTTTCATTTGCATGAAATAAGAGGAGCCACTTATGGCACTCGAATGAGCCGCATAGGCTTTTAAGAAAGCAATTAATTGCACTTTTCCTTATAATGAAATTTTTCATGCATTTTTCCTAAGGAATGCATTATTGAGCCGCACAGGTTCTGGAAGCTCATTCCTAAAGAAATTTTCTTAATGTTTTGTCCTTATATGCTTTAAGTGTTTGGTTAAAGCTTTTGTCTTTAATGCTTTAATGTTTGGTGATAGCATTTTGTCTTTAATGCTTGGTTTAAGCACTCTGGAGAAGCAAAGCCGCATGGGTATTAAATGAGTGAGCCGCATAGGCTTCTGATGACTTGATGCTTTATGCATTTGAGTCCTTAACTTTATGACTTGATGCTTTATAAGGCTTATACTTTATATTTTTAATGCTTTTAATGCATTTCAATGCATTATTAAAATGAGTCAGCCGCATAACTCTCCAGGGAAGCATGTGAAGCATTCTTTAAAAGCACTTTATGCATTATCACCCATAATAAATGCACTTTTGCATTATAGCCCATATTCAATGTATATATATTCTAATCTATATTTAATACATTATAACCTATATTTTAATGCATATCTTCAATACATTGTATTTAATACATGCATGCTTTTGCTTGCATGCTTGTTTATAGCTCAGCCGTATATGCTGGTTTGCCTGGCTATTTTGCCAGCCGCATGCCTTTCAATTAATTACTGAGCCGCATGGAATTATTTGTTGACCAATCAAATGTGTGTTGGCCGCATGGCCTCTTCCTACTTGCTGGCAGCATGGCCATTGTACTTTTGGACTTTGAATTTAATATTGGATCATATGGCTTTTATGGAGTTGCCTGTACTTGCAGGATATATTTTCTTATATATATATATATGTCATCATTGCTTGGCCACGTGAACCAATATTTAAATGGTTCACGTGAACCTTTTCTTATTGCATTAATTGTGGGGGGGGGGTCCCACATAGCTTCCTTTAGTTGACTTGCTTGCTGAAGTGGGAGTTTGCATTTAATGAGGGTCCCACTGTCTTTTGTCTTATTTGATTTTATGGCCTATTTATTGTTTCCTGGCCGCATGGATGGTCTTCTACTTTCTTGGCCGCATGGGGTCCCTCCCACTCTTGGCCGCATGCACAATTGTATGCTAGTCGTATATGGCTTGCTGGCCTTAAATATTTGACTGATTTCATTTAAATAATTTCGGAGCCGCATGGGTGGCCTCCCACTCGCTTTGACCGCATGTTTGTTCTCCCACTTTTGGACCGCATGGGTCCCACTTTGATTGTTTAAATGTCTTATTTGCGTGAATTGTGGTCCGAATTTCTTTCCACTTCCAACATGAATTTTGTAAAGTTTCTCCTTGGCTTCAAGAATATATATATTATATATATATATTATTATTTAATTGTGCAAGTTTTTTTTCCTTGATAAATGGCATGACACGACAATGACCCGTAGTGGTGCACTCTTGAAATGAACTGGACATGATAGCTTGACATGATAATTCTTGATAGTGGCCCGAAGTGGCGCACTCTTGACAGTGAACTGACATGATATATCCCAAAGGCTGTTGCGACGGCTAGCTTGACACGATAAGATTGAATGGCCTGGACACCGTGGACGATTGTGCTTGTACAAATGAACCCGTCTTGTCTTGCATCATGTCTAGGACAGGGACCCCTGAGTACCACGGTCAGGGGTACCCACTAAAATTACTAAGGCTAATAACTAGAATATCCAATAGTCATGAAAGATTTCTCCAGTTACAGGCGATCCCGTTATCCCGGCCACAATTGTTTGGACTTGTAACCTACCGTCGAGTAGGGCACATTTCCAGTCCACCGTCGTGTGGGGCACATAATTATTGATAACTGCTTAATGAATCTTAGTCGCCTGGATAACCTGGATTAGCTGCAGGGCTTGTGGCTGGAGGAACATCTCATTGCATATTGCTAGTAACTAAGGCTTGTGATAACCCTAGTTAGTTAAAGTATCAAGCCGTACTTATTGCTTGGCCGTGAATATTGGATGGAGTTTACTCAGTCTATTCTCGTCTTGATCTTGTACATGATTGTTACATGTCCTGATTTATTATTTTATCCTGCCGATAAATGGTGGGAGAAACCAAGTTCTGTTCAGACGAAGGGTTACAACCCCGATCCTTGTTTGGTTTACGGGTTGTAACCTGGTTATCTGAATAGTCCCATGGTTATCTCATCGTATATCACCTTTCCAGTTCTATTTATTTAACATGTTCTCCAGTTTACTTTATGTCAAATGATGATTTACTTACTGTCTTCCTACGTTCGAGACGAGTGCATTAGTACTGCACAAATCTCGATCCTCCTTTACTTATTGCTTTCTCTCCTTATTGATTGCCTATGATTGCTGGTTTTAAGTTCATAGTTCGGCCTCCTTTGTGGTACTTGCTATTTGGGGTCTGATCCCACTGGTTTTGTATGGCCAGGTTCTAATAGAAGAGCCCGAAGGATCTACCGTACCATCTACTCGACGGTGACCAGACGGAGCACCAGAGTGCCTCAGTGGGTTTCTTCTTCATTCTCCCACTGATATGTAAATTCTCTTCTTGTAACATTTAGCCCCGAGCACGTGTTTCGCTCGTATTTTGGTATTTTCCTTGACATTGTAGCCTACGGGCATAAACATGATATGTGTATTCTAGACTATAGCTAGTCCTTATCATGTACGACTAATACTCTAGCTAGTCATCAGTTATGTGGTACTGGCTTCATGATCAGTCATGTATATATGGTTCGGGACGCCTTACTATTGTATGTATGGTGATCGTACTCCTTGCTCTTGTGTAATTACCTGTGATTGAGATACCTAGGATTGTTAAACCTTAGGATTGACTGATGGCTTATAGAGTAACCCCCATGTCTTGACAGCTTATACGTGATTTCAGAGTATTAACGTACTTTGGAATTGCGTAGCTGGCTGTGTCTGCCCCCGCTCTCCAGTCTTCTGGTTCTGGGGCGTGACATGGTTTTAGTGGTGGCCCATGCAGGTCTCGATTTTCAGATTTGTGGGGGTTACCATGTTTAGATATCTCAATCACGATTATCCTTATTGATCTCCTTCGGATTATTCTCTACCTCTGATACTTGACTTGATATCTGTTTTGATTATTGATCATTCCTGTTCCCATAATTTGATCTTGTGTCCTTCAACTTTTAAGGGTACTGTTCTTGACCCTTCTGATTATCTTGTTCGTGTTTTGCCGAGGGCAGCTCAGCATTCTTCAGCCAGGCCAGTTATGGAGGATCAGTCTCAGCATGCAAGCAGAGATGTTCGTCCATCCCGATCAGCCAGTCGCTTCTGTCTTCGTATCTTGAGACATGTGATAAAGTTCAAGCATCTGTTCCAACTACGATGACACGTCCTGGGTAGAGTCATGTCTTGAACTAAGTCATTGGTACCGACTTACCTTGAGGCTTGACTTTATCCATTTTTGGAAGTCAGCTTAGGCCAGCAAGGACGTTGGTTTCTACACAACTGACTCAGGAGTCATATTGATCCATATGCCTCCAGTCCTTCTTGATCATGATTGTATTTATTCTTGTGCATTTATTTACCGCTTACGCATTTATTTACATTACTGATTGTTTTACTTTACTTATATGTCATGCTTGATTTATTGAGATTGTTGAGTTTTCTGGAGCTTTTGTCTTGCTCGACTAGCCTCAGGAAATTCCGAGGACGGAATTTTTCTAAGGTGTGGAGAGTTGTGAGACCCGTCTCACTGTATCGATATTTTATATGGATACGTGTTTATTTGAGCCGTATTTCGTATTTATCGATTTGCATAATATTTTAAAAAATTTCCTAAGTGTAGGATTTTCATGACTTGGTTTAACTTGGATTTGGTTTTATTTGGTTCGGTTCCACTTTGACTTGGTTTGGTTTGGTTTGGTTTAGTTTGGTTCTTATGAGATGAGGTGTATGGTTAAGATTGAGTGGAGAGGAATGAATGGTGGAGATCACTTGAGCTTGTTATATAAGCCACTTTTTTCTCCCTCCTCATTCACCCTCATTCATTTCTTTTCCACCAAACCCTAGCCATTGGAGAGAGGCAAGTACACCTTGTCGAACCTTGAACAAATTTATTTTTGTTTGTTCCATTCTCTTCCTTGTAGCCTACGGACATAAACATGATATGTGTATTCTAGACTATAGCTAGTCCTTATCATGTACGACTAATACTCTAGCTAGTCATCAGTTATGTGGTACTGGCTTCATGATCAGTCATGTATATATGGTTCGGGACGTCTTACTATTGTATGTATGATGATCGTACTCCTTGCTCTTGTGTAATTGCCTATGATTGAGATACCTATGATTGTTAAACCTTAGGATTGACTGATGGCTTGTAGAGTAACCCCCATGTCTTGACAGCTTATACGTGATTTCAGAGTATTAACGTACTTTGGGATTGCGTAGCTGGCTGTGTCTGCCCCCGCTCTCCAGTCTTCTGGTTATGGGGCGTGACATATAGGCACAATATATATATATATTATGTCTGTGCTAGGGTTAGGGTTAGGGTTAGGGTTCTCGTCCCTACTTTCCACACTGTAACCTAGGGCTAGGGTTAGGGTTCTCGTGTCTATGTCTGTGCCCACATTTGTGTCGGTGTCTGTGTCTAGATAGCTAGGGCTAGGGTTAGGGTTTACCTGAAGAGGGCGGCTCGGCCGGAGGAGGGAGGCGGCGTAGAGGGGGGCTTCGTCGGAGGAGAGAGAGAAAATTTTTGGGAGAGAGAGATGGGGAAAATGAAAGTTTCGAACGGGATATATTAAAACATTAGCGACGTCTGCTTTTGACGTCGCTGAACGTCGCTACGGAGCGACGTAACTTAAGTTACGTCGTTGAACGTCGCTATTCAGCGACACACTTTATCTCATGTCGCAGAACGTCGCTGATGTCTATCAAAAGGAGTCGCTATATTCAATATTTAGCGACGTTATTTTATTCCGTCGCTAAATTACGTCGCTAATAGAGCAGATTTTAGTAGTGTTTGGGTACTGATGCTTAATTTTGGGTACTAATGCCTATTTTCCAAGTAAATTTTATTCTAAATATGATTATTTGAGTCAAACCTATTGATCTTTCCACCGAATTTTCACTGATTATTGTTCCATATTATTAGATCTATGGCAAGAAACATACAAGAAAAAAATAAATCCTAACCTGGTGCAATACCGAAGTAAGTTAGTAACCCAACTCTAATTATTTAACACCCACATAGGATTTGGTTCGGTTCGATTTTAAACGGTTTTTAGCATAACCAAACCATGAGCTGAACCGAACCGGTCAGTTTTTAAAAATTTGCAGCCGAACCAAACCGACCGAACCATCGGTTCGGTTTAAAATCGATCGGTTCGGTTTGATTTGGTTCAATTTGGTCGATTTGACTTAATTGTGCACAGCCCTAGTTCTACCCTGTTGTTATCACAATGTGTTTATTTTCTTTACCGATGCACAATTCTCATGTTTATTTTCTTTACCATTGCAAAGGTGAGAAATTTAAGTTCATAATGATTTAATGAGAAGTTTATGTTTGTTGATTTATTAAGAAATTGGTTGAGTTTCTACAACAAGTTTTGTTCTCTCTCCATGTGTTGTTCCTTTTAGTAGTAGAGCTACATATTATATTTTGGAAGCTTGAACATGTCAGAGTATCAATTTGAAAGAACATTTCTAAATCACATGCCTATTTCTGATGTTTTGCAGAGCCATCATATTGCAAAGGGTTTGAGGAATACTCCTTTTTCATATACTATGACAATTTTGGTACTATATTTGGTAAGGATAGGCCAAGGTGAAGCAGCTGAGGCACTGGCATATGGGAGTGAAATAATAGAGGAAGAGGCAATTAATGAGATGCAAGTTCATGGGTTGGATGACATAAAAAATTCTAAGTTGTATTATTTCAAAGTCTTACGAAGACTTATTTGCATCAAATTGTTGTCAAATTTTGCATTTCATTTTTTTTTTCTTTAGTTGACAACCATAAACATGTTTACATTGTTGTATTTTGATATATTTTTCAACTATCTCAAAGTTGATGTATCATTTTCTTTTGCATAAACTATTAGATTGTGTACATGGAGATGTTGGAGTTCTGAAGCGAAAGTTTGCAAATATGTCGTATAAGTGACTTTCTTTCTTACTCAATTATTTTTAACTAATTAATGATACTGTGATACAATTTTTATTATATTACTCAATTATTTTTAACCAATTTTTTTCTTATTCAATTATCTTCATGTGAGTTTGAAGGATATAATATTCCTAGAAATTTATTTATGGTACCAAATACATATATTTTATATACAAGGGAACAAATTATTTATACCCTGAAATATAATATTATATATCAAACTTGGTAATAAAGAATATTAGAGAAAATGATGGTTTGTAATAAAATTCATGTAAATATAAAAATCTTGGCTATTCGACCCATAAAGTGTAAGCCTAACCAAAAGAATTCCTTAGCCACTACTTCTGCGACTATAAAGAGCCAACAAAGACTAACAGTATCTCCGGGTTCAATAAATGTTGATTGTAGCTCACTTCAAAATAACGGTCATGCACAGTACAGTTTCGTTAAAAAGGTGTAAAGTTCTAACAATCTATTTGATGCCAAGAAGAATGGTTCTCTTAGCATGTATATATCTTGTCTGTGTGTGTACAAAATTGTTATTGACTATCATTTTACTATTCCACGTACTGTCTTGATGATTTGCTTGTTCAACTTCTTGGATCTTCTATTTTCCCAAAATTTACTTGCATGGTAGATAATATCAAAGACTCATGAGACCGGCCGGTTTTGATGAACGGAAAATTGCTTTGAGACGAGAAATGGACTGTATGAATGAAGGGTGATGCTATTTGCACTTTATACTCCAAGTATTTTGATAACGCTAATGAATCATATTTTTTACAGGTTGCCTATTTTGATGATATTATTGTTATAGCAAAAGTCAAGAATAGCACATAGTTCCTTCGTGAAACTAAACTGATCCATGTTAAAAAGTGTAGAGTCCCTAACGGCCTATTCGGTGATCATGTGCAACTAAAACACTTATCATTGCCATCACCCAAATCTCAGCAGAAGAAAAGGAGTTGCACCTTTTGTTTTATTGCATGCATGCCTACAAACCCTATATAAACCCCACGAACATCATCACTTTCAAACAACTTCCATCCCTCCAACTAACTATTCGAATTCAAGCAAGTCTCAACATAGAATCGATGGGGAAGCAAACATTTTGTGGCTTGGCTCTGTTAGTCCTGCTGCTTCTCCATCATGGGACTGGAAGCGATGCAACCTTTGTGAGCACTAGCGGCACGCATTTCGTATTGAACGGCCGCCCCTTCTACTCCAACGGGTTCAACGCATACTGGCTCATGTACATGGCGTCGGATCCGTCGACGAGGGACAAGGTGTCTGCCGCTTTCCAGCAGGCGTCGAGTCATGGACTGACTGTGGTCAGGACTTGGGCTTTCAGTGATGGTGGAAATAGGCCACTGCAGACAACTCCTGGCAACTACAACGAGGATATGTTCAAGGTACGTACATTAATTTTGATTGTGTGCAAGACTTGGTTATATATTTTAGTGCAATTGTTCAGAGAGAACTAAAGTGATAAGCATTAATATTGTTGATTTTTCTGCAGGGATTAGACTTTGTAATCTCTGAGGCCAGCAAGTATGGTGTTTATTTGGTACTGAGCTTGGTGAATAACTACAATGACTTTGGGGGGAGGAAACAGTACATCCAGTGGGCAAGGGATCAAGGACAGTGGTTGAATGATGAAGATGACTTCTACAGGAATAGTCTCGTCAAAGGGTGGTATAAGAACCACATCTTGGTAATTCATGCATTAACACATATTTTACAAATTATGCATGCTTATATATGGTTTTGATGACCACATGAGTACTTCTGATTATACCTAATGATATCTTTTTATGAATCGATCAGGCTGTTTTGACGAGGAAGAACACGATAACTGGAGTGGCTTATAAGGATGATCCGACCATCTTTGCATGGGAACTCATAAACGAACCCCGCTGCCAGAGCGACCTCTCCGGCACAACCTTGCAGGTTTACAATAATAACTTATTCCATACTAAGTTATACATATATACATATATTTCTATATATGAGAAAAGTTAGCTAGGAAGACTTGATTACTGATCAGAAGGCTAATTAAGCTTTGATGTATGCACAGAACTGGATCTCTGAGATGGCTGGTTACCTGAAATCCATTGATAGCAACCACATGCTTGAAGTTGGCTTGGAAGGTTTCTATGGCGAATCGATGCCCGACCGCAAGCAGTTCAACCCAGGCTACCAGATCGGTACCGACTTCATCACCAACAATCAGATCCCGCAGATCGATTTCGCCACCATTCATATGTACCCTGATCAATGGTATGTTAATAATTCTGCACATATTGTTACATACAGAACACATACGTATGTACATTTATGTCTATTGATTCTAAGCAGACAATTTTGTAACTGAAATGAACAGGATTCAAGGTGCAAGTGATGAGGCTCAACTGTCTTTTGTCCAGAGCTGGATCACATCCCATGTCAACGATGCAGGCGGCGTCATCCGGAAGCCTCTCCTGGTTGCGGAGTTCGGCAAGAATACGAGAACTGCCTCCGCCACGCAGAGGGACACCCTCTACTGGACAGTCTACAACAGCGTGTACAACTCTGCAAGGGCAGGGGGTGCGGGTACAGGAGCGCTCTTCTGGCAGCTAATGGTGGAGGGCATGGACAACTGGGAAGACGGCTACGAGATTGTCTTCTCGCAGTGCCCTTCGACTGCCAACATCATTTCTCAGCAGTCCAGCAGGATCTCCAACCTGAACAATCGTGCCACTGCTAGGAAGCTTGGCAAGCCCAACAACTAATTACTAGAGGGCTCAATGCATACATAAACATCTTTCCTCTCAAGTGTTCTTCTGATGGGGATGAATTTTGTTCATCCATTGAAAGAAATTAAAATCTTGAGAAAGGAAAGTATGCTAATATATATAATATATATCGTAACTATGAATACTTTGATGGAATTACACAATACATGAGCCCTTGTGGTTGTAACTCGACACTACTCCTCTGTTGTTGAGAATGCTGCTGATGAAATAAAAATATTTATTCAGCTTCAACATCAGCAGTATTGTGCTACATTGCGTTTATGATGTCTCTAATCGAAAGTATACCATTATTGTAGTGTTAAGGCTAAATATCATGCAGCGACATCCATGTTGTTGAAATTACTCTCTCTCTCTCTCTCTCTCTCTCTCTCTCTCTCTCTCTCTCTCTCGTGTCACCCTTATATATTAACAACATCAGCGCAATTCAAATTACTACCGATCGTGTGTTGTCTGATACCTCTGTAAATTAAAAAAAATTTGTAGAAATAAAATTTTCTGATATATATTCTGTAGAGGATTTTAAGTTTGTAAATATTAGAAAACACATAACATGATGTATGTAATAGGAGGGACAACTCCCTCTTTAATCACCCGCCACTTCTGTGAGCAATTTACAACATCCCCGCATTATCCATTGACGACCCGTGTTTAGGATCGCGCAAGAATAGTACTTCATGAACACACAATGTCTTTGTGATCTCAAGTCAGAGCATAAGTTACACCACTAACATGTAGGACTTTTCCATTGACATATAGCACATGTTATAAGTCCACTAGAAAATTTTACGGTGCAATCCGAATCGGAGTTGACTCATGAGATATGATATTCAACTAGATCAAATGTCTTAAAAGGAAATTACAATGTTAAGGTCTGTACCAATTTCAATTTTCGACACCTCATGATCCCGGTTCATACCCGATGTTAATCTAATCCTTACCCTACGGCAATAATTATGCCAAAATTGTTTTCTTTCCCTAGGGTTTGTTAACCAAACCTGATCACATAGTAATCAAGAAAGAAAAAAAAAATCCAAATTTCCTCAGACCCTTCATAATCCTTTTGACTTAACCTTTCTTCTTTACCTTGGAAAACTTATAATTCCAATTCTAAAAACTGATGCACGGTTTAATTTCGTTTGAAGATAGAAAAGACATAATTTGATGCTAGGGCTCAGAATTTGTAGAGTTATAAGACTATAACCCATCAGCCAAGTTCATTTATAAAGGTATTTTTCTTTCTTATCTTTTCCTTTCTATTTTTCTTTTTTCTTTTGACATTTTAGTTGCTTTCAGTGTAGGCTTTTTATTAATATATGTGTTGTTTTGGAGTTGTTCTTACGACACCTGTACATTGACATGTATCATCTCATTAAAATTTGCTAGTCTTTTGTTATGTATCGTCCATGCAAATAACTTGTTAAGTCTGCAAACAAATGACATTAGCATGCAGTCTAATTATGTGACGGTCACCGGTGACATATTATTTTGAAATATACATCGCATTATGACGCATTCCTTCAATCCGGGAAGCTGGCTCCAATAAAGGTACTGCAATACATCATGTGTAAAGCACGCTTCACATAATTTTCCTACTTCGAATCTGTTAATTCGATGCTCCGGACCCTATTCGAGAACAGGCAAACCTTGTGCACAATTTGCTCATAACCATACAAATATATGAACAATTTAAATATAAAACATATGCATGGTATGGAAACTTAAATAAAGCAATACAAATTCTCTACTTGTGCAACAGTTCATTCTCGCAATAATCTCAATATATGCTCAGGATTATCGATTGACGACCCATCGGTCCCAAACTATTCCAAACAACATCTGACCATTTTGTGGTACCAAACCACATTCGACTATATTCTGTGGCACCAAACCAATCCATACTGCTCTCCAATCCAGAGGTACCACACTTGTCTACTAAACAATCTCGAACTTTTTTCCATTATTCTATATAATTTACAACAACATCACAATATTTCACATGCCTAAAGTATAATATTTTGCATGTTTCTATATAGCAAGTTAACAACAATTATATTACTCTCTTTTATTTCTTGTTATTTTACGTGGCATAAATATTCTCATGAAAATAAAAATAATAGACTAATAAGGTTTATTTTTATTAAGTGTGAAGTTAAAGAAGATAAGAATCAAAACCACGCACCATGAGGAATATATTTTTTGTCTCTATCAAGCATATACCGAACGATTCCTCAAAGAGATGAATTGATTTGATGCATGATCTTCTTAATTGGTATAACCATACAAGCGAGCCCTACTCCATAATCCATTCAGTATAACCAAGTTAAGCAAGTCTATATCTGTAAGCCCCCTGAAGTTTTAGTTATTTTTTTATTTATTTCTATTTTTATTTAATATAGTTATTAATAGATATCATTTTCACTATTATTTTGATTATTAAATACTTTTTTGTAGTTTTGATTTTTTGAGCACAAAAATTGATAATATCTAGAAACGTCCTTCATATATTTTGATCTAGACAAATTTATATTCATTTTGATATATCATGTTCCACTAAAACATGTTCCCGTGTGCTCAATTTTTATTGCACAACTTTCGGATCAATTTAGGCCATTTTATCATGTACCGTAAAATTTGTCGTATCATTCAATTTAGTTTCGGGACTTTATATCGATCCAACCCAAATGACTCAATATATGGTTTTGACCTATTTTAAGTCTACTACACACATGTCAATGATGTGCTGCTCAATTGCTTCCCATGTCACGACCCGCACCCACTATGAGGGTACAAGTACGTAACGACGTCCAGCCTACGCCGCAGTGTCGGCGGTAGAGTGCTGTCCTAGGTTACTATCTAACCAGCAACTCACGCAATATATGAAGTACTCATCATGATCAACTCCGAACGGAGGACGAGTATAAGATATTGAACTCAATCACAGTCTAATCACGATAAGATAAACACAGGAGAAATAAACTAGAATAGAAGAACAACTACTAAAATAATAACAACTCTCAACAATCTCAAATACTACACAAGTCTCAAAACTTCTATAACAAGTTCAACATGGAAACAAATACTAGTCTACTAAACTAAATCCCGATCACTCCTGAGAGTCGGGGCCAAAGGTAGTCATCCCGTCTCCGGGTCCATAATATGTAGGACATGCATCCTCAGGGCAATCATCTGTAAAATTTCAACAGGTCCAGTCAGGACAGGAACGAGTACAACTCATCAAGAAATCCCAATTAAATGACAGAGAACTATAAAACAGTTATAAACAGTTTTATTGATGAAATATAGCAGCTTTATACAGGTAATGATTTAAAGAACAGTTAAGGTACAAAGAAAGGGAAATAACTAAACAAGAAGAGAAGCATGGCAATGAAGACTGAAAAATAAAATCTAGCTGAACTAGGGTAGCATGATATGAGTCCAGACTGTAATATAGACATGTGTGACTCCAACGAAAGTCCAGTACCAGACGAATCTAATACAAGATGAGTCCAGTACGGGATGGTTCCAGTCAATGTGATCAATGATTTCAGGGTGAGTCTAGCCTATACTCTAACAGTGTGTTTTAAAATATCAGAATTGACATGTGAACGGCTGTAGGTAATACGGCACATCACACACCTGGCCGGGTGTGAGACGGCTATCATTCCAGTATAATTCCAAGGGAGTGGTTCCAGTATTTGGGTATGTTCACATGCCTATTCTAATATTTCCCCGCCCAGCAAGTACAAGTGAATCCAGGAAACGACACGAGAATAGGGATTAGTCCAGCCAAACATAATGATACCAGCAAAAGATTCCAGGGTGATTCCAGTAGGTGGTTCCAGTAGTGATTCCAGAAGGTGATGCCAGTAGTGATTCTAGGAATAGAGGCCAGACTAATGGTATGTGTGTCGCATACATGAATCCAGAAATATCCATACGTGTTGTAAGAATCACATAAAACTATCTAGAACTGAAGTACAGTAATTGACAAGTAAATGAAAGAACTATCAGAGAATGTACTCGCCTGATACTCTGAAAAGAGTAGTAAAATATCAGATGTCTGCACCGGAGTCACAATGTCCTAAATAGAGCAGTATGGGTTATAACATGTTCAATACAAGGAAAATGAAAGCTACAATGCAATCTACATGATTTCTAGGCCAATATAGGTCAAAGTCAACTCTAAGTCAAACCTAGTCAACCCTAGAAGTCAAACTAGGTCAACTATGGTCAAACTAGGTCAACTAGGTCTAACAAAGCTATACAAGCCTAGACCAAGCTATCTCACACATTACCTAGGCCTATACATAACACATATATATATATCTAAAATATAGTACACATAGAGATCCCTTAAGTAATTATAACTAGAAAACACCCTATAGGCTATACGTGTATACCATACTATCATATATGCTAATACATAAAAATATACAAATGCAAAGAGAGGGGCAATCAATGTTCATGTGCATATGTGTGTGTGTGTGTGTGAAAGAATGTGGAGAGTGTCACATGAGAGTGGAAGAGTGTGATTGTGTGTGAGTGTATAAGAGTGTGGAAATAGTGAGTGTAGTGAATGTAGTGATCTGTGAAAGTGCCCAAGCTGTGTGTGTGAAAGAATGCAAAACAGAGGGAAGAGGAGGGGAAATTCAGATATTAACTCACCCCTAAACCAAAACAGTGTACCACAACACTCAAACCCAAATTCAGTTTCAAAACAACATTTCATTTACATGTGAATCCTTCTAATCTCAGGTTTTCTTGACAGTTCAAACCTACTAATCACAGGTTTTTATTTCATATCAGTGAACACTGATACATTCCAGGTTTAATCATTGGAATGTATTATCAGGTTTCAAATTAACATCTCAGTTACATTCAACCAAAACCCCATTCCCAGTTTAGCTAGAAGGCAAATCTCAGATTTCAGTACAAAGGTGTGTGGACATGAAATACTTGTGGTAGTGCACAGGAAATGGATTATTGCTGTGTCATGGGTGAAGGCCATACCATTCTCATGAATTAAATTAAGTCTCAGGCATTCAGAATTATGTGTATGTGGGTGTACATGTCAAGGTGACAGGGAGGAAAAATATGTGTGTGCAAGGATAATGTGAGTGGCTGTGTCTCAGGGAACAAGGTCCAGAGAGTGTCAGCTAACAGTGTGTGACAGTTAAAACATATGTGTGTGTGCATTATAATGTGTGTGGAAAGATAGGAAAAACAGTGTCATAGTGAAGGGTGAGTATGATACATGACAGTCAATATTAGTTAGCCAAACTCAGTTTAAATTGGAAAAAACTCAGGTTTCACATGAGGTAATGAACCTCAGTTTAAATTCTAAAACCTGAACTCTCATTAGCTGATAGTTCTCAGGATTTCACATCCTGAACTATCTCAGGTATTACATTAATCTCAGGAATTTGAATCCTGAACCTATCTCAGGAATCATTTCCCATTCAGTTGTTTATTGATTGACAGTAGAGGGTGACATGAAAACAGTGAGGACAACATCAATTTAACAAATACTCTAACAGTTTAAACAGCCCCTATATTCGAATTCTCAGTTTTTGGTCCAAAACTCATCCAACCTACCCAAATCAGTTTAACAGCAAGGACCCTTCAGTTCTCAGATTGTGTGAGCAAATGACAGTTAGAGTAATGGGTTGGCAGTCATGACAGTAGCTTGTATATGACATTCAACATCCCAAATCAAATTAACACTCAAACTCAGGTTTTATAAACACATTTTCAGGGAATCGAGTTCAAGTGTCAGTGTTTACAATAGTAGGTGTGAATCTCAGTTTTAGAGTGTAATGCAAAGTGTGGTAGGGTCATGAATTAGTGAATAATGTGACAGTAGACAAGCTCGTGTGTGCGTGTTAATATGTGCACAAACTCAGGAATCTATTTCAGTATGTCATCAGTTAGCCAAATTAAAAAATCTCAGGAAAACAGTCAAAATCATGAATCCAAAATACATTGACAGTTCACAAGATACCCAAAGCCAAATTGAATCCATTTTTCTTGACATCAACCCAAAACCAACATGTAACCAACCTATCAGTCCTATTAAACAGGTATGAATCAATGTATGACAAATAAACACCAATTTAAATTGGGTTAACAGAATTTAAATTCAGAATCTCAAAAGAACACATGTGTCAGACAATGCGTATCAGTCAACCTGAGTCCAAATCCCCATTCCACATGACAAAATCTAAACTAATAAGTAAACTCAATTAACAGGGATCATTAACATATATAGGATCTAATTTAGCAATTTAAATCACAATTTAAACCATTAAAATAGAATTTAACACAGAACACATAAATAGGACTGCACACGCATAGTGCACGACCAGTGCACAGTCAAATACGAGTCCGACACGACACGAGGACTCACAAAATTTTGGGAGCCTCGTGTCAGTGTCTGCCCGCACCCACGTGTCAATTTATACGTGACCACGTGGCGTGTACAGTGCACAATGGACCCCGAGTAGCAGGGGAGCTGTCACTGTACGCGTGCGCATGTAGAACCCCGTGTTCCTGTGTCCAAGGCGACACGACTCGACACTAAGAACACACAAAGACACAAGAAACCTATAAGCGAGGTCAAATACTATTTTTCTATTCAAACATTTCCCCAAAATTCACACGAAATGCCCATTGGGGCATTTCATCAAACACCCTAAGCTAGACACTGATACGTGTCCTGTTAGGACACGAAATAGACACAACTTTTGGGGATTCCTATTCCTATAGTTAGGTTAGGGCTAGGGCATCCTAGAAATATAATTAAACAGGAATTTTATGGGTTAGAATAGATTATACCTCTTGATGTGCAAAGCTCACAAAAGCCTCAAATGGAATTGTTCTCCAAGCTTCAAAAACTTCCACAAATTGATCCTATTCTGAAATATTATTGCACAAACAGAAAGAACAGAAGAATTAGGTCCTAATGCAATTGGTTTGAAGGAAAATGGAGTTGAAATGGATTTTCTAAGATTTTAGGAAGATGGAGGCTCACCTCTTCCAAAACTTGCACAAATCCCAATGGAGGCTAGCCCTAAATTCTAGGAGGGGATTAAATAGGGGGAAGGGATCAATAGTGGCTGCCATGGGCTGATTAGGGTTAGGTTTGGTTCATGGTGTGGGCCTATGGGCTACAAGTCAAGTCATTAATCATGACTTATGAAGTCATAAGCCATATTGGCCAAATCAACTCCAAAACTCTCCAAACAAGTTCCAATGACTTAAACTTCACTAAATTAGGTCAAACCAAGTTTACTTAACCTAACCAAGGGGTCTTAACCTAGGTTAGTCACTAGGTTAGTCTTCTAGTCAACACTAGTCAAAGTCAACTATAGGCCCAAAATAAATTCTACTAAAAATTATTAAAAATCACTAAAAATTATAATATGAAATAAACATCCTTAAATAATAATTATAAACACAAAATTTCAAAAATACCCTCATCTGGAAAACTGGGTGTTACAGTCCTACCCACCTTATAAAAATTTCGTCCTCGAAATTAAAGTGGTCGCACCCCTTCTAGGTCAAACCCAAATAATCAAGGTCAAGAGATAATCATGCAAACAAAATCTTACTGGTCGTGATTCCACAGTCTCGTACAGGATAGCTACACTATCTAGCAATCACAAACAATATCCTGGCAGGTACTAAGGGAATCACACAGGAGAGTGGGGGAAAGAATGAGAAGGTCAGACCTGCTAACCTATCACCTGCAGCGTCGGTCTCCTCGACTGCCATCGCAAAAGCTCTACCCCTCTGGTGCTGAGCTACAGGTGGCCTAGCTCCCTCATAAGGAGGTGCAGCGGGACAATCTATCATCTTGTGAGCACCAGACCCACAAAATAGACAAACCTTCAGCCTCCTCCTACAAGACTCCCAAACATGCCCTGCCTTCCTGCAGTAGGCACAAGTCGGTACCTCGCGGTCCTGTCCTCTATGCTGATGTTGTGCCTGCTGTACTCTCACTGGTGCCTGTGCCTGCTGAGCCTGCACATGGGGCCTCTTGGCCTGACCTCCGCTGCTGCTACCACCCTGGGAGTCTCGCCCCCTCTTGAGCCTAAGCTCAAGATCATCCTCTGCAGCTAGTACGTCCACCAGGATCTCCTCAAATGTAGCGCCGCGGGCGTTCTTGGTGTAGGACTTGACCTCCTTTACCAAGCCCTTCCGGAACCTCCGGGCCTCCGTCGTCTCCGACAAATCCTCCATAAATCTGCTCAGGTGGCAGAACTCTCCTGCATACTCCTCCACGGACTGGGTCCCCTAAACTAGGGCCTCGAACTGGGTCTCGAGGGCTCCCAGTGCTGCGTCTGAAAAGAACTTCTCCTTGAACAGCTTCTTGAATGTTGCCCAAGTCTGTCCTGCTGTGCCAATCCTCGGGTCGGTCTGGTACCATGTACGGGCCAGATCCTGCATCATACTGGCCGCTGCCTCTATCTGGAGCCTCGTCGGGATCTCAGCCAGCCTGATGATCTCCTCCATATGCTCGATCCACTCATCGGCATACAGGATTCCCTCTGTCCCTCTGAAGTCTCTTGGGTGCATCTTCTGGAAGTCCTGGATGCCCTTCTCCCGTGGCTGGTACGGCTGCGGGGCTGCCGCTGGCTGAGCTACGACTCTCTCCACTGCCGTCACTGCCAGATCAATGCCTCTGCTGAGCTCTGCCGTGTGCCTCTGCTGCTGGGTCTGCTGACCCTCCATGTACTGCCTGAAGAAAGCCAACAACTGTACGGCATCAATTGTCCCTGCACGTGGCTGCTGATGCTGCTGCCAAAATATCTCAGGAATGACTGGGGTCGTCCTCTGAACAAGTGGAGGCATACCCCCAATGGCTACAGTAGCTCCTGTCTGATCAGGAACAGAAGGTGCTACAGTCTCAACAGGCTGCTGCAATGGACGAGAGGTGGCAGACCCCTCTCCAGCGGCTACTGTACCAGAGTGATGTGATCGTGTCTCCACCATCCTGAAGACAGATCGAAAAGGAAGTCAATACTGAGCAGGAATCGATAAATCAAAGGAGGACAGTTTATTGCAATGAAAACAAGTCAGTAAGATATGTAGATGGCATGAATTGAAGCAGAATTTTTTCCTAACTGTGATTGAGTACCTCTCCGTTAAAGCCTATCTCTCAATCCTATCGCAGGCTCGCAGCAGCACAACTAAGTCGTCGTACTACCACGATATCACACTAATGCGACTCTCGACCTGCATGGGCCACCACTAAAAAACGTGTCACGACCCGCACCCACTATGAGGTTACAAGTACGTAACGACGTCCAGCCTACGCCGCAGTGTCGGCGGTAGAGCGCTGTCCTAGGTTACGATCTAACCAGCAACTCACGCAATATATGAAGTACTCATCATGATCAACTCCGAACGGAGGACGAGTATAAGATATTGAACTCAATCACAGTCTAATCACGATAAGATAAACACAGGAGAAATAAACTAGAATAGAAGAACAACTACTAAAATAATAACAACTCTCAACAATCTCAAATACTACACAAGTCTCAAAACTTCTATAACAAGTTCAACATGGAAACAAATACTAGTCTACTAAACTAAATCCCGATCACTCCTGAGAGTCGGGGCCAAAGGTAGTCATCCCGTCTCCGGGTCCATAATATGTAGGACATGCATCCTCAGGGCAATCATCTGTAAAATTTCAACAGGTCCAGTCAGGACAGGAACGAGTACAACTCATCAAAAAATCCCAATTAAATGACAGAGAACTATAAAACAGTTATAAACAGTTTTATTGATGAAATATAGCAGCTTTATACAGGTAATGATTTAAAGAACAGTTAAGGTACAAAGAAAGGGAAATAACTAAACAAGAAGAGAAGCATGGCAATGAAGACTGAAAAATAAAATCTAGCTGAACTAGGGTAGCATGATATGAGTCCAGACTGTAATATAGACATGTGTGACTCCAACGAAAGTCCAGTACCAGACGAATCTAATACAAGATGAGTCCAGTACGGGATGGTTCCAGTCAATGTGATCAATGATTTCAGGGTGAGTCTAGCCTATACTCTAACAGTGTGTTTTAAAATATCAGAATTGACATGTGAACGGCTGTAGGTAATACGGCACATCACACACCTGGCCGGGTGTGAGACGGCTATCATTCCAGTATAATTCCAAGGGAGTGGTTCCAGTATTTGGGTATGTTCACATGTCTATTCTAATATTTCCCCGCCCAGCAAGTACAAGTGAATCCAGGAAACGACACGAGAATAGGGATTAGTCCAGCCAAACATAATGATACCAGCAAAAGATTCCAGGGTGATTCCAGTAGGTGGTTCCAGTAGTGATTCCAGAAGGTGATGCCAGTAGTGATTCCAGGAATAGAGGCCAGACTAATGGTATGTGTGTCGCATACATGAATCCAGAAATATCCATACGTGTTGTAAGAATCACATAAAACTATCTAGAACTGAAGTACAGTAATTGACAAGTAAATGAAAGAACTACCAGAGAATGTACTCGCCTGATACTCTGAAAAGAGTAGTAAAATATCAGATGTCTGCACCGGAGTCACAATGTCCTAAATAGAGCAGTATGGGTTATAACATGTTTAATACAAGGAAAATGAAAGCTACAATGCAATCTACATGATTTCTAGGCCAATATAGGTCAAAGTCAACTCTAAGTCAAACCTAGTCAACCCTAGAAGTCAAACTAGGTCAACTATAGTCAAACTAGGTCAACTAGGTCTAACAAAGCTATACAAGCCTAGACTAAGCTATCTCACACATTACCTAGGCCTATACATAACACATATATATATATATCTAAAATATAGTACACATAGAGATCCCTTAAGTAATTATAACTAGAAAACACCCTATAGGCTATACGTGTATACCATACTATCATATATGCTAATACATAAAAATATACAAATGCAAAGAGAGGGGCAATCAATGTTCATGTGCATATGTGTGTGTGTGTGTGAAAGAATGTGGAGAGTGTCACATGAGAGTGGAAGAGTGTGATTGTGTGTGAGTGTATAAGAGTGTGGAAATAGTGAGTGTAGTGAATTTAGTGATCTGTGAAAGTGCCCAAGCTGTGTGTGTGAAAGAATGCAAAACAGAGGGAAGAGGAGGGGAAATTCAGATATTAACTCACCCCTCAACCAAAATAGTGTACCACAACACTCAAACCCAAATTCAGTTTCAAAACAATATTTCATTTACATGTGAATCCTTCTAATCTCAGGTTTTCTTGACAGTTCAAACCTACTAATCACAGGTTTTTATTTCATATCAGTGAACACTGATACATTCCAGGTTTAATCATTGGAATGTATTATCAGGTTTCAAATTAACATCTCAGTTACATTCAACCAAAACCCCATTTCCAGTTTAGCTAGAAGGCAAATCTCATATTTCAGTACAAAGGTGTGTGGACATGAAATACTTGTGGTAGTGCACAGGAAATAGATTATTGCTGTGTCATGGGTGAAGGCCATACCATTCTCATGAATTAAATTAAGTCTCGGGCATTCAGAATTATGTGTATGTGGGTGTACATGTCAAGGTGACAGGGAGGAAAAATATGTGTGTGCAAGGATAATGTGAGTGGCTGTGTCTCAGGGAACAAGGTCCAGAGAGTGTCAGCTAACAGTGTGTGACAGTTAAAACATATGTGTGTGTGCATTATAATGTGTGTGGAAAGATAGGAAAAACAGTGTCATAGTGAAGGGTGAGTATGATACATGACAGTCAATATTAGTTAGCCAAACTCAGTTTAAATTGGAAAAAACTCAGGTTTCACATGAGGTAATGAACCTCAGTTTAAATTCTAAAACCTGAACTCTCATTAGCTGATAGTTCTCAGGATTTCACATCCTGAACTATCTCAGGTATTACATTAATCTCAGGAATTTGAATCCTGAACCTATCTCAGGAATCATTTCCCATTCAGTTGTTTATTGATTGACAGTAGAGGGTGACATGAAAACAGTGAGGACAACATCAATTTAACAAATACTCTAACAGTTTAAACAGCCCCTATATTCGAATTCTCAGTTTTTGGTCCAAAACTCATCCAACCTACCCAAATCAGTTTAACAGCAAGGACCCTTCAGTTCTCAGATTGTGTGAGCAAATGACAGTTAGAGTAATGGGTTGGCAGTCATGACAGTAGCTTGTATATGACATTCAACATCCCAAATCAAATTAACACTCAAACTCAGGTTTCATAAACACATTTTCAGGGAATCGAGTTCAAGTGTCAGTGTTTACAACAGTAGGTGTGAATCTCAGTTTTAGAGTGTAATACAAAGTGTGGTAGGGTCATGAATTAGTGAATAATGTGACAGTAGACAAGCTCGTGTGTGCGTGTTAATATGTGCACAAACTCAGGAATCTATTTCAGTATGTCATCAGTTAGCCAAATTAAAAAATCTCAGGAAAACAGTCAAAATCATGAATCCAAAATACATTGACAGTTCACAAGATACCCAAAGCCAAATTGAATCCATTTTTCTTGACATCAACCCAAAACTAACATGTAACCAACCTATCAGTCCTATTAAACAGGTATGAATCAATGTATGACAAATAAACACCAATTTAAATTGGGTTAACAGAATTTAAATTCAGAATCTCAAAAGAACACATGGTGTCAGACAATGCGTATCAGTCAACCTGAGTCCAAATCCCCATTCCATATGACAAAATCTAAACTAATAAGTAAACTCAATTAACAGGGATCATTAACATATATAGGATCTAATTTAGCAATTTAAATCACAATTTAAACCATTAAAATAGAATTTAACACAGAACACATAAATAGGACTGCACACGCATAGTGCACGACCAGTGCACAGTCAAATACGAGTCCGACACGACACGAGGACTCACAAAATTTTGGGAGCCTCGTGTCAGTGTCTGCCTGCACCCACGTGTCAATTTATACGTGACCACGTGGCGTGTACAGTGCACAATGGACCCCGAGTAGCAGGGGAGCTGTCACTGTGCGCGCGCGCATGTAGAACCCCGTGTTCCTGTGTCCAAGGCGACACGACTCGACACTAAGAACACACAAAGACACAAGAAACCTATAAGCGAGGTCAAATACTATTTTTCTATTCAAACATTTCCCCAAAATTCATACAAAATGCCCATTGGGGCATTTCATCAAACACCCTAAGCTAGACACTGATACGTGTCCTGTTAGGACACGAAATGGACACAACTTTTGGAGATTCCTATTCCTATAGTTAGGTTAGGCTACGGCATCCTAGAAATGCAATTAAACAAGAATTTTATGGGTTAGAATAGATTATACCTATTGATGTGCAAAGCTCACAAAAGTCTCAAATGGAATGGTTCTCCAAGCTTCAAAAACTCCCACAAATTGATCCTATTCTGAAATATTATTGCACAAACAGAAAGAACAGAAGAATTAGGTCCTAATGCAATTGATTTGAAGGAAAATGGTGTTGAAATGGATTTTCTAAGATTTTAGGAAGATGGAGGCTCACCTCTTCCAAAACTTGCACAAATCCCAATGGAGGCTAGCCCTAAATTCTAGGAGGGGATTAAATAGGGGGAAGGGATCAATAGTGGCTGCCATGGGCTCATTAGGGTTAGGTTTGGTTCATGGTGTGGGCCTATGGGCTACAAGTCAAGTCATTAATCATGACTTATGAAGTCATAAGCCATATTGGCCAAATCAACTCCAAAACTCTCCAAACAAGTTCCAATGACTTAAACTTCACTAAATTAGGTCAAACCAAGTTTACTTAACCTAACCAAGGGGTCTTAACCTAGGTTAGTCACTAGGTTAGTCTTCTAGTCAACACTAGTCAAAGTCAACTATAGGCCCAAAATAAATTCTATTAAAAATTATTAAAAATCACTAAAAATTATAATATGAAATAAACATCCTTAAATAATAATTATAAACACAAAATTTCAAAAATACCCTCATCTGGAAAACTGGGTGTTACATCCCATGTGTTATTTTATTTTAAGTGGCACCCAAGTCGAAACTATAGACATATTGGACTCAAATCGATCACCAAAATTTTACCAACCCAAAACTAGTCCAATTAGAGACCCATGGGGCCTATTCTAGGGTACCCTAACCTATTATACATATTTTAAATTGATTTATATCAATTAATGTACATGCACATTGATTCAGATATAATTTAAATCAACTCCATAACAACTTTTCAAATTTGGACCCAATCAAATCTCTTTAATATACACCTTTGATTTAAACTATCAAATTTTCTCCAAATTCTACCAAACCAATTCTAAATCTTTTCCAAGACCTTTCCCTATGTAAACCTCATGCCTCCTCTAGATTTTTGAATATTACATATATATATAAAATTGAACCTCCAAAACCAATTTTTCGAAACCTTTCATAAACCATAGCAGTTTGGTTTCTCCTTCTAACTGCCAACTTCTAGCACCTTTCCACCCCTTCTACCACCTCTCACGTGAACCCAAGACACTTCTCTCACTCCCTAGCTAGCCCCGAGGAGCCATGACATCTTTGTGAGGAGTTGCGGATCTTGGAAGTCACCCGAACTTGGGTTTCAAGTCTGAACTCAATCTAGCATGTATGTTGTTTTGTATTCGAAATTTCGTGTACTCTCCGACATCTTTTTCTCATAAAACCAAAACTAATGGAAGATCTATGTGTCTATTTTTATGTTCAATTGGCCACTCACGTAATTCATTACGGTTTATCCGGGACGTCCGTTCTACGAAAAGGTGTCCAGACTGAACCAAATATTTCGTGTGCAAGTTTTCGTCAACTTTCGAACCACTTCAACTTTCGGACCACTTCAACTCTTCCTATATTTTTGTAAGAATTGATTTCCATTGAATATACTTTTTGCTGATTTTACTGAGGTTTACCATTTTTATAAAATTCAGACTTGTCACTGTAATATCGAAACTCTGAAAATTTATAGATTCTATGTGCCCATATGCTTCGGAACTTGACTTGTCCAAAATAATAGTTGTGCATGCCTTGATATGAAAAACATATTTTTAAATATTTTATACTATTTTTTCATAAATTATATTTATAGAAGATTTGTCGTTTCGGGAGCCAAATTATGGAACAAGTTTAAGTATATTGATGTATAATCAATATAAGACTTGTATACATTTTTTTTTATAAATAAAATATATTAATTAACTATAGAATATTTATAATTAATTTTCAGAATTAAACAAGATATTTTTATATTATTAAAATTTTACTTTTATAGGTAGGTTTAGTGCCATATATGTTATATTGTGTAGAATAGTCATTATGACTAATTTTGGTATATAGATGTTATTATGGTCTATATATGGTAAGACTATGTATGGTAAGTTATTAGTGTGTTACTAATAGTAGAATATTTATTATAGGTGTACGTGACGAAGGTAGCGAGGACATTGGAGCCGGACCGTCGTTTTCTCAGTTAGAAGTTGTAGGCAAGTGTACCTTGCCAAGTTTTCAGTACATGTTTCTTTCTTTAATTTGTTCTCTTGTTTCTATCTCGTATAGATCATGACGTAGAAATAATTGGTACTTAGCGTCCGATTAGTATTCAGGTGTCGATGTTAATTTATAGATATCAATTATCGATACTAGGCATGACGATATGTTGAATTCGTGTCCATTGACATGATGGACCACAGGACACAGACACGATATACGATGGTGACTTGATAAGGAGTCTGACATGAGATATTTGTGGCTACGGACTATGTGATAGCATGTAACACTAGCTTGTGTGACTTGTTACTGGTACATGATTCATACTTAACTTGACTGGGATAGTTTTAGAAAATAGGGTGGGAAGGACTCTTCCGAACTACTCGGCTGTCATGACTCGTGAACATGTGGAGCTTGGTTATTTGCGTGTGCCTCAATCTCTGTAGCGCAGAGTCTTGGAGTTGTTTCATGTTTACTCATTGGTATCACGACACGGTGCCATGAGAGATTCTATTTGGCTGGACCTGATATTGGGATTGTCCTCAACTGCATTTTGTACTTATAGAAGATTATGGTAGTTACCCTTCATATTATATGGATATTCTTTTTAGTGTTACTTGGCATGTATATTATGTACCTTGCTATGTCCCCTGAGGACCTAGTGATCTCTCAAGGCATTCGAATGAGCGAAGTTGGTTACTGATTATGATGGTTGTTATTTACTGTTTCAGGTATCTATTGCGGTTATATATTCATCTCTATTTATTTGCATTCGCTTGTTAGCCTAGTATTTGTGGACTTAAGTTATTTTTTCGAGTCTATTCGGACAAATGTAGCATGCGGTGCACACTATGTTATAACTTGTTCATTCTTGTATTCTATATTACTGTAGATTTAGACTTAGAGATATTATTGATTAGTATAGATAGTTGATCATTACTATACAACTTATATGTATTCGAGTTGGACTGGAGTCCTGCTTGATACGTAGCTGGCATATTTACGTATCTTGGTCCTATGTATTCTGGGACTGGGATGTTACAGTATCATCAATCAAATCCCATGATTTTTTGCACAATCCAATCAGTATGTTCAAGCCATTCAACCAATACTGTCACGTTCCGAGTCGACAAACTGTTCGTCCCCGGTATTATTTTGCCGAATCGATCGTCCTCGCTAAGGCATGATGTCGTACGAGTCTGGAATTGCACTCGTACAAGGCAAGAACGTTACGTTGAGTCTTTATATTGAAACGTCAAGTTAAAACTTCATAATTCACATCAGAATATAAGACGCAGTATAGGAAGATAGAAATTTGCTTTTCATTCATAGCTTGCAACGAAGTGCAAGTCGTAATTACATTGGATGTCGTTGCGGCTACATTGATTGAAAATAGAAAGAAATACATTCGACAAGCTGCCTAAACTAACACTTGCCATTCCATACATTCGCCCCTTTATACATAAGCCTGTCGATTGAATTGGCTTCAAAATACTTCAGCATAGGAAGAGCTTCAAAATGCCTCTCCGCACTTCAGCTCCAGTTTAGTTTCGAGCGTCCCGTCGCAGCTGGGGAAATTAGGGGAGGGGATTAGCACACTTGCTAAGTGGACGAGACGAACCAACTCATCTAAACCGACTCTGATTGTTACGGTAGGCATGCTTTAGAGTTGTCTTTCTATTAGAACTAAATGAATTCAGTTCATATTCGATAGCCGTCTTTGAGTAATAAAGCATACAGTATATCATCGCAGTTTATCATATTTTTTGCCACGGTCGTGCTCGTCCCTGCATGAAAACAGAGATAATATTTACACCTGCATAAGACAACAGGTAAGCATGCAACTATCTTATATGTGCGGTCATTGATGCTATGCATCACGAGGGACTTTATATGGCATTACGACGTACCTGTCAGCGTGGGTTACAAGTCCTGCTATAGGTCTCGTAATGCCTCGCGCCGAAGCACGACTTTATCTTTTCTTCCTAGGTCGATTCGGTTCCGATGCCCCGGATACCGCATCGAGGAAAGTTCAACTTGTGCACAAGCTGTCCGTGACCTTGCCAATGCGTAACTTGTTTAATATGTGCGGGCAGATTTGTATAGCATGGACAGTATTGAATGACATTATCATTTTCTCCCAACTCATGCAACAATTCATTTTTCCCTAAACCGTACTCTCGATTTAGCGTCCCACAGGCACCAAATTGTTCGAGACATCATAACCCATAATCAACGTTTCATAATATTTTGCAGCACTTGAAATAGCATATCTTTTTTTGAAAACCTTAAACTTTCTGAGTTATGTGATAAACTTGTATTTTTCAGAGTAGATTACTCTAAAATGTACCTTTTTCATGAGTTCTTGACTTAGTGGATTGGCATGCAATTAACTTGGCATCGTTCGATTTGAATGAATTCGAGGCAAGGAATTAGTTTGCGGGACAGAATAGAAAAGAATGTCGAATCACCTACCGATTACTTTGCTTTGTGCCGGTCGTCGAAGTGCTACGCAACGTCAATTCTTAGTTACGCGAGCTCCTGCAATGGCACCAACGCTTTGTTAGAATTCTTTCTTTTCTCCTTGCATCAAAATTTGTAATTGCATCCATGAAAACAACGCGAAAGCACTTCATCAAGCCCTAGCGGCAAAGTTCCAAGAAAACCATACAGCGGCCCGGTCCCGTCGAAGGGACTCTTATAGAGAGCTCACTCGCCGAGACGCAGCCCGCTGCATCTAGGACTTATTCCAACAGAAGTCGTTCTATTAGTTGGATCGATTCTCGTAACTTCCGTCCAAATCGATTTGAATCGATGCCGTAAGGCGTTATCATTTACCAAGCTTAGCGATCGAGTCAGATAGCCATCTAAGTTCCCGGTCGATCTAACTCGGCGCAAGCATATTATGAAGTTTCGTCGCTTATTGAAAGCGGAGCGCTACATAATATACCACTAAGAAAAAGTTTCGTCCCGAAACTTAAGAACAAGGGTCTGACCTTAATTTAGACGAACAACGTAGGGTACTTATCTTTCATCTCCGCCTCCATCTCCCACGTCGACTCCTCGACTGAATGGTTCCGTCAAAGCACGCGGACCAAGGACATCGACCGATTGCGTAGTACTATCTCCTTGCGGTCCAAAATTTGAATAGGCTCCTCCGAGTAAGACAAGTCAGTACGTAGCTCCAACTGATCGAAGCTAACCACATGACTTGGATCGTGCACGTATTTTCGAAGTTGTGAAACGTGGAAAATATCGTCCACATCAGCTAAGGCAGGAGGTAGTGCGATCCGATAAGCAACCATCGCAACTCGCTCAATGATCTCGAAGGGGCCTACAAATCTCGGGCTCAACTTGCCTTTAACGCCGAACCGCATCACACCGCGCATGGGCGTTACTTTCAGAAACACATGGTCCCTGACCAAGAACTCTAGCGGTCGTCGACGAAGATCTGCATAGCTCTTTTGTTGACTTTGCATGATGCGGAGTCTATCTCGAATCAAGCGGACTTTTTCGACGGCCTGCTCCACCAGTTCCGGTCCAAGCACTTTTCGCTCTCCGACTTCATCCCAGCATATCGGCGAACGACACTTCCTCCCGTAGAGCGCTTCGTATGGAGCCATCTGAATGCTCGACTGATAACTGTTGTTATACGCAAACTCCGCAAGCGGCAAATGTGTATCCCAACTAGTCTTTAGGTCGATCGCACACAGACGCAGCATGTCTTCTAGGATTTGATTTACCCTCTCGGTCTGACCGTCTGTTTGGGGATGGTACGCTGAACTAAAGTTCAGTTTGGTCCCCATCGCCGCTTGGAGGCTCGTCCAGAAATACGATAGGAATCGCCCGTCTCTGTGCCGTGTTAAAAAGGTGTAAAGTTCTAACAATCTATTTGATGCCAAGAAGAATGGTTCTCTTTGCATGTAACGGTCAATAAATGCTTATTACTATTCCATGTCTTGATGATTTGCTTGTTCAACTTCATGGATCTTCTATTTTCCTAAAACTTACTTGCTTGGTAGATACTTTCAAAAACACATGAGACCAGCCGGTTTTGATGAATGAAAAACTACTTTCACACAAGAAATGGACTCTATGAATTGAAGGGTACTGATGCTATTTGCACTTCCTAATACTCCAAGTATATTTTTGATAAGGCTAATGAATCATATTTTTCATAGTTGCCTATTTTGACGATATTATTGTTTTAGCAAAAGTCAAGAATAGCACAGTTTCTTCCTGAAACTAAACTGATCCATGTTAAAAAGTGTAGGAGTCCCTAACGGCCTATTCGGTGATCATGTGCAACTAAAACACTTATCATTGCCATCACCCAAATCTCAGCAGAAGAAAAGGAGTTGCACTTTTTGTTTTACTGCATGCATATATGCCTACAAACCCTATATAAACCCCTTGAACATCATCACTTTCAAACCACTTCCATCCCTCCAACTAACTATTCTAATTCAAGCAAGTCTCATCAACATAGAATCAATCAATGGGGAAGCAAACATTTTGTGGCTTGGCTCTCTTAGTTCTGCTGCTTCTCCATCATGGGACTGGAAGTGGTGCAACCTTTGTGAGCACCAGCGGCACGCATTTCGTATTGAACGGCCGTCCCTTCTACTCCAACGGGTTCAATGCCTACTGGCTCATGTACATGGGGTCGGATTCGTCGACGAGGGACAAGGTGTCTGCCGCCTTCCAGCAGGCGTCGAGTCATGGACTGACTGTGGTCAGGACTTGGGCTTTCAGTGATGGTGGAAATAGGCCACTGCAGACAACTCCCGGCAACTACAATGAGGATATGTTCAAGGTACGTATATTAATTTTGATCGTGTGCATATCTTGGTTTTATATATATATATATATATATATATATATATATATATATATATATTTTGGTGCAATTGTTTAGAGGAGAACCAAAGTAATAAGCATTATTGTTGATTTTTCTGCAGGGATTAGATTTTGTGATATCTGAAGCCAGTAAGTATGGTGTTTATTTGGTACTGAGCTTGGTGAATAACTACAATGACTTTGGGGGGAGGAAGCAGTATATTCAGTGGGCAAGGGATCAAGGACAATGGTTGAATGATGAAGACGACTTCTACCGGAATAGCCTTGTCAAGGGGGGTGGTATAAGAACCACATCATGGTAATTCATGCATTAACATATATATTACAAATTATGCATGCATGATGCATATGGTTTTGATGATCATGGTACTTATGATTATACCTAATGATATATATATAATGATGTCTTTCTATGAATCGATCAGGCTATTTTGACGAGGAAGAACTCGATAACCGGAGTGGCTTATAAGGACGATCCGACCATCTTTGCATGGGAACTCATTAATGAACCTCGATGCCAAAGTGACCTCTCCGGCACAACATTGCAGGTTAATAATTAATAATAACATTCCAAACTGAAAATAGGAATTACAGAAATTTAAGACATGTATACGTACATGGGAACTCTGGGTGCTAATTAAGCTTTGGTATACATAATATGTACAGAACTGGATCTCCGAGATGGCTGGTTACCTGAAATCCATAGATAGCAACCACATGCTTGAAGTTGGCTTGGAAGGTTTCTATGGAGAATCGATGCCCGACCGCAAGCAGTTCAATCCAGGCTACCAGATCGGCACTGATTTCATTTCCAACAATCAGATCCCACAGATCGATTTCGCCACCATCCATATGTACCCTGATCAATGGTATGTATGTTACTAGTGCTAGATCATGGGGCTAGTATACTCAGATATGTATGTTACTAGAAAGAACATATACATACATAGGACTGACCAAACCATTTGGTTAATGGAATCAAACAGGATTCAAGGTGCAAGTGATCAGGCTCAACTATCTTTTGTCCAGAGCTGGATCACATCTCACGTTAACGACGCAGGCGGTGTCATCCAGAAGCCGCTCCTAGTTGCGGAATTTGGCAAGAATACGAGAACTGCCTCCGCCACGCAGAGGGACACCCTCTACTGGACAGTCTACAACAGCGTGTACAACTCTGCCAGGGCAGGGGGTGCGGGTACCGGAGCGCTCTTCTGGCAGCTAATGGTGGAGGGCATGGACAACTGGGAAGACGGCTACGAGATTGTCTTCTCGCAGTGCCCCTCGACTGCCAACATCATTTCTCAGCAGTCCAGCAGGATCTCCAACCTGAACAATGGTGCCACTGCTAGGAGGCTTGGCAAGCCCAACAACTAATTACTAGAGGGCTCAATGCATACATAAACATCTTTCCTCTCATGTGTTCAGAACTGATGGCGATGAATTTTGTTCGTCCAATGGAAGAAATTAACATCTTGAGAAGGAAAGTATGGTAATATATATATACTACTCTTAACGTAACGGAATATTTATGAGGGATACACGAACCCTTGCGGTTGTAACTCAAAACGTTATTACTCAGTTGTCCGGAATTGTACTGCTCCAATAAAGTTATTGATTCAACTTCAAAATTAGCACTGTTGTTGTTTGTCTAAAGCCTGGGTAAATAAATAAACAAATAAAATAACTCAATAATAAAAAAGCCTCAGTACTTCACACACCTATAATGGACCTGTGTTCGAGATATTATATCAATGGACCTGGGTTTGACCTGCACTACTTCTTGTAGTTTTTTTTTTTTTTTTTGAAAACCTTCTTGTAGTTGATCTTGCTAATTTGTCCTTTGACCCTTGAAAATTTTGTATGTATGGTGGCTAGAATATCATTGATAGAATTCCGTGAAACCTTTAAATCTTGGTTGATTTGAAAACACCCCTCCATAATTACTATGTTATTATACATAAATTTCTCTGTTAGGTTCCATCCATGTTAAACTAACCTAGCTAACCCTATGGCAATAATTATGCCAAAATTGTTTTCTTTCCGATCATAATCCTTTTGACTTAACCTTTCTTCTTTACCTTGGAAAACTTCTAATTCCAATTCTAGATGCTCGGTTTAATTTTTAAGATAGAAAAGAACATAATTTGATGTTATGGCTCAGAATTTGTAGAATTATAGGACTAGAACCCATCAGCCAAATTCATTTATAAAGGTATTTTGCTTTCTTTTCTTTTCTTTTCTTTTCTTTTTCTTCCTTTGACACATTAGTCACTTTCAGTATTGGCGTTTTGTTAATATCTGCGTTGTTTTGGAGTTATTCTTCTTACGACACATGTACATTGATATGTATATATCATCTCATTAAAATCTTCTAGTGCTTTATTATGTATCGTCCATGCAAATAACTTGTGCAAATAGATGACATAAGCATGCAATCTAATTATATGACGGTCACTGGATACATGTTATTTAAAAATACATCGTATTATGATGCGTCGTTTCAATCCGGATAGCTAGCTTTACTGAAGTTACTGCAATATCCTGTGCGTAAAGTTAGCACGTTCCACATAATTTCTCTTAGACTGAGTCGATCCCCGTGCTCCGGACCATGTTCGAGAGAAGTCAAACATTGTGCACAAGTTGTACTCCAAAACCATACAAATGTGTGAATTGTTTAACTATAAAACATATGCGTAGTATAAAAATAGAAATAAAGTAATGCAAATTATCTACTTGTACAACAGTTCATTATCATGATAATACCAATGTATACTCAGTGTTATGATTGATGGCTTAATAGGTCCCAAACCACACCCGATCATTTTGTGGTACCAAACGACGTTCGACTATTCCGCGGTACCAAACCATATCCATACTGCTCTCCAAACCATATCCATACTGCTCTCCAATCCAGGGTTACAAATACTTAATCTACTCAACAGTCCGAAACTTTTTTCCCATGATTATATATAATTTACAACAACATTAGAACATCTACATGCCTATATATTTCACATATTTCTATATACTAAGTTAACAACAATAATATTACTCTCGTTTATCTCTTGTTATTTTACTTAGCATAAACAATCTCATGGAAATAGAAACAAAGACTAGTCAAAGTTATTTTATGTAGTGTGAAGGTAAAGAAAAGAAGGATAAAAAACCACGCACCATGAGAAATATATATATATATATATATATATATATATATATATATATATATATATATATATATATATATATATATATATTTGTCTCTATCAAGCATATGCCGAGCGATTCTCAAAGAGACGAGTTGATTTGATGCATGATATTCTTAATTGGTATAACCATACAAGCGAGTCCTACTCCATAAAACATTCAATCCGACCAAGTTAAACAAGTATGTATCATCTCCCAAATCTTGCAATTTTCTCGCACAGCTCAAATCCAATCAATCTGTTCGAGCCAACCAACCAACACAATACCTCCGCTCGTAACGGGACATTGTAGGCCCTCCGATCTAACTGTTGGAGTGGGTGGGGTTCCCACCTATGTGGAGAATACCCCGGAGAGCGACGAGCGCCATCCGTGTGTCGGAGAAGCTTGGGGAGTGCATGAATTTTATTTTGGTACATATATGGTAAGGAAATATATGATTGGATTTCTATATTTACTTTGATTATATATTTATGATTGGACCCTTCATATAGTAGCTTTCCATATTATTGGGTTTCCAATTATGGTAAGCTAATTATGATTGGATTTCCATTAAATATATGATTGATTTATATTGGAAGTTTTCATATATATTGGCCTTCCATGTATGGGTTACCAAGGGCTTATAAAAGGGTGATGCATGCTAGTTGTAAAATTATCTCAAAACAAAGAGTGCTTTACAATCTTTGAGAGAGAGAGAGGATTAAGGACTATTGTGAAGGAGAGATTGCTTCGAATAATTTTTCGGCATCTCTTGTTCTTTGGAGTCCGCAATCAAAAAATTTCTTCTTTCAAGTGAGTTGTGGTGATCCGTGTTGGATCGGGAGGAGCTTGTAGAGGGTGTATCCTCTTTATTCCATTAGTGGAGGTTCTTCAGGGTTGGACTCCGATCGTCCCGTGGTTTTTCCCGCAAGGGTTTTCCACGTCAAAAATCTTTTTGTCTGCGATTGTGTTTGGCATTTTTTGGTTTGTGTGCTTTTGCTCGGTTCTCTCGCAGGACTTTCTGGTTTGGGGGAACGGTTTTCGCGCTTTGTTCCCAACAGAGTGGTATCAGAGCTTTGGGTTCAAAGAAGTGTCAGGAGTTGACAGTCAAACCAGGAAGCAGAGATGGACGCGAAGCCGGTGCGCATGGTGAACCTGAACGGTACCAACTACCATTATTGGTGGAGCAAGATGAAGGATTTGCTGTTCGTCAAGAAGCTCCATCTTCCAGTATTTGCATCCCAGAAGCCCAGTGACAAATCCGATGAGGACTGAACTTCGAGCATATACAGGTGTGTGGGTACATGCGGTAGTTCATTGACGAGAACGTGTACAACCACGTTGCCAATATTGAGCATGCGAAGATATTGTGGGAGAAGCTGGAATCTTTGTACGCAAAAAAGACCGGAATAAACAAATTGTTCCTGATCCGGACGATGATGGGTCTGTGGTATAAAGATGGTGCATCCATTACGGATCACTTGAGTGAGTTCCAGGGCGTGGTGGAACAGCTATCCTCGATGGGAGTCAAGTTCGACGACGAGGTTCAAGGACTTTGGTTGCTATATACATTGCCAGACTCGTGGGAGACCGTACGAGTATCTATGATCGCTTCTGCTCCGGAAGGCATGGTCAGTCTGGAGTTTGCCAAGAGCGGGGTACTGAATGAAGAGATGCGAAGACGTTCTCAGGGCACTTCATCCACATCCCATCACTCAGAGGCACTAGTTTCGGAGAGCCGCGGAAGGGGCAAAAGCAGGGGTCCAGGTGGTGGCAGAGACAAAAGCAGGAGAAAGTCCAAGGGTCGGTATGAGGACTCGGAGTGTTACCATTGTGGCAAGAAGGGCCACATCAAGCAGAACTGTTTCACTTGGAAGAGAGAGAAGAAGGACGACAAGGGGAAGCTAGAAGAGAACACTACAGCGACGGCTTCGATACATGGAGGCGATGTGATCGTCGTAGGTGATGAAGTTATCACAAACCTCGCCTGCGATGACAATTCTTGGTTGGTGGACTCAGGGGCTTCAGCGCATGTATCTCACAACAGGGCACTATTTGCCACTTACACGACATGCGACTGTGGAGTGTTGAAGACGGGCAATGGAGATGTGTCAAAGGCGGTTGTCGTTGAAGATGTGCATTTGAGGACGAAGACGGGTGCAGTTCTTGTTCTCAAAGATGTTCATCATGTCCCTGATATCTGTTTCAACCTGGTGTCGGTTGGAAGGTTGGATGATGAGGGATTCTTCAGTCTCTTCGGAATCAGTGGAAGCTTTCCAGAGGTTCGATGGTGATTACCAGAGGAAGCAAGAAGTCCGGTCTCAACTATATGGAGGGGAGCGCACAGGGGGCACAGGAGGTGAACGCAGTCAGTGATGCATCTACCGAGTTGTGGCACAGGCGGCTCGGCCATATCAGCGAGAAGGGGATGAGCTACTTGGTGAACATGAAGAAGTGCACGCACTGCTTAGCAGGGAAACAAAATAGGGTGTCTTTTCAAAGTCATCCAAGTTCAAGGAAGCCGGCGTTGCTCGAGTTGATTCACTCGGATGTCTGCGGTCCTATGAAGGTAAAATCTATTGGTGGTGCTTCTTACTTTATAACTTTTATTGATGACTGTTCCAGGAAGGTTTGGGTCTATGCCTTAAAGACCAAGGATCAGTTGTTGCCTACTTTCAAAGAGTTTCAGGCCTCTGTTGAAAGAGAGACGGGCAAGAAGTTATTGTGTGTTCGGTCCGACAACGACGGCGAATACATTGGTCCCTTTGATGCTTATTGCAGATAGCAGGGGATACGACACCAGAAGACTCCACCCAAGACACCTTAGCTCAATGGTGTAGCGGAGCGCATGAACAGAACACTGATGGAGAGGGTGCGGTATTTGCTGTCAGAAACAAACTTGTCGGGCAGTTATTGGGGTGAGGCTCTTCTCACAGCTGCTTATGTTATTAATTTATCTCCTAGTGCTCCTTTGCAGGGTGATGTGCCTGACAAAGTATGGTACGTCAAAGAGCCGTCATACAATTACCTGCGAGTGTTTGGCTGTAAGGCCTTCGTGCATGTACCGAAGGATGAGAGGACCAAACTTGAGCCGAAGACGAGGCGATGCGTCTTTGTCGGCTACGGTCGGGATGAGTTTGGCTATAGACTCTACGACCCGGTGGGAAGAAAGCTCTACAGAAGCAGGGACATAGTATTCGTCGAGGATCAGACCATGACCAACACTCAGAATTCCGAGACGCCTTCTGAGGCTGAGGAATTGCCTGAGTTAGAGTCATTTCGCTTCGAGCAGTTTCCAGAGGACATCGCAGAGGATCCAATTATAGGGGAGCCAGTACATGGAGTTGCTTCCAACCGTAATCATCACCTGCTGATGATGGTCAGGGTGTCCCTCAGGAGGAGGAGCATGCCGGAGAGGCGGTTCCTGAAGAGGAGGAGGCTGTTGGTATACAGCCAGCACCAGTGGATCCACTGAGAAGGAGCGACAGAGAGCGTCGACCATCTACGAGATACTCACCGGGTGAGTATGTGCTATTGACTGATGAGGGAGAGCCCGAAAGTTTTGTAGAGGCTATGGAAGACGAACACAGGCAGAAGTCGATAGAGGCTATGCAGGAGGAGATTGTAGGTCCTAAAAAAATCAAGTTGCATCAATCAACAAAGTCAAGAAATCAAGAAACCCATCATTTGGATGAATTGCGCAGACAATAGATTGCGCAGCAATCTGATTGCGCATACTGCTTTGCGCACACTTCCAACTGCACAGACTGACGTGGCAGAAGTCATCATTACCAAAATCAAATCAAATCTTTTCTGACAACAGACAGCACGAATAACAAGAAATCTGTTCGTTTCCTGCACCGCACAGTGCTCGAGGGCGGCTGAAAGCTGGCAGCGCAAACCAATCCTGCGCAGTTTGAGTCTGCGCAAACCATGTATGCGCAATTCAACTCTGCGCACTCCATCAATATAATTGTTAAGTTATACGTGGCATTCATGCCATCGATTGCTCATTACGTAGCAACTGTTTATGCACGATCATGCGCATTACTATCAAATGATGCCATGTGTCCATGATAGTTGGCCCACGATCCAGTAACTGTCTGCGCAAATCAATGTTGCGCAAACCAATGCTGCGCAAATCATCCTGCGCAGTCCAAAAATAACTGAAAGTTAGTTATTTTCATAACTCTATAAATAGAGTTTCAAGTCTTCATTTTAAGGGGATCAAGATCAGAGATCAGAAATCAGAGAGTTCAGAAGTTCTTGCCAAAGTGCTGCTGCATTCTTCCGAGACTTTTGTCTTCAACTTCAGAGGCTTTTGCCTTCAGTTTCCAGAGTTGTTTTCAACTTCAAAGGCTTCGTCTTCACAGTTCACATCGTCCAAGGGATAAAGCAATCGTCATCAAGATTGGACTCCTATAGTTGTAATTTTCCCAGAATTCTTATAATCTTTATTACAGTTTGTATCAATAAAGTTCTATACTTTTGTTTTTGCAAACAAAATGGCGACTCTGCTGGGGAAAACTTTCTCCTCCGACGAGGAAGTAGCAACTCAATGTGATGTAGCGTCTATCGGGAAGACGCAGAAGACGCTGGTTGTTAAGGTCAACCAGACAGCCTACGAGGCGATGCTTAACTCCAAGACCACTCCCCGTACTGTAGCCACTTCTGCTAAGAGCAAAGTGCACTCAGTTTGGGTCTCCAAGTCTGCACAATCTGGCATTTTTGCCACCAAGGATGCTGTACCAACTGTTGCACAATCTGCTAGTCAGACTGCTGCACAAACTGCTGTGCCAACTGTTGCACAGTCTGTCTCAGCAACTGCTGCACAATCTGTTGCAGTCAAGACTGCGCAATCTGTTGCAAATATTGCACAAGCTACTTCATATGCTGCCTTGTCAAAACAGAAGACTCCTATGACTCTGGCGCAATTGGCAGTGGCTTTTCCTGCGCAAAATAGCACTCCAGTAACTAAAGTGCATCCCAAGCACTCTAAGATAAGAAACTCCTGATGCACTTCCTACCAAAGCTTCTAATGCACAAATGACTAGTGCACCTTCCACCCATGCGCAAACCAAGTCTACGCAATCCAAGAAAGACAGTCTTTTGGCTAAATTTCCTTCTTCTCACAATAAAAGAAGAGATTCTACTCCTTTTCCCAAACACCCTATTGCCCCTGCGCAATCCATTGAGGGTAGTCCTTTGACTATTCCTTCTTCTCTTCAAAGCAAAGGAAAAGGTCCATTGGTCTTTTCTCAAACTTCCTTGTCTCATGACTTGGAAGATAACAGAGGGAAACGCTCTTTAGCTAAACCTTCATCTCAAAACAAAGAAAAAGGCCCTTTAGTCTTTTCTCAGTCTTCTTCAGTCTTTACTGAAGAAGATCCATCTCAATGTGTCTCGGCTCCAATCAATTCAAGAACTCTGGCAAACAAGGATTCTTCTTTCCTTTATAACAAGATTACTTGTACTAATCAAAGAGGTATTCTGCCTACTCCGATAGCAGAATTCTAGGACCTCCCGACTCTACAAATTTCTCGTTCCAGACAGGGAAAACTGTTAGTGTCTCAAACAGAAACTCCTGGGGGTGAATTTGCAGATCTAAGAACATATCTTAACAGGCCAACTTCGGCAAAACGTAAGCAACCTATGCCGAAGGTCAAGCCTCAAAGACAAACCTCCAGGAACAAAAATCCTGATACCTATGCCAATGAAGTGAGTACTTCCCTGTATACTCAAGGGACTAAACATTTGAAGAATCGGAAACATGTTCCGAATATTGTTAAAGAACATGTTCCTCGAACCTTTCCTCGTTCTGGCATGGTTTCTGATCTCCGAGAACATCTCAGACAAAAACGGGATAATGCCTCAACTCCTCCAGTTCAAGCATCTGATCATCACTGTAATCATAAAGTCATCATTCATTGCTGTTGTCAAACGACAAAACGATCTGTCTTCGATCGTTTAACTTTTGCTAAATCTGAACCTATGTCAGAAGAAGATGAAGTTTTGTATGCTTCTGTTAACATGACTTCCCGAGACACTGGGGGTAAAAGATGCTCTAAGCATGGTAGACTCCGCAAACCAAGCCAACGGTATTTGGAATTACTTCAAGAATCTTCAGAAGGAGTATTTCAACATACCCGTTCCCGAAGCCGAGATACAATCGGTCAAAGGAATCTCCCTCAAAATCCTTCAAGTCATCTCCTTGTTTCTCAGTCAGGAGATGATTCGTTTTCTGATTATGATGCATACAGTGAAAGTTCTGAACAAACAGTATCTTCCACTGTGCCAAGAGAAGTGACGGCTTATGTTGTCACCGATGATCCAGATGCTTCAACCTCCGCAAATCAAGAACAGCGAATTGCTGCACTTGAAGATAAGCTAAAGACCATGGCTGAAATGGTTGCTAGTATGCATTCCATCATTGTAGCACAGCATGTTACACCACCAACAGCACCTATTACTAGTCCAGAGATCATAGCGTCTTCAATACCTGTCAATACTGGGCTGGGGGTAGTGCCTCCCCAAATGCCTCCTGTACAAGTGCAAGTACAAACTACGCCTAGCCATTCAGGAGCTGGGGGTAGTACTTACAACGCTGTTCCTCCTCCTACCACTACAATTCAACCTGCTCCTTCTTCTTCATCAGAAGACGCCAATGAAGCTGTCAAACTCTTACGAACCCAGTTTGAAGCATTTAAAGAGAAAGACAATCTACAAAGGTTGGGGATTAAACAGCCCTATCCGGTTGAATGGAAGGACATCATGTTTCCCCCAAAGTACAAAATCCCTACAATCTCTCTGTTCGATGGCAGTACTTCCCCGAGTCAATTCATCAATCATTTTGAGGTAATGACTGTTCAACTTCAGCCAAATGATGCTCTTCTTACCAGAGTGTTCGTCGGTTGTTTAGCCGGCGTAGCATACGACTGGTATAGAAGTTTGCCCGATGGTTGCATTACTTCTTTTTCAGGTCTCAAACAAATCTTTCTGGAACGGTTCTATGAAGGATTTAATGATATGACGATGTTAGCTCTCAACAAAATCAAACAAAAACATAATGAAACTGCTGAGAGCTTTATTGAACGGTTCCGCCGTGAAGCTTTGAAAATGCCTCCAGGGACTCCAGCTGCTGTCACTATTGATACTTGTAAGGCAAATCTTTTACCTATTATCAGTATGTGGACGGGATCTACCCAATTCCAAGATTGGCCCTCATTCATCGTCAACGCCAAAGCTGCTGAAGTAAGTGCCGACAAGTTTAAACAATTGGGGGTACAAATGTCTAATCCTGATCGCGATGAGCATCAGAATTCAGGTGGTGGCAATCGCCAGAACAATCGCAAAGCGAAAGAGACTTTAAACATTAACTTGAACAAAAATAAAGAATCTTTGGCTGTCAATGTGGCCCCACCTACATCTACTCCTACTCCTTCTGCACCTCCACCGAGGGAACCTCGTCCGAAGGTAGAATATTCTTTTGATGAAAATGACACTGCAAGTATTTTTGAGTGTTTACTCAAAAGTAACAAAATTCAACTCCCTGATCCAAAGAAACCTGATGAAGTCAATAAGACTGATCATCCCAAGTATTGTGTCTATCACCGATTCATTGGACATCCTACTCGAGCATGCTATGTGCTCAAAGGTAAGATTCAAGAGCTTGTCAATGCAGGTGTAGTCACTTTGCAACAAGATGAGAAGACTGTTACGGCAAATATGGTTTCAGTTCAATTTGGAGATTTCCCTCCGCAGAGGGTACAGCATGGTGTTATTCCGATTCCTAAAGCAACCCTTGAGATTGAGAATCTTCCGTTTCCATCCAATGAAGGTCTTGTTCCCTTGTCTCTTGACAATGGTGAAATTATGTGGATTCATCCTGATCTTGCTCCAGAATTTGAGATATCTTCCAAGAAGAAAACTCGTTCTAAAGGCAAAACCAAAATCTGCAACATGGTATCTTTTGATCCCATTATTGATGAAGAGATTCTGTTAGGCACCAGATCAGGAAAAGCTTATTTGAAAGATCATTCTGAAGGTCAAATGGATCTTGCTTCTTCTTCCGAACCTACTCCGGCACAACCTGCATCTGCTGAAGAGGTCCCTTCTACATCTTCACCAGTTGTAGTATCAATTCCTCCTAAGCCAACAACGGCTGACAAAGGCAAACAACAAGTTCGATTTGATAAACCTCTAAAGAAGTCATCTCCTACTGGGCTTGAGAAGCCTTACAATTTTGATATATTGGCTCAATTAGCCAATACACCAGCCAGGTTGTCAATCTTTGAACTCTTGCGTCTTTCCAAAGAGACACGAGAAACTCTAAGTGAAGCTCTGATGCAGGCTGAAACTTGCTTAACTCTTCTCAAGAAGCCAGAATCAGAATCGGTCTCTTGTCATCACAGTCATAGCGTCTTGGAACTGATCCCAAATATTACCTTCACTCAGGATGATATGCTAATGGAAGATAATAGACATGATCGTCCTCTTTATTATACGGGATATGTAGATTCAATGAAGGTTGATCGCATCCTGATAGATCCAGGGTCTGCACTTAGTATTATGCCAAAGACAATGCTAGATGCATTGAAGATACCAGTACATAGTCTTTCAACCACGATCACTACTATTCTGGGATTTAATCAAGGAAAGAGCGAACCTTTGGGCAAGATTCGTCTAAAACTCCAAATAGGCAATCTTCGCACAAAGGTGACCTTTTATATCATTGACAATCATGGTTGTTCTTATAATGCTCTCCTGGGAAGGCCATTCCTCCATGAACACAATGTTGTTCCATCAACTCTTCATCAATGTTTTAAATACATTGATGATAAAGGACAAGTTCATAAGGAAGTTGCGGACCTTTATCCTTTCAAGGGTATTGAAGCTTATTGCAACGATGCTTGTATGTACAAGGATGAATTTATGAAGGTAGTATTGGCTATGGATACTGAAGAAGATCAAAAAGCAGTACCTCAAGACACTCTTATCATACCTGTTAAGGGGCGAGTTTCTTATCCTCAATCTTCCAAGCCACTGGTTATTCACTTACCAGTTCAAAAGAAATCAGTTGATGCTGATGAAAATCAAAGGGAGCTCACCTCTTCTGAGCCACTTGTTATCGACTTACGTCGCAACAAAGACAAAAAGTAGCTCATTCCTTCTGAGCCACTTGTTGTTGATCTAAATCGCAACAAGGAAAAAAGGGAGCTCACCTCTTCTGAGCCACTTGTTATTGACCTCCGTCGTAACAAGCCTCCTCCACGTTCTTCTTCTCCCCCTCTTGTAATCAATTTGACCAAATCTGCTAAGGTTAAAGGTCCTGTTGTAAATACTGATGTACAAATCAATGAAAAAGCATCTACTTTCCAGTATACTGATGTTATTTATTATACTAAAAGTTATTTGGATATGTTAGATAGCTTCCAATCAATTACACTGGGAGTCGTACAATCTCTTCAGACAGAAGTCTCGCTTGAAGATCCAGATGATTCTTACCGTATTCATCCTTCTTTAAAGAAAGGTGAAAGTTCAGCTTTTTTATATAAAAGACCAGAAACAAAGATTAACTATACGGATGATAGTAAAATTAACGATACGGGACGTCTCCAGTTCCATCGTTATAGTCAACAATCAAAAGACATCCTCCGAAAGATGGGTTACGACTTTAAGAGCGGCCTTAACTACGGTAAAGGTAGACGAACTCCCATTCGTACAACAGTTCCAAACGGAAAATCACAAATGTACTATGACAGGACCAAGAAAGGTGTCGGATATACTTCTCCTCCACTGTTATCCCCAGCAGCTTCTGAATCAGATAGTGAAGAACGTTCTAACTCTTCTGATTCCAGATCATGGAATTCCGATACCAGCATCGGTGAAGTCCATCGTATAATTGTATCTTCTAACATGGTCTCTGTCGAACTACCAGAAGACTGTGATGAAGATGTTGAAGAAAGTCCAGAAACAGATCCTTGGGCTCAACATATGGATAACCAATGGGTACTTCGATTTGAACAACGTGAACCCCCTACTGAAGATCAACTACTTCAAATTGATGTAGGAGAAAGAGATTCACCTCGGCCAATTTTTATTAGCAAGAATCTTCCAGAAGCAGACAAACAAGAGTTGATTCTTCTTATTAAAGAATATATCGACGTCTTTGCCTGGAGTTATGAAGACATGCAAGGTTTAGATCCTAAGATTGCGACTCACAAACTGAACATTCTTCCTAATGCTAAACCAGTCAAACAGCAACAAAGGCGATTTAAGCCTGAAATGATGGATGCAATTGATGATGAAGTCAAGAAGCTCATCGCTTGTGGCTTTATTCGAGAAGAGCAGCATCCTGATTGGGTAGCCAATGTCGTCCCAGTTCTGAAGAAAACTGGAAAAGTTCGAGTCTGCATCGACTTCCGAGATCTCAATGAAGCATGTCCAAAAGATGAATTTCCTCTTCCTATCACAGATGTCATGATTGACAATACTTGTGGGTTCAAAAGGATATCTTTTATGGATGGATTTTCCGGGTATAATCAGATCAAAATGCATCCTGAAGATGAAAAGCATACATCTTTCCGCACTCCTCGTGGTGTTTATTGTTATACAGTGATGCCATTTGGTCTTAAAAATGCTGGTGCAACTTACCAACGTGCTATGAGTACTATTTTCAAAGATCATCTTCGTAAAACAGTCGAATGTTACGTGGACGATATTGCTGTTAGAAGTCGTCTAAAAGAAGATCACCTCCAAGACTTGAGAACAATATTTAATCTCATGCGTCAACATCAGCTCAAGATGAATCCCACCAAGTCATTCTTAGGTGTCTCTAGTGGCAAGTTTCTCGGCTTCATCATTACCTCTAAGGGTATACACGTGGATCCCGAGAAGATCAAAGCCATCCAAGAGATGCGTCCTCCACGCAACCTAAAAGAGCTACGAGGATTCCAAGGCCGACTTGCGTACATCAGGCGATTCATTTCGAACTTGTCTGGACGCTGTAGACCATTCACTCAATTAATGAAGAAGGGTGTATCTTTTGTTTGGACTGAAGAATGTCAACGAGCATTCGACGATATCAAACAATATCTTATGAACCCACCAGTTTTGGTGCCACCTATCTCTGGCATTCCATTCTTGATGTATGTCCGTGCTATAGACCATTCATTGGGTGCCTTACTTGCCCAAAAGAACAAAGAAGGTCATGAACAAGCTATATACTATCTTAGCCGAACTATGATTGGTGCTGAACACCGTTATAGTCTTGTCGAGAAAGAATGCTTGGCTCTCATGTTTGCTGTGCAAAAGACGAGACATTATATCATTGGTCAAACTATTCATGTTATATCTCGAGTTAACCCTCTTCGGGTACTCATGAAGAAACCAAGTACACTTAATTCTCGGTTGGCTACATGGGTAATCCTGCTAGCTCAATATGACATGGTGTATGTTCCACAAAAGTCTGTCAAAGGTCAAGCGCTAGCGGACTTCTTAGCGGCTCATCCTGTGCCTGAAACATCTAAACTCTATGACGAAATTCCTGACGAGACGTTAGAAGTCAACATGATCTCCGAAGAGTTTCCAACCTGGCGTTTATTCTTTGATGGTGCATCAAGAATTGGACCAAATGGTGCTATAGTGGCAGGTGTTGGAGTTGTCCTCGTTTCTCCAGACGGATTAACTATCCAAAGAGCCTACTCTTTAGATGAACCTTGCTCTAACAATGTGGCAGAGTACAATGCCTTACTTGTCGGCCTTCAGTTAGCTAAACAACTGAATGTTGAATATCTAGAAGTCTATGGTGACTCTAAATTGGTTGTAAATCAGGTTAGAGGAACCTATGAAGTCCGTCATCAAGACCTAGTACCTTATCATGAGGCGGCAATCAATATAGCTACATCATTCAAAGCCTTCTTCATTGACTATGTTCGACGAGCTTGCAATACTGAAGCCGATGCTTTGGCCAATCTTGCAGCTGTCTTAGCCATCCCTATCAAAAGACAGCAGGTCGTGGTTATCTCCAACCGAGAACTGTTCTGCATTGAAAATAATCGTAATATTGAATTCAGTAATTTTGCTGAAGTCGATGTTATTGATGAAGATTGGAGAACTCCTTTCATTGACTTTGTGGTTCATGACATACTCCCCGAAGATCCTAAGGAGGCTACAAGCGTTCGTCGACGATCTCTCCGATTCTATTACAATCAAATTACCAAGACCCTCTATCGGCGAACTTATGATGGTCTTCTTCTACGCTGTTTAGCTGGTGATGAAGCCAAACAAGTGTTACGTGAAGCTCATGATGGCATTTGTGGAGCACATCAACCTGGTCCTAAATTACAGGATCGCATTAGACGTATGGGTTATTATTGGCCCTCTATGGTATCAGATGCCATTGAATATGGAAGAAAATGTCGTGCTTGTCAAATCCATGCAGACTTCATTCATCAACCCTCGGAATTCTTACACCCGACTGCTGCTTCATGGCCTTTTGAAGCTTGGGGTATGGACATCATAGGTCCTATTAATCCTCCTTTTTCTAGAGGACATCGGTTCATATTGGCGATAACCGATTACTTCTCCAAGTGGGCCGAAGCTATACCTCTGGCTGAAGTCAAGACTAGCAGTGTCATCAATTTCGTTAAACACCATGTCATCTATAGATTTGGTGTACCTCGCAGAATCATTCATGACAATGGACCTCAATTTATTAGTCAGAAGTTCACTAGATTCTGTGATGATCATCGGATTAACAATGTTGCTTCGACGGCGTACAATCCTGCCGCTAATGGTTTAGCTGAAGCCTTTAACAAAACCATTATTAAGCTCCTTAAAAAGTTTGTGTCCACTAACAAACGAAATTGGAGCGAGAAACTTGGCGAATGTCTTTGGGCCTATCGAACTACAGTCCGCAATCCCACAGGCTTTACACCTTTCTCTTTAGTGTATGGCTGTGAAGCTGTCCTTCCTTTGGAGTTACAAATTCCTTCTTTAAGGATCGCTATTGCCAATGATCTTACCACAGAAAATAATGACCTTCTTCGACTCCAAGAGTTGGAAGCATTGGATGAAAAGCGGTTAATGGCTCAACAGCATATTGAGTTATACCAAGCCCGCATCTCAAAGACATTTAATCGTAAAGTGAAGGTCAGAGCCTTTCAGTAAGGAGAACTTGTTCTAACGGTCAGACGTCCTATGACTATGACTCATATGAGCAAAGGGAAATTCGATGCAAAATGGGAAGGTCCCTATGTTGTGAGCAAAGTCTTCTCAAATGGTGCTTATCAACTTTCAGAACTTGATGGTCGAGTTGCTATGATGCCTATCAATGGCAAATTCTTAAAGAAGTATTATGTATAAATGTAAATATTTGTAAATTATCAATCAAGATCAAGTTCATAAATAAAATGCAAATTTTATTTCATCATATGATAGTACATAATATTAAAGGTCACTATCATCTTTCTCTATATTTGGACGAGGGCCACTGCCGTCCTTCTTAAAAATACGGTCAGCAAAAGAGTCGAGAACTTCCTTGCTGGATCCCACAAGAAACTTTGCGCAGACAGCTCATCATCATGCGCAACTTGATTAAAAATTCAAAAATTCAAAGTATTTCGAAACTTTGAATCAAATCAACTTTCGAAAACTTTGAAGGGGGTCTTGTAGGTCCTAAAAAAATCAAGTTGCATCAATCAACAAAGTCAAGAAATCAAGAAACCCATCATTTGGATGAATTGCGCAGACAATAGATTGCGCAGCAATCTGATTGCGCATACTGCTTTGCGCACACTTCCAACTGCGCAGACTGACGTGGCAGAAGTCATCATTACCAAAATCAAATCAAATCTTTTCTGACAACTGACAGCACGAATAACAAGGAATCTGTTCGTTTCCTGCGCCGCACAGTGCTCGAGGGCGGCTGACAGCTGGCAGCGCAAACCAATTCTGCGCAGTTTGAGTCTGCGCAAACCATGTATGCGCAATTCAACTCTGCGCACTCCATCAATATAATTGTTAAGTTATACGTGGCATTCATGCCATCGATTGCTCATTACGTGGCAACTGTTTATGCACGATCATGTGCATTACTATCAAATGATGCCATGTGTCCATGATAGTTGGCCCACGATCCAGTAACTGTCTGCACAAATCAATGTTGCGCAAACCAATGCTGCACAAATCATCCTGCGCAGTCCAAAAATAACTGAAAGTTAGTTATTTTCAGAACTCTATAAATAGAGTTTCAAGTCTTCATTTTAAGGGGATCAAGATCAGAGATCAGAAATCAGAGAGTTCAGGAGTTCTTGCCAAAGTGCTGCTGCATTCTTCCGAGACTTTTGTCTTCAACTTCAGAGGCTTTTGCCTTCAGTTTCCAGAGTTGTTTTCAACTTCAAAGGCTTCGTCTTCACAGTTCACATCGTCCAAGGGATAAAGCAATCGTCATCAAGATTGGACTCCTATAGTTGTAATTTTCCCAGAATTCTTGTAATCTTTATTACAGTTTGTATCAATAAAGTTCTATACTTTTGTTTTTGCAAACAAAGATGAGTTCCTTACATATCAATTCCACTTATGAGCTGGTGCGGTTGCCAAAGGGCAAGAAGGCTTTAAAGAATCGATGGGTGTTTAGAGTGAAGCAGACGGATGATGCTACTCGCCCTCGATCTAAAGCGAGGCTGGTAGTCAAAGGCTACGGTCAGCGGAAAGGCGTGGATTATGATGAGATCTTTTCGCCAGTCGTCAAACAGTCGTCTATTCGGATGGTGCTAGCATTGGCAGCCAGTTTTGACTTGGAGGTCGAGCAGATGGACGTGAAGACGACATTCCTCCACGGTAATCTTGAAGAGGAGTTATACATGGAGCAGCCAGAGGGATTCTGTGAGAAGGGTAAGTCACATTTGGTCTGCCGGTTGAGGAAAAGCTTGTATGGTCTGAAGCAGGCTCCGAGGCAGTGGTACAGGAAGTTCGATTCGTTTATAGGAGAGCATGGCTATGCACGGACGACGTCGGACCATTACGTATTTGTGAGGTACTTTGCCGAGGATGATTTCATCATTTTATTGCTCTATGTAGATGATATGCTGTTAGTGGGTCAGAATGCCACTAGGATAATGGAGTTGAAGCGCCAACTGGACGCGACCTTCTCTATGAAGGATTTGGGCACAGTAAAGACTATTCTTGGGATGGAGATCAGCCGAGTGAGATATTCCAAACTGCTATATTTGTTCCAAAAGAAGTACATTCACCGGGTACTTCAGCGTTTCGGTATGGACGAGTCGAAGAAAGTGAGTTGCCCCCTTGCGGCTCACTTTAAGTTCACTAAGGAGCAGTGTCCATCTACCGAGGACGAAAAGGAAGATATGGAGCGGGTTACATATGCTTCAGCTGTGGGAAGTCTTACGTATGTTATGGTGTGTACGAGGCCAGACATCGCTCATGCAGTTGGCACAGTTAGCAGGTACCTTTCAAATCCTGGAAGGGTACATTGGAGTACGGTCAAGTGGATTCTACGATACCTTCAGGGCACTGCCGATTGGAGACTTTCTTTTGGTGGTGACGAGCCGAAGCTGGTTGGGTATACTGACGCTGATATGGCTGGAGATGTAGACACGAGGTGATCAACTTCGGGCTATGTGATGATGTTTGCTGGAGGAGCGGTATCGTGGCAGTCGCGGTTGCAGAAGTGTGTTGTCTTGTCGACAACAGAGACAGAGTACATTGCGGCGACGGAGGCTTGCAAGGAGTTGCTGTGGATGAAGAAGCTGCTGCAGAAAATAGGGCTGAAGCAAGAGTAGTATACTTTGCTTTGCGGCAGTCAGAGTGATATTCACCTTGTGAAGAACCAGACATTTCATAGTCGGTCCAAGCACATCGAGACTCGGTATCATTGGATACGGGATGTGGTTGAGAAGAAGGATGCGGCGCTTGAGAAGGTTCATACTGATGACAATGGAGAGGATACGCTCACGAAGGTTCTTCCGAGGGGGGAGTTTGAGTACTGCAGGCAGATCGTCGGGATGACGACCTCCTCAACATAGTTGTGAAGGGGGAGATTTGTTGGAGTGGGTGGGGTTCCCACCTATGTGAAGAATACCCCAGAGAGCGACGAGCGTCATCCGTGTGTCGGAGAAGCTTGGGGAGTGCATGGATTTTATTTTGGTACATATATGGTAAGGAAATATATGATTGGATTTTCATATTTACTTTAATTATATATTTATGATTGGACCCTTCATATAGTAGCTTTCCATATTATTGGGTTTCCAATTATGGTAAGCTAATTATGATTGGATTTCCATTAAATATATGATTGATTTATATTGGAAGTTTTCATATATATTGGCCTTCCATGTATGGGTTACCAAGGGCTTATAAAAGGGTGATGCATGCTAGTTGTAAAATCATCTCAAAACAAAGAGTGCTTTACAATCTTTGAGAGAGAGAGAGAGAGAGGATTAAGGACTATTGTGAAGGAGAGATTGCTTCGAATAATTTTTTGGCATCTCTTGTTCTTCGGAGTCCGCAATCAAAAAATTTCTTCTTTCAAGTGAGTTGTGGTGATCCGTGTTGGATCGGGAGGAGCTTGTCGAGGGTGTATTCTCTTTATTACATTAGTGAGGTTCTTCAAGGTTGGACTCTGATCGTCCCGTGGTTTTTTCCGCAAGGGTTTTTCACGTCAAAAATCTTTGTGTCTGCGATTGTGTTTGGCGTTTTTTGGTTTGTGTGATTTTGCTCGGTTCTCTCGCAGGACTTTCTGGTTTGGGGGAACGGTTTCCGTGCTTCGTTCCCAACACTAACAAACCAGTCCAATGCACCGTACGAAACGGGACATCACACTTACCAAACACTTCCTAAAAATAATGTATTTGGAGAAAATAGCATAGAAAGAAGTGACATGCCCCATAACATTGTGATTGACGATGGTGGAGTTCGAGTACCCAACAATGGAGAACGATAACAAACATGTTATCCGAGGAGTTGTAGATAGATAAATTGTGGAGGAGTAGATATTGTCGCACTGAGATGTTAAATTGCTTCGATATACAATAGAATTATTGAAGGAAGTCCAAGATAAAATGATTGAGGTTGGGTTTGGGATTTCTTATTGGAGTATGTTTCTACTTATCTCTTTTGTAAAGAAATCCAAAATTATTTAGTAAAAGCAACAAATAATATGATGTTTTGTGCTAATTCTAAAAAGCTTTTGTGCTAATTCTAAAAATTATTTAGTAAAAGCAATCCAAAATTATTTAGAGAAATTTCTGACAGCTTTTGTGCTAATTCTAAAAAGCTTCAACAATTCTAAACCACTTGCGAATATGACTGGAGCAAAGATATAACTAAACTCTGTAGCATCACTTGGGATTGGTGTTCGTGGAACCACAATCAGTGTCGAACTTTAGATTTTGAGACATGATCAGGCGAAGTCTAAAAGTGGTACCCCAAAGCTTAATGTTCATATAATTAAAAAAAAATTTCATCCACGATGATAGAATAATATTATCAACACAAAATTCAAAAAACAAAATAATAAATAAAAATCACCACAAAATAAATAAATAATAATAAATACAGAATTTTATCCAAAATAATATATGATATAATGAAATACTAACAAAATTGAAGATATTACAAAGTAAAAATAAATAAAATTATAACTTGTTTTATTGTTCATTTTACACCGCAAAGAAACACACACACAAAAATTTCTCTAGTTTGACTAAATGATTTGTCTTTTGGTTTTCTAATATATGACATTTAGATACCCAATAAAAAAAAAGTTTTTTAAGCGGATCACTAAAAGGAATAGAATGAGTTTACGAAACTTTTATTAAAAATTGGACTTATAATACATTAAATAGTATAGAAAAATTGGTGTCCTCTAAAATTTTGGACCTGGTGCGACCGTCTCATGAGCCTCATATTAAGTTTGGGCTTGACCATAATAGGAACAACACAAAATCACATCCAGTGCAATGGCCAGCACCTTCATGTACCACCCTAAGGGTGAGTACATATACTTAGCCTCCTACGGGGTACAGAGTCAGTCCTGAGCTCATGGGGGCTCGAGACGAACTTTCAAAATGAGGCCCTCATACATCACGTTAAAAAAAATTAAGAAACTAAAATTCAAAAAAAAGTTTAAATGTTGCTACCAAAATTGAACTAAAGACCTCTAACGTGTAAGACTAACCTAACCACTATGCTACAACTGTTTTTTGTTAAGACAAACCCCACGATAAATATTAGTATTATTTTTGAAGAAGATTAGTAATATATTTATGTTTAAACTAATTTTTTTGGCCCAGCTCTTAGTCTGTCGGCCCTTGACGGTCGTCCTGGCTGTCCTTGACCAGGTCCGATCCTGATAGGGCGATAAGGAGATATGTGATTTGTTTAATATAGTAATTTGTAATCAAATGTTTAGGAATTTTCTAGAGCAGTCTAGTTTGTGTTAGTTAAATAATTACAATAAGTCTTGGTAGAAGAGTATAGAAAAAGTGGGTTCTAGAGTATTTCTTGAGAAATGATAGAATAATTAAGAAGATAGAAGTGTCTATAAAAAAAAGTGGGTTCTTATATTTCTTGAGAAATGGTCAAATCCTTCTTGTGTACTTGAGAAATGGTCAAATCCTTCTTGTGTACCCATAAATAGGGGTGTATGACTAGCTCTAATGTTAAGCAAAAATAAAGTAAAGCCATAAACCTCCTCTCCACTTTCCCTTGTAACATTTTTTCAATATTAATACAAACTTCTTCTCATTTTTCTCCTTTTACATAGAAATCTTATTCTAAGAAAATCATGTCTATCACAATGGTCAAGTCATTCACTTAAATCATTCTCCCATGAATACCTACACTTTTGCTTAAGTGTCTATTACACTAGTGAAGTATGAGCGAGCATAATAGAGTATTCTTTCTAGATTCACTAATTTTCCTCTAAACTAGTTATCCTACAACAACAAGAAACATATTTAAGAATGAAGATTAATAAAATATTTGGATCAATCTAGTGTTAACAAATTATAGATCCATAATCCATCATTTTTATTTTAGAGACTTGACTATGTTGTTAGAAACAGTACACAAATGAAACAATGAACCATCACTATTAGATTCATGGTCGGATGGTTGGATGTGTGTTTGTGTCTGTGTGTGGGTGGGTGGTGGTAGTGGGGACCACTACAACAAAAATGGTTAATAACACACTTTATTAATGACACTTTTTAAATAAGTGTCATTAAAAAAAAATTATTATGACACCTTGCTAAAATGTGTCGTAGTATATAATATTTATAATCATTTATGATACTTTTTAAAAAATATCTTAGACATAAATTCAACGATACTCTTAAAATATTGTATAAATATTAAACGATAAAGACAACACGTTTTGAGTGTCGTGTCGAATTTTTTTAAACAGAAAATTGTAAAAAAAGCATTAAAGTTAGGTTAAATTCAAAAAAAAAAAAAAAAAAAGCATCAGGTTTATAGAAATTGTAAGAGGTGCATCCATCCGGACTTCAAAAGTACGGATCCCCTCTAATGACCTTTCCCCCTTAATCCCTCCTCTAACCGGACTTATTAAGGCTGGCGACCAACATTTCAAAGGAACCGAACTTCTAAAGTCCGGCCACTCATTTCATGTGCAGTGTCATTTCTTTAAGGTTGCATATTTGTTTAAGGCATTTCATTTAAGTACTACTTTAAGGTTTCATTAAGTATGCAGAGGAGGAGGGTCCGGACTTCTAAAGTACGGCCACTCATTTCATTGGCATTTCATTAAGTCGTTGAGTATCATTAAGTATGCAGTAAAGGAGGAGGGTGGATGAGATCAGCATCCGGACTTCAGAAGTCCGGATATATGATTTCTAAAAACTTGATTTTTTTTTTTTTTTAGAATTTTGTCTTACTGTAATGTTTTCTGTACAATTTTCTGTTTTTTAAATTGGTATTCCCTCTACCTAAATTTTCGTTTTCCCTTCCCCAAAAAAGTCTAGTAACACAGAGTAGCCAACAGACCCCCTGCCCCCTCTCTCTCCCAATCCCTGCCTCCCCGTCTAGTGCTGCTCCTCCCGGAAGCCCTGGCCCCCGCTCCTCCCCCCTCCGCCCCTCAAAATCCCTTAAGAACCCTGCCACCTCTACTACAACCTACTTCCACAGCTCCCCCTCCTCGGCCTCCGCCGCCGCCTAGCCGACGACTCCCGATCTGCCCCGTCCTAGACCCCAACCCTCCGATCGAGACCATAACATGCCAGCCGCCGGAGCAAACTTCTTCGTCGATGGATCTGAGGCTCCGGGTCGGAGGGAGGGACGGGAGGTTCTTGGCCGTGCTTGAGCATCAAGGTTTTCAGAGCTGGTGGAGGACTACGGAAGGGTGACTGACAGCTAGGTGTCATATTAATAGGTGACTTTCTCTATGTAAGATTGTACGTGTAATCTGATCCCTTGTTAGTAATCATCGGTATAAAACGCCTATTATATGCGAATTTTTCTGTATCTTACATAAACGTACAGTGCTTACGTACTTTTGAAAAATATAGATTTGTAAGCGAATTTTAAGCTTGTAGCGTTTTAAACGTGTACCGTATGAATTTTTAAAAAAATTTAGCCAAAAAAATGTGACCAAGAAATCCAACAGTCTTGACTTACTTGATTCTTGCTGCTATTAGATATTAAGACCGGCACAATTCGAAAAAATTATCAAAAGAAAAGAAGAAAAAGTCTCACAGTAATGTTGCTTGCAACAATCAAAGAAAAATCTTTCGATTTTCCATCATCCAATATTTTCTTATTCTCACATTGAACCCTTGTTTATGAAGGAGCAGAGGTGGGTGGGCCCTGTATATATGCCGAATGTTTAGTGCCGAATTGGTTCATATGAAACATACTAAACACGAATTAAATCTGATCCGAATGTTTTTCGTTAGACGAGTTTTTGACCGATTGTTTGACCGTATTTTACTTATATTGTGCCGATTTATACTCGTACTTTTGCCGTTACGAATTTTTTTCGTTTGCCGAATTGCTAACAAAGGATCCTGATCCAAGTTGAAGGGTACTTTCTCTATGTAAGATTGTACGTGTCATATTAATAGGTGACTGACAGCTAGAGATTCTTACATATGCTTGTATTGCAGAATGCCACCCGTAGGAAACAGACGGCTCTCCGAGCTGTTATCAAGTGCATCGCAAGCTTGAAGCTGAGCTCCCCATAGAAGACGACCTCCAGAAGAGACTTGAAAACGTGGAGAAGGCCAAAGTTGAGAAGAAAAAGCCAACAAGCGAACAAGAGCTAGTAGTGGGGGCCCGATGCCTCCAGCTAAGTCTGGTCGTACTACAAACCATGCATATGTGTCTTCTTTTCCCCACGTATATCCATTTATGTGATTCAACAAATATATTACCATTTTATTTGCAGTTCTACTAGATGTAGTTTTTGCATGATTCAATCCAGTGCTTATGTTCATCATCAATTTCAACCCAGATTCTATTAATTTTGCAGCACGGGATCCTTATATTGCTGTCCCATTTTCGTGCAAGGAAGAAAAACATATTCCTTCTCTAATATATGAAATAATTTTCACTTAGGAAATGATAATTCTTATAAGGATCAAGCGAAGGGTCATATGAAACCACAAGTATCTCTGGGATCTTCAGAAACTGTCTTCCACCCTCCAAAAGTTGATTATAGTCAGTCTCTTGTAAGTACAGTTGGTCCTTTGAAGCTAAACTTTAACCTCCATATGTACTATTTTACTTGATGGTCCCTTTGGTGTTTCTCCCCAGCCTATGTTGTACACTGAGGAGATCCAACTTTGGTGGACTTGTGGCTCAATATCATATACAATTGTAAGTAGTACTGAAATATTTCTTCTTTTAACACTAATTACTAGACATACATTAGCTTCCTTATTCACCAGCATCTGGCACGATTTCTAACAGGAGCTCGATTGGAGACGAGTCAGATAATACACAGAAGTCTATGAAAGAAGCAACTAAACCAGAATCAAGGCAGAGTTGTGAACTGCAGACCTGAGGCTGTTTTTAGTTTTTTTTTTTTTTTTTTTTTTTTTTTTTTTTTTAATTTGCTTTGTGTTGCATAGGAAGGCCATGCTTGTCCCTGTAAACAAAAGTTCTGTATATTTAATTGATTTGGTGTGTTATCTTTCGAAACTTTGCCTGGGGCTATTGTGCTTGGGTACCTCTTTCTAGTAGTAGGTCAACCATGTCGTAAATAAATAAATGTATTGGCAAACAATTATTTGTAACGTGATATTTTAATATATTATTTTTGGCGCATTAAAGTTTTATTATTCTTGAAATTAGTTTTGGTTAATCATTTGAAAGTAAATATTCAAAATAAATAAATATATGAAATAACTCTAGATTTAATATATTATGATGATGTTTTGAAGGCATTTAAAATGTATCGTTGAAGTGAGTTTAGATGATACCTATAAGGCATCGTGACTTTATTATTTGCATGTTTAGATGACATAAAAGGTGACGTAAAAATATCTATGACATTTATTAACTATTATTGAGTGCTTTTAGATGGCACTTGTAAAGTGTCATAATTTTAAGGACATGTCATTGAAGCATGTTAAGATGACACCAGTAAAGTGTCATGAAATAAGTATTACACGACAAGAAAAAAGTGTCGTCATAAAGCTATTACATGACACTTTTGTCGTGTCATTGAAAATAAAACTTTCAATGACACCCCCTCCAGACACCACTAGAAAAGTGTCATGGAAAGTCATAATGGCACTTTTCGAGGGTCGTTAAAACACATTTTTGTTGTAGTGGGGGGGCACTGGAGGAGGGTGGTGGTGGTTAGAACCTTGTATTATCACACTCCGGTCCCTTAGGACCGAATGTCGCCATTGGAAGTGATTTTGTACGTACAAGTCTTAATCTTGTACAAGACAAGCACCAAACACAACCAAAGGAAGCGATCTCAAAATCCAAAATTATTGCAACAGAATAAATAGAAAGTCGATATACACAAAATATACAAAAAATGAATCTTTGTTAATAAAATTATATAGCAGAATTATAACAACCTGTGGAGAATAATTGTTGTCTATTTTATTGATTGGCTACTCCACTATTTATAGGGAGTCTAGCTCCTCTTCATACTACATTTTCCAATGTGGGACTAAATCCCTTATTAGTTCTCAACACTCCCCCTCAAGATGGGTGATAGATATTAATCATTTCTATCTTGTTACATAGCTTCGACAGACTTAATGAACTAAGACCCTTAGTCAGACAGTCTGCTACTTGTTCTTCTGAGCGAACATGATCAATCTTCAGTATTTCTTGTTCCAGCTTCTCTTTGATGAAGAATCGATCGATCTCGATGTGCTTCGTTCTGTCGTGCTGAACTGGATTGTTAGCTATACTTATTGCAGCTTGACTATCGCTCAGAAGACGTAACGGTGCTCCCTTGTCCAGCTTCAACTCTGTCAGCAACGCTTTCATCCACAGCAACTCCGACACTCCTAAAGCCATAGCTCTGTATTCTGCTTCAGCTGTAGACCGTGCTACCACTGACTGTTTCTTGCTTCTCCATGAGACCAAGTTTCCTCCTACAAAGACACAATATCCCGTGGTAGACCTTTTATCGTTATGCAGCTCGTCCAGTCTGCATCGCACTATCCCTCAACTTCTATACATCCATTCTTCTTGAACCATAGCCCTTTCTCTGGCGTCCCTTTCAGATATCTCAAGATCTGAAATACTGCATCCATATGACCCGTTCTTGGATTATGCATGTAGCGACTTACTACACTCACTGCAAATGAGATATCAGGGCGAATGTGCCCCAGATAAATCAATATCCCTACAAGTCGTTGATATCTTTCACGATCAACTGGCTCTCCAGCTGCTTCTGCTCCCAACTTGCACTTCTGGTCAATTGGAGTGACTACTCCTTTGCATCCCAGCATCCATGTCTCCTTCAGCAGATCTAGTGCGTATTTTCTCTGTGAGAGAATAATTCCTTGTTTGTCTTCACACACCTCGATACCTAGAAAGTACCTCATCGCTCCTAAATCCTTCACCTCAAACTCCTTCGCGAGTTTTGACTTCAGCTTAGCGATCTCGACTTCATCATTACATGTGATTACTATATCATCCACGTATACAGCAAGTATAGTGATGTGGCCTCTTGCATGTTGAAGAATGACCGTATGATCTGTATTTGCTTGATGGTATCCCATGCCTGTAACAGCCTTTCTGAATCTGTCAAAACAGGCTCGAGGAGATTGCTTGAGTCTGTAATGTCCATATCTCGTATTACGTATTTAGAATACGTGTACGTATTTTGACCCGTATTGCATGTCTCCCTGCTTGATTTATTTTGGCATTTCATTGATGGGTTTATCTTGGTTCGGTTCGGCTTGTTGGCTTGGTTCGATTTTGTTGGAGAACCAACCCACCTACCTACCACCACCATCACCATTTATTAACCCCCACTCTTTTCTTTCTCCTCATTTATTCTTCTTCTTCTCCACCTTTACTTCTCCACTAACCTGAGAGAGTGGAGAGCTTAGGCAAGTACACCTTGCTTCATGGAGGAACCCTATTTTTATTGTTCCATTATCTTCCTCATGTATTTTTAACCCACTTTAGTACTTAGCATTTTTCATTTCTGTGGTTAACTTCTTATATATCTAGTTTTGTGGTATTTTCGGTTTTCATGAATTTTGATTTATCAAACATGTATATTTCTGCTAGTTGATGGTTCCATGTTGTAGAGAATTTTATTCTGCCCCATTTTGACCTATGGAAGTTCGGATTTGGACTATGGATGACGAATTTATGGAGCTTGGAAGCATGGCTTCATGGTGTTCTTCTTCTCAGAAATTGGAGGAGAAGGATAGTACTTGACTGCATGACTATTTCATGCGGCAAGTGTTCTTCCCTGCCGCATGGACAAATCCAGCCGCATGAGTATTTATATTGCTGGCCGCATGGCCTTTACAAGCATAAATGGCATGCTTATATTATTTTGGCCGCATATGGCCGCTCCAATTCTAGCCGCATAGGCCAATGTCTATCTTGGCCGCATGGCCTTGCAAGCATTGCTTGCAAGCTTGCATGCATTATTTAATGTCTTTGTTAGCAAGCACCAGCTTGCATTCTTAAATAGTAACTTGGCCGCATATGTATTAGTATTAATGCATTAATATTTAATACATTACAGCTTGCCGCATGGCCTTTTCCTATGCAATGCTTGCCTGCATTAATTTTTTGGCCGCATGGCCTTTTAAAATTTTTGCATGCATTAGCGTGAATAGTTGCATGGATAGCAAAATACTTGGCCGCATGTAGATTAGCTCCAAACACTTGTAGCCGCATGTATATATTAGCTCCAACACTTGGCCGCATATGCTCCTCCCATTATTAATTGCATGGCCTTTTTCTTATTAGCTTGCATGGATAGGCTCATGCATAAAAAAATTCATATGCTTTCTCTCTCCTCCATTGTGGCCGCATGCACTAATATAGTGTTGTTGGAGCCGCATGAACACTTATGCCATGTATATTTAATTACATGGCCAATGCCATGTGTATTTATTACATGGCCAATGCCATGTACATTTAATGCAGCCAAGGCCATGTGCTATATTTAATGCTTGTTGTATTAATGCATGCTATTCTTCAATGCAAGCTTGCATGCTATTCTTTAATGCAAGCTTTGCTTGCTTGCATTAACGTACAGTAGTTAGCAAGCTTTGCTTGCATGCATATTTCATGCATGCATATTTCATGCATGCATATTTAATGCAATTGTTTGCATGCATTATTAGCAAGCACATTTGTTTGCATGCATTATTTAATACCTTAGCCTTAGCAAATAATGCAAGGCTGCATGCATTTAATACTTGGCCGTATAGGCCATTTCTCTTTTGGCCGCATGTGGTATTTTAAGCTTGACCGCATGGATGCATCTATTTAGCTTTTGCTTGGCTTTAATGTAACTATTAGCTTTTGTTGCACGCATTTAATAGCATTTAATGCATGCAATTGTTAATGCATTAGAATATTTGCTTGGCCAAAAGTTGCTGGCCGCATAATAATTCACTATCTTGGCCGCATATAGCCGTGGGCCATTTATTGGTCGCATGAGCCATTAATACTAGCCTGAGTCGCATAGGCCTTTAAATAATTGTCAGGTCATTAATATTTGCTTGGTCATTTAAATAATTGTCAGGCCATTACTTAGCCGCATATGCATGCCTGCAACAGTTTGTTTGGAATACTATTTTGGCCGCATATGGTCATTGCAAATTGTAGTCGCATGGCCATTTAAATTAATTGCTTGCATTTATTTGCATGCAACGTGCATGGCCGCATGAACAAATTCTCCTGAGCCGCATGAGTCCCCCACGGCCCTTACTCATGCTAATATTTAATTACTACTTGTATGCTTGTGCTATTAATTTAAGTGTGTTTCCTGACACGATGGTGACCCGTTGAGGTGCACTTTTGACCTGACATGATAGTGGCCCGCCGTGGCGCAGTCCTGACAGTAAACGTGACATGATAAACTTGACATGATATACCTGACATGATAGTGGTCCGCCGTGGTGCACTCTTGACATGATAAACCTGACATGATATATCTCGACATGCTGTTGCGACGGCTAACATGACATGACATGACTTGATAAAATAAATAACCTGGACACCGTGGACGATTGTGCTTGTACAAATGAACCCGTCTTGTCTTGCATCATGTCTAGGACAGGGACCCCTGAGTACCACGGTCAGGGGTACCTACTAAAAAGGACTAAGGCTAATAACTAGAATAACACAGTAGTCATGAAGAGATTTCCCAGCTACAGGTAATCCCGTTATCTGGGCGCCCCACTTGGGATCTGTAGCCTGTCGTCGAGTAGGGCACATTTCCAGCACACTTTCATGTGTTGCACCCTCTAAGTCATCTAAGGGTACATGCATTTTCTGGACGATGTACCCACTTGAATTCAACCCCCAATTACGTCCGGATAGCCTGGATAGTCTGCAGGGCTTGTGGCTGTAGAATAATCTCACTGCATCTTGCTAGTTACTAGGCCTGTGATAACCCTACTTAGTTAAAGTATCAAGCCGTACTTATTGTCTGGCCGTGAATGTTGGATGAGGTATAATCAGTCTAGTCTTGTCTTCATCCTGTACAAGATTGTTACATGTCCTGATCTCTTATATTACCCTGCCGATAAAATGGTGGGAGAAACCAAGTTCCCTTCAGACGAAGGATTACAATCCCGGTCCTTGTTTGGTTTACGGGTTGTAACCTGGTTATCTGAATAGTCCCATGGTTATCTCATCGTATATCACCTGTCATGCTTTTCCTCACTTATTGTCTTTTATTATGTAATTATATTATTGTGCTAATTGCTGGTTTTAGTTTCTAAGTGAAGCCTCCTTTGTAGCACTTGCTCTTTCTGGGATCTGATCCAGCTGGTTTTGTATGGCCAGATACCATAGCAACTCCAGAGGATCTACCGACTTTCAAGCCAGATGGTGACCACCAGACGTAACCCTAGCAACGAGTGGATTTATTTTGGCTCTCCCACTTTATTGTAAAATTATTCTTTTGAGACGTTTAGCTGGCGAGCACGTGTTAGCTCGTATTGTACCTTTATTTACTGTCTGCCTACGGGCTGTAACATGATTGACAAATCCTAGAATTGATCATGTATGACTGAACTCTTGCTAGTCTTGACATTTTGAACGACTAGCTTCATGATCATCCAATATGTAATGTATGGGACGCCTTGCTATTATATATTTGGTGCTCTGACATCTTGTAACTATTATTGCTTGCTTGAGATTGAGACAATAGGCTTGTTCATGACCATAGGAGACTGATGGATTGTAGTTAAACCCTCATATATCTAGACAGCCGTGACCATATAATGAGGTGGATTCCATTTCATTATACGTAGCTGGCTATGTCTGCCCCCGCTCTCCAGTATTCTGGTTCTGGGGCGTGACAGAGTCTATATAGCGACTTCTTTAGTTTGCACACTTTTCCATGCGATGTCCCTCCGTCTGATTCTGTAACGTAGCACCCTGGCGGAAGTTCCATGTACACTTCTTCTTGTAGGTCCCCATGGAGAAAGGCATTCTTCACATCTAACTAGTATAGCTTCCACCTATAGTTTGCTGCAATGGAGACCAGAGTTCTTACGGTGCTCATTTTTGCTACTGGAGCAAACGTCTCATCATAGTCGATGCCATATGATTGTGTGTATCCTTTTGCAACCAACCTTGTCTTGTATCGTTCCACTTTTCCTTCTGACATCTCCTTTACTGTGTACACCCATTTGCATTTCACAGTTTTCTTCCCTTTGGGTAATGGAACCAGCTCCCACGTCTTATTTTTTTCCAGTGTCCCAAGTTCTTTCATCATTGCAGCTTTTCACCTTGGATCTTTCTTTGCTTCCTGCCAACCTTTGGGCAACGAAGTAGAGTCTAATGATGCAATGAAGGCTCGATAATTCGAAAAAATGTTAGAATAAGACAGGTAGTTGGCAATATCATGTTCATAATCATCAAAATGATTAGGAGCCTTACCCGCATTGATGCTAGAAGATCTTCTTAAGGGAGCAATAGGAGGTGGAGAGATCATACCATCAGAGTCAGAGAGATCCGCATCAGAATCAGATTGATTCAGTGCGGGGGCAACATCTTCAAGAGTTGGAGCAGAAGTAGACGAGGGACTTGGTACAGTAGGCACAGGGTACGGTACAGGCACAGTACTGGACTTCTGATGTCTTCTTCTGTAGACTTAGAGCTCCTTTGCCATTGTCTGTTGCTCCTCCTGTTTAACATATGTATCTTCTTCATCTTCTGTATCGGAGTCACTGCTTTCTCCCCCTATCGTCCAGTTTTTCACGATCGGGCATGGGACCGATCCGACCACCACAGATGGGCTTATTTTCTCTCCCTTACATCTAACACCCTCTGTGTTAGGTGTGTCACCAAACGATGAACCGTCATCCGAACCATAATGTGGTTCCAGTTCTCTGAATGGAACGTCCATACTTACAAACATCTTTCGCTCAACTGGGCTCCAACATGCGTATCCCTTCTGAGTTGTCGTGTATCCGACAAAGACACATTTAACCGCTCTAGGATCCAGTTTATCAACACCTGGCCGATTATCTTGGACAAAACATACACATCCAAATACTTTCGGTGGAACAGTGTACGTGGTTGTACCAGTAAGCATCTCCAACGGTGTCTTCCAGTCTAATACCTGAGATGGCATTTTGTTGATGAGATAAGAGGCCGTTAACACTGCCTGTCCCCATAAGTGTTTCGGGACATTCATAGCCAGCATCATCATCCGTGCGACCTCCAACAGGTGTCTATTCTTCCGTTCGGCCACACCATTTTGTGCCGGTGTATAGGCACATGAAGTTTGGTGTAGTATTCCGTGAGTGGATAAATACTCAGCAACCTTCTTATTTGTATACTATGTCCCATTGTCAGACCGTAAGCACTTAATTTTAGTGCCATAATGTGTTTCTACCCGGCGATGAAAGTCTTACAACTCCTCAAAGACATCACTTTTATTCTTCATAAGGTAGACCCATGTCACGCGAGTATAACAATCAATAAAAGTGACGAACCATCGAAAACCGTTAATACCGGTTGTAGGACAAGGGCCCCATACGTCCGAATGTATCATATCAAATGCAGCTGAACTTCTACTTCCTGAACTCACATACGTGCTTCTGGTATGTTTACCCAACTCACATGCATTACAAAATAACTGTCACGACCCGCACCCGGATATACGGGTACGAATATGTGGGCCACGCCCAGCCTACGTCGCGGTATCGGCGGTAGAACGCTGTCAAGTATACTATACTAACTACAACATCTAAAGATCCATAACTAGAAATGTACTCATGTCACATCACAAAAACTAAGGAAGATAAGACAAGAAATAATAACAATATCACTAAAACAACTATAATCTACAAGGATCATAAGACAGAAAAATAAAGAATGAACAACAAAACTAACTAAGGATAACTACCAGGCAACTCACATAGAAGAATGGTGAGATGCACCTCAGCTAGCAACATCATGAAGTCCAAATACTGAGGGCACAACTACTCCTAAAATTTTGTCAACATATCCAGTCAGGATGGAACGAGCACAAATCTCAAATAACAGTTCTAATTAGACGATATTGAACATGTAGCAGTAGATAGAGAGAATATACAAGAAATCATGAAATGTACATGTGAGTATCATGGCATGGTAAGCTGTAAATCTAGAGCTAGAACAAGGCAAGTAAAACTGATCATGGCATGTACAAGAATTCAAGAATCATCTGTCTAAGTGTGTGAGTAAGAGCTATAACATGTGGCCGGCTTGGGTCTGTACAAGGTCATGATCTAGCCAACCATACGTGTGGTGTATGATTGGCATTCACAAGGTTCACAAGATATACAAGGCGGGTATTGACCACACATCTACACTAATACTCTCCGTCCCCGACTAGTATAGTAGATCCAACCATGACACTCTTCGAGAGGGTAGCTAGTCTTCGCATGAATCGTGTCTGTACAATGCACAAGGAACAAGAAAGACTTGCACAAGATATACCAAGGAGAGCGAGGAATAATATCTCATGACGAGATCCAGGGAAATACCAATCCGTGTGAACAATGTGTCAAGAGAACAAGGGTATCTACACTAAATACAAGAAACATAGACGATATCATAAAACAGAAATATTATCAGAGAATGTACTCGCCTGCGATCTGGGGGAATATGTCAACTGAGTCCAAGAACAGTGCCTCGAGGACCTATAGGTGGAATACTGTATCAATATAAGGGTTTGGAAGTAAAATCAAGTCATACTGAGTTAAACTAGGTCAAGACAAGTCAAAGCAAATCAAACTAGGTCAATCTAAGTCAATGGTCGACTTACAGTTGACTTTTGGTCCACTGGTCAACTCTGGTCAACTATAGGTCAAACTAGTCTAACCTAGGTCAAATGTTGACTCTACTTCGACGTTCAGTCAAAGTAGTCAACCATGGTAAAACTGGGTCAAAGCTAGTCTCTATAAACATCTACAAGGTCAACTTATGAATTTCAGTGATTTAAAAATTACTGAAATCGACGGGTCTCCAAAACAACCCAAAGGAGAAAATATTATAATAATAGGATGACACAAAAAGGGAAGAAATCTACAGATGTTGTCGGATGGTAAAACAACCATTACCAACGTGTCCAGAATGGTCAAATCAGGTAGGATAGCCTATCCATAAGTCCAATTTGGATACAGGGGTAAAAAGGTAATTTTGGGTCAAAACGGTGTCCGTGTCGGACCCGCTTTGCACCAAAAAATGTGCCGAAATAAAAGTGCACAAAAGGTAACAAATTATATGTCCACGAATCCAGAATGACGATACGAATCCAACGGTATATCCGGAATTGGATTCCGATGAGCCGAACTCAAATGACACGTTGACCCGGATATTGGTATCCGACTTGCACCGAAATGCGTGCCGGAACCAATGTCCACTAAAACTTAGCAAATTATATGTCAACGAGTCCAGAATGACGATACGAACTCAATGGCATATCCGGAATTGGATTCCGATGAGCCGACGTCAAAAATTCCCGTTGACCCGGACTGTGGGGCCCGCTTTGCACCAAAATACGTGACAGGGCCCACGTCCTCCAAATCTAACAAACTTTATATGAAAACAGGACAGAACGATGCCACGAGTCTACTGGTGGTGTCAGAAATTGAATCCGGAGTCCCGGGTTCAAAAATAGAATTTTACAAATGCAATACTAAGAATTCGAACGGCCAACTTTGGCGCCGAATTCGACCGACCTAACAAGCTCAAACTGAAATGAAATCTAAAGGGGGCAGGAAGAGGGTTATACCAGATGTGCACCGGAACTAGTAACGCGTAAAATGGAGCTGCGACGACGAAGATACGAACCCGCGAAGTTGGCGTCACGAAACTGTCCAAAAATAGTTCAATTAAAACGTCAACTTGGGGGCCAGTTTTGATGTATCAAACGATGAAATTAACGGTTCAAACTTGACAGAGGTGAAGAGGGATATACCTAGATTTAGACGGAGCAAGGATTTCGCCGATCCAACGGTCGAATCTCCCAGAAAATACGCACGAAGTCGCTGCCTCGAAGTACGAATTCTAAAATTTTCTCCGCGCGCGCGTCGACGGAACTCCGAGAAAAATGCTGAAATCGCCTAGACGGCGCGTCCCGGAGGACGTTGGCCGCCACGGGAGGGTGCGGGGGTGTGCGCTCGTCCCACGCGCAGCCCGGGGGGGCTCGCCGGCGGCGGCGATGGCCGGAGCGGCGCGCGGCCGGCCGGTGCACGCGCGCATGCTACTGCCGCTGCCGCTGCCAGTGCTGCAGTAGTTGCTGCTGCTGCTGTGGCCGCACGGGGGCACGGTGGCGGCGAGCGGCGCAGGCTCGACGGTGGCGGAGGCACGGCGGGGTGGCCGCGGCGGAGGTGGTGCATGGTGATTGTGGTGGGATGGTGGTGATGGGAGATGATGATGATGATGATGAAGGTGGTGGTGTTGGTAACTATGAAGAAGAAGAAGAAAATGAAGAAGGCGACGAAAAAAATAATGATGAAGAAGAGGAGTGAAGGAAAGAAAGGAATGGAAGAGGGGAGTGTCGGCCAAGGCATGGGGGAGGAGAGTATGCTGCTGTAGGGAGAGGGGTGTGTGTGTGTTTGATGGAAAGGAGAGATAGAGTATGTATATATATATATATATATATATATATATATATATATATATGATATATTATATATAGAAGGAGAGAGAGAATGAGAGATATTTAAAGAGAGAGAGAGAAAGTAAAGAGAGTGTTGGGGGGTGTGTTCGGCTGTGGGTGAGTTAGGAGAGAGTGTGGTGAGGATGAAAGAGAGAGAGAGAGTTATCCATACATATATATATATATATATATATATATATATATATATATATATATATATATATATATATATAATATTTGAAATGGAGAGAGAAAGAGATATTTATATAAAATAAACGTATTTTCAAATAGGGAAAAATGCAGACACATCAGTGGGATGTATGGGCAGTTATGGTAGGGTCCATGCCAAACTCGGTCGGATGTTGGGCCAAGTTTGGACAAAGTCGAAGCCAAGATTTAATTAATTTATAATTTAAACTAATTAAAATTACGGATGGAATGGGACCACAAGGGAGATCAGATCGGTGGCATGCAAGTGGCACGTGCATAGTAGGCTCAAAACAGGTCAGGGCCATATATTGGGTCGACTGGATTGGACCGATGTCGGGGCCGAAAATTAAATTGGAAATTAAGTCACAAATTACGGCAGACGATAAATTGGTCTAAATTGACCCGAAAGTTGTGCGAAGGAAATGAAGCACAAAATGGAGTGTCTGTATGGGACACGAAGGTCATGGGTGAAGAGCGTCTCGAGTAGATCATTCATGAGAAGTTGTTCTGAGAAAACGACTGGTCTGGTGCTCCTAAATTAAAAGTCTTGGTAACTTGCATATAATGATCAAGGAAAAGAGTGGAAATTCAATTAATAATTAAAATGGTCTAAATTGACCCAAACTTGCGCGAAGCAAAAAGAGTACAAGGGAACAAGATCAAGTGGGACACGAAATATCAATGTGAAGATAATCTCGTCTACTACAAACTCCAAGAAGGAGGTTTCCAGAGACTGGCATCCCTGATGCTCTAGAATTCCAAGTCACGGTAAAGAGCATTAAATCAAATAAGTAATCAAATAATAATATCTATTACAATAATTGAATTATAAAATTAAAAAAATAAGCCCTAAATTCAGGGGCTTATAATCTTACCCACCTTATAAAAATTTCGTCCTTGAAATTAAAGGTTGGTAGTGGGGTTAAAACATGATAGAAGATTTAGGCAATAATTTAGGCACGATCCAAGAATGACGAGTTTGCACGATCAAAAAAATCGATTTATAATTGTTCAGGCACGATGAGGGATTTGGCACGATAGAATCATGATATGAACAAAATTATATGTGCATGATTTTAGAAATAAGCCACGTCATTGGGGCACAATTTTAGAGACGATTAGGAGAATCGAAGATATAAATGAAGTTCAAGTACGGGGTGATCTGTAGGACATAGGTTGATGAAAATCAACCTGAAAGTCACACATGCTCGATCAAGATGAAAAGCTAACCATGACCAAAACAAGGTTTGGCATAGTTAAGATAAAATTTCAAACACAAACAAAATCGAAGTCAAGGTCTTATAGGCCCGATCAAGATTAAGGAGGATGATTAATAAAATCATGAAATACGATCCAAGTTCGAACGCGATTAAAATCGAAAATAGTCTAAGTTCACTTGGCACAATTTGAGGGTTAAGATTATCAAGATCATGAAAATCAAAGTTGGAGTTGGATAGTCATGATCTAAAACAGGGCTAGGAGAAGCAAATGGAGAGAAAAATTTGAGAAGAGCACGATTGAGAGATAGATTTGATAGAAATCAGATTATAGGTCACATAAGCACGATCAAGATCCAAGTTCAGTTATGAAAGACGATAAAATTATGAATTCGAAATCAAGATCCTAAAAGCACAATTTAGGAAGGAACCCAAGTCACAAAGGAATTCGAAGTCATCTAGAGTCTAGTCCGCAACCAAGACTCTTTGGCACGATAAACAAGACGACCAAAATTGATTGGTCATAGACAGAAGGAAATCAAAATCTTAACAGTATCGAAATTAAAAAAACAATTGAGATATAAAAATTTTAAAATTTTCAGAGTTTCCAAGTGTAGATGACAGATGTAGATATGAGATAGGTGATTTGTGTAATCAAGACATAGCTAAACTAGTCAAAGGAAATGATGGCAAGATGAGGAAATCATCATACGATAAGAAAATAAATGAATGATAAATCGAAAAATAAGGGTATGAATTATCCTCAGCATTTGGTTAAAAAGAAGTGAATCCATTTAAGATACGACCTGATAACCATACACGTCTATCCTAAATCATATTGCCAGAATTCTCGCCACGCCAGTAAGCATAGCGGTAATAAAAATGAAGTCCATAACTATGGTATACACCCTATAATCATGTCATCTAGATTCCTTACCACGCCAACCGGTATGGCTGCAAGAGAATCTAAATAAAATAACTAGGATAGTATATCCAAATCGGGCTCCATGTCCTTGTCTCGCTAGCTAATATGACTGTGATGAATTCTAAACTCCATAAATAAAGTAGACACTTACTGTTCTCATCGTCCTCGTCCAAAATATGTTTATCAGGATATCTTAACTCAATTCTTAAAAGAATTATCCAAAACAAAATCAAAGGTCAACAACGAATATTAAGATTTAAAATTCAACAAGTCAAGGGTAAGTTAATAAAAACAACGGAAACAACTTCCGAGATAGGGTTCAGAGAAAAATCTCAGGAAAAGTCCCGAGGGTACTACCTAGGTCAAGATAGAAAATGGTGGAATATAATCTAAAACAAACCTCGACCATGATACGAGGTTGGTAAATCATATTCTCTCCCCAACCTAGATGATATACAAGTCCAACTTATACCTTCCTTCTGGGGTCCATAAACTCATCCCAAAGAATAATAAAGTATGATAACTGAGAGATATCTCAGAAATCAGGACGGATAGAAACGAATGGGAATGGATTCGAAGAGTTTCGAAATAAGATTCCCAGGGGTCATCCATAGAATCTATCAAGAGTTCCTAATATGTGATTGAGTACCAAATCCTAAAATATTCCATTACTCAACCTTAATCCTAGGGCAGGCTCGCAGTAGTACAGAAAAGCTCAAGTACTACCACGACTTCGCATTAATTACAAAGACTGACCTGCATGGGCTACCACTAAAAACGTGTCACGACCCGTACCCGGATATACGGGTACGAATACGAGGGCCACGCCCAGCCTACACCGCGGTATTGGCGGTAGAACGCTGTCAAGTATACTATACTAACTACAACATCTAAAGATCCATAACTAGAAATGTACTCATGTCACATCACGAAAACTAAGGAAGATAAGACAAGAAATAATAACAATATCACTATAACAACTATAATCTACAAGGATCATAAGACATAAAAATAAAGAATGAACAACAAAACTAACTAAGGATAACTACCAGGCAACTCACATAGAAGAATAGTGAGATCCACCTCAGCTAGCAACATCATGAAGTCTAAATACGGAGGGCACAACTACTCCTAAAATTTTGTCAACATATCCAGTCAGGATGGAACGAGCACAAATCTCAAATAACAGTTCTAATTAGACGATATTGAACATGTAGCAGTAGATAGAGAGAATATACAAGAAATCATAAAATGTACATGTGAGTATCATGGCAAGGTAAGCTGTAAATCTAGAGCTAGAACAAGGCAAGTAAAACTGATCATGGCATGTACAAGAATTCAAGAATCATCTGTCTAAGTGTGTGAGTACTAGCTACAACATGTGGCCGACTTGGGTCTGCACAAGGTCATGATCTAGCTAACCATACGTGTGGTGTATGATTGGCATTCATAAGGTTCACAAGATATACAAGGCGGGTATTGACCACACATCTACACTAATACTCCCCGTCTCCGACTAGTATAGTGGATCCAACCATGACACATCATGACACGCGATTCTCCGAGAGGGTAGCTAGCCTTCGCAGGAATCGTGTCTATACAATGCACAAGGAACAAGAAAGACTTGTACAAGATATACCAAGGAGAGCGAGGAATAATATCTCATGACGAGATCCAGAAAAATACCAATCCGTGTGAACAATGTGTCAAGAGAACAAGGGTATCTACACTAAATACAAGAAACATAGACGATATCATAAAATAGAAATATTATCAGAGAATGTACTCGCCTGCGATCTGGTGGAATATGTCAACTGAGTCCAAGAACAGTGCCTCGAGGACCTATAGATGGAATACTGTATCAATATAAGGGTTTGGAAGTAAAATCAAGTCATACTGAGTCAAACTAGGTCAAGACAAGTCAAAGAAAATCAAACTAGGTCAATCTAAGTCAATGGTCGACTTACAGTTGACTTTTGGTCCACTGGTCAACTCTGGTCAACTCTAGGTCAAACTAGTCTAACCTAGGTCAAATGTTGACTCTACTTCGACGTTCAGTCAAAGTAGTCAACCATGGTAAAACTGGGTCAAAACTAGTCTCTATAAACATCTACAAGGTCAACTTATGAATTTCAGTGATTTAGAAATTACTGAAATCGACGGGTCTCCAAAACAACCCAAAGGAGAAAATATTATAATAATAGGATGACACAAAAAGGAAAGAAATCTACAGATGTTGTCGGATGGTAAAACAACTATTACCAACGTGTCCATAATGGTCAAATCAGCTAGGATAGCCTATCCATAAGTCCAATTTGGACACAGGGGTAAAAAGATAATTTCGGGTCAAAACGGTGTCCGTGTCGGACCCGCTTTGCACCGAAAAATATGTCGAAATAAAAGTGCACAAACCTAACAAATTATATGTCCATGAATCCAGAATGACGATACGAATCCAATGGTATATCCGGAATTGGATTCCGATGAGCCGAACTCAAAATGACACGTTGACCCGGATATTGGTATCCGACTTGCACCGAAATGCGTGCCGGAACCAATGTCCATAAAAACTTAGCAAATTATATGTCAACGAGTCCAGAATGACGATACGAACTCAATGGCATATTCAGAATTGGATTCCGATGAGCCGACGTCAAAAAGTCCCGTTGACCCGGACTGTGGGGCCCGCTTTGTACCAAAATACGTGCCACGACCTACGTCCTCCAAATCTAACAAACTTTATATGAAAACAGGCCAGAACGATGCCACGAGTCTACTGGTGGTGTCAGAAATTGAATCCGGAGTCCCGGGTTTAAAAATAGAATTTTACAAGTGCAATACTAAGAATTCGAACGGCCAACTTTGGCGTCGAATTCGACCAACCTAACAAGCTCAAACTGAAATGAAATATAAAGGAGGCAGGAAGAGGGTTATACCAGCTGTGCATAGGAACTAGTAGTGCATAAAACGGAGCTGTGACGACGAAGATACGAATCCGCAAAGTTGGCGTCACGAAACTGTCCAAAAATAGTTCAATTAAAACGTCAACTTGGGGGCCAGTTTTGATGTATCAAACGACGAAATTAACGGTTCAAACTTGACAGAGGTGATGAGGAATATACCGAGATTTATACGGAGCAAGGATTTCGCCGATCCAACGGTCGGATCTCCTAGAAAATGTGCACAAAGTTGCTGCCTCGAAGCACGAATTCTGAAATTTTCTCCGCGCGCGCGTCGACGGAACTCCGAGAAAAATGCTGAAATCGCCTAGACGGCACGTCCCGGAGGACGTTGGCCGCCACGGGAGGGTGCGAAGGTGTGTGCCCGGCCCACGCGCAGCCCGAAGGGGCTCGCCGGAGGCGGCGATGGCCGGAGCGGCGCGCGGCCGGCCGGTGCACGCGCGCATGCTGCTGCCGCTGCCAGTGCTGCAGTAGCTGCTGCTGCTGCTGTGGCCACACGGGGGCGCGGCGGCGGCGAGCGGCGCAGGCTCGACGGCGGCGGAGGCACGGCGGGGGTGGCCGCGGCGGAGGTGGTGCATGGTGATTGTGGTGGGATGGTGGTGATGGGAGATGATGATGATAATGATGATGATGAAGGTGGTGGTGTTGGTAACTATGAAGAAGAAGAAGAAGAAAATAAAGAAGGAGAAGAAAAAATTAATGATGAAGAAGAGGAGTGAAGGAAAGAAAGGAATAGAAGAGGGGAGTGTCGGCCAAGGCATAGGGGAGGAGAGTATGCTGCTGTAGGAAGAGGGGTGTGTGTGTGTTTGATGGGAAGGAGAGAGAGAGTATGTATATAATATATATATATATATATATGATATATTATATATAGAAGGAGAGAGAGAATGAGAGATATTTAAAGAGAGAGAGAGAAAGTAAAGAGAGTGTTGGGGGGTGTTCGGCTGTGGGTGAGTTAGGAGAGAGTGTGGTGAGGATGAAAGAGAGAGAGAGAGAGAGAGAGTTATCCATACATATTATATATATATATATATATATATATATATATATATATATATATATATATATATATATATATATATATATATGGGAGCGGATCGGGAGCCCCGCCCTTGGAGCCCCGCCGAAGCCCCCGCCCCCCTTGGCCGTTGGATCGCGCGGGTGGGGGCGGGCCCCACGCGGGCCCCGCGCGATCCGATGGTGCAGGAAGGGGCGGGGCTTCGGCGGGGCTCCGCGGGCGGGTATCCCGATCCGTTTCCTATATATATATATATATATATATATATATATATATATATATATATATATATATATATATATTTGAAAATATATATATATATATATATATATATATATATATATATATATATATATATATATATATATATATATATATATATATATATTTGAAATGGAGAGAGAAAGAGATATTTATATAAAATAAACGTATTTTCAAATAGGGAAAAATACAGACACATCAGTGGGATGTATGGGCAGTTATGGTAAGGTCCATGCCAAACTGGGTCGGACGTTGGGCCAAGTTTGGACAAAGTCGAAGCCAAGATTTAATTAATTTATAATTTAAACTAATTAAAATTACGGATAGAATGGGACCACAAGGGAGATCAGATCGGTGGCACACAAGTGGCACGTGCATAGTAGGCTCAAAATAGGCCAGGGCCATATATTGGGTCGATTGGATTGGACCGATGTCGGGCCCGAAAATTAAATTGGAAATTAAGTCACAAATTATGGCAGACGATAAATTGGTCTAAATTGACCCGAAAGTTGTGCGAAAGAAATGAAGCACAAAATGGAGTGTCTGTATGGGACACGAAGGTCATGGGTGAAGAACGTCTCGAGTAGATCATTCATGAGAAGTTGGTTCTGAGAAAATGACTGGTCTGGTGCTCCTAAATTAAAAGTCATGGTAACGTGCATATGATGATCATGGAAAAGAGTAGAAATTCAATTAATAATTAAAATGGTCTAAATTGACCCGAACTTGCGCAAAGCAAAAAGAGTACAAGGGAACAAGATCAAGTGGGACACTAAATATCAATGTGAAGATAATCTCGTCTACTACAAACTCCAAGAAGGAGGTTTCCAGAGACTGGCATCCCTGATGCTCTAGAATTCCAAGTCACGGTAAAGAGCATTAAATCAAATAAGTAATCAAATAATAATATCTATTACAATAATTGAATTATAAAATTAAAAAAAATAAGCCCTAAATTCAGGGGCTTACAATAACTTCTTTTATTAGCCCTTTGGTATAAGGACGGATACATACGACTAATAATTTTAAAAGAAGAATGACCGACACGCTGGTGGTGGCTTAGCAATTCATCTTCTACACTGTGCCGTGAATCTTTCGGTGGTGTGTCTGCTACCAAAGATGCCAATGCTTTGTCCAGTCCAGTCCTGTCCAAGTACCACAGCCCCTTATGTCATGTGCATGTCCCTAGTCGTCGTCATGTCCCCTTCTCCTGAAAAGTCACCGTAGGAATGTTAAAGGAAACAGTACAGTTAAGATCATGAATAATGGCACTAATAGACAAAAGATTGACAAGAAAAGACGGAACGTGTAGGACATTGGTGAGAGTCAGAGAAGGGGCGCATGCGACAGTACTTTTACCCATGACAGGGCTGGAGTTACCATCAGCAGTCTGAATGCTCTCCGGCGTCGGTAGGTGAGTATAGTCCTGGAACTCACTGCGGGACCCCGTGACATGGGAGATGCCCCAGAGTCCATAATCCATTCTGGTTGGTGGACAGCTGCTGCAAAAGCACGTGCAGGAATACCTGTGCTGGTTTGGGCAAAACAAGTGATGTGATCCCCCGAGGTAGAGGACGCCCCATGACTATCGTCCGAACCCAGCTTCGTGCTGCGTAACTTCGCGAGGAACTCCTTCTCAGGAGGGGTTAACTCAGCCAGGTGATTTTCTTCCCCTTCCTCCGCCAGATTAGCTTTGTACCCTCCAGAATAATTTTCCCTTCTACCAGCATAACCGTCTCTACCACCTCGACGTCCTCCGCGGCCTCGTCCACGATCACTCGATAGACTTTACAGGGGTTTTGGACAAAATCTGATGTAATATCCCGAGTCACCACAGTTGTGGCAAACACCGGCCACAGAGAGAGGCTGATTGAAGGCGGCAAGGACAGACTTGTCAACAGCGACTTACTCCCCCTGGAAATAGCCCTTGTTGGACATCAACTTCAATCGATCCTCTTCTTGTGCCATGGCAGCTATGGCTTCTTCTAAGGTTGGAAACATGGGCTGTGCGAGGAGAACATTTCTTTTATGCTCAAACACAGGGTTAAGACCCTTCAAGAACTTCATCACCCGTTGTCACGAAATATAATCCAAGAACTTTTGGAAATATTTCGCAAATGCTGGTTCGACTTGTGCATCTTTCATCCCAAGAGGATCATAGTGATCCAGATCAGACCAATACTTCTTCAACAGTGCCGCATACTTAGAGATGGTACGGTCGTCCTGGGCCACCCTATCAAGTTCATCCTGCAGTTGGAAGACCCGTATAGGATTGCCTGAGCCTGAGTACATATCCTTCAAAGTCCGTCATATATCAGCAGCAGCCTCCATCGCCTCGATATTGCCCGACACCTGGTCGGTCAAGAGGCTGTCAACCATTCAGCCACAATATTGTTGACAATTTCCCAAATAGCAAACTCCTTTGAGAAGGGATCATCTGGCGCCTTGGTTTGGCCATTGACGTAGCCAACCAAGCCTCGTCCCTTCAGCGTCCGCATGGCCTGCCGTAACCATTTCAAATAGTTGGACGTGCCCTCCAACTTCGTCTCCAGCTTGTCCATCTTTTTTATTTTGTAGGATGACGGATCCACATCAGTATGGATCACACGTGGGGTTGCCTCGGTTAATCTCTTTGATAAAATATCATCAACCAAGGCCTTCATCTCTTCTGCGGTCAGTTTACCACTGATCGAATCCATGGCGTCTTCAACTGTGATTCGTCGTCGTTTTCGTCTTCGTCGGCTTCGTCGTCGTCGTCGGCTTTGTCGTCGTCGTCGTCGACTTCGTCGTCGTCGTCTTTATGTAAAGTCTTCAACAGAGACCTTACGAATGTGCGGTTAACGTGGCCAACACCAGCGCGCGCATATAGATCCTAATTTGCAGATCGAGAACGGAAAAACAAAAAATATTTTGTAATTCCGGAGGGCGTAATCTAGGAACAGATTGTGCAAATAAAGCATTGACGTCCATCTGTCTTCGAATAACCGCCCACATAATCTCTCACGCAAATTAGGATTTTTTTTCCTCGAAAAAAAAGAGGGGGGGGTGGCAGCAGTTGTGTCGGAAGAGGGTATGGGTGGGGCGTCGGGGGGGGCAGGGGGGGCGTCGGGGGCAGCAGGGGGGGCGTCGGGGCAGCAGGGGGGTCGCCGGAGGGGGGGCAGCCGGTGTAGCGCCCCGCTTTCGATTGGCGACGGAACTTCATAATATGCTTGCGCCGAGTCAAATCGGCCGGGAACTTAGATGGCCATCTGACTCGATCGCTAAGCTTGGTAAACGAATAACGCCTTGCGGCATCGATTCAAATCGATTTGGACGGAAGTTACGAGAATCGATCCAACAAATGGAACGACTTATGTTGGAATAAGTCCTAGATACAGCGGGCTGCGTCTCGGCGAGTAAGCTCTCTATAAGAGTCCCTTCGACGGGACCGGACCGCTGTATGATTTTCTTGGAGCTTTGCCGCTGGGCTTGATGAAGTGCTTTCGCGTCGTTTTTATGGATACAATTACAATTTCGATGCAAGGAGAAAAGAAGGAATTCTAACAAAGCGTTGGTGCCATTGCAGGAGCTCGCGTAACTAAGGATTGACGTTGCGTAGCGCTTGGACGATCGGCACGAAGCAAAGTAATTGGTGGGTGATTCGACCCTTCTTTTCTACTCTGTCCCACAAACTTATTCCTTGCTTCGAATTCATTCAAATCGAACAATGCCAAGTTAATTGCATGCCAATCCACTAGGGTCAAGAACTCGAGAAAAATGTATTGATTTTGAGTAATCTACTCTGAAAAATACAAGTTTCTCACATAAACAGAAAAGTTTAAGGTTCTAGTAAAAAGATAGACTATTTCACGTACTGCAAAATAATCTGAAACGTCGATCATGGGTTATGATGCCTCGGACAATTTGGTGCCCATGGGACGCTAAATCGGTGTACGGCTTTGGGAAAAATGAATCGTTGCATGAGTTGCGAGAAATGATAATGCCGTTCGATACTATCCGTGCTATACGAAACTGGTTGCATATATTAAACTGTTTGCACATAGGCATGGTCATGGACAGCTTGTGCACAAGTTCGTTTTCCTCGAAACGGTATCCGGGGAATCGGAACCGATTCGTCCTAGGGGGAATAATTTATCGCGCTTCGGTGCGAGGCATGCGGGACCTTCAGTAAGGCTTGCAACCTAGGCTGAAAGGGTGGCGTCGCATGCCAACTTCGATTAAGTCCCTAGTGGTGCGTAGCACCAATGATCGCATATAAGATAGTTGCATGCTCACGTATTGTCTTATGCAGGTGTAAATATTATCTCTGTTTTCATGCAGGGACGAGCACGACCGTGGTAAGAAATATGATAAACTGCGATGTTATGTTGTATGCTTAATACTCAAAGACGGCTATCGAATATGAACTGAATTCATTTAGTTCTAATAGAAAGACAACTCTAAAGCATGCCTACCTTAACAATCAGAGTCGGTTTAGACGAGTTGGTTCGTCTCTTCTACTTAGTAAGTGTGCTAATCCCCTCCCCCAATTTTCCCAGGTGCGATGGGCGCTCCAACCTAAAACGAAGCTGAAGTACGGAGAGGCATTTTGAAGCTCTTCCTATGCTGAAGTATCTTGAAGCCAATTCAAGTCGACGGCTTATGTATAAAGGGGCGAATGTATGGGACGGCAAGCGTAGTTCAGGCAACTTGTCGAATGTATTTTCTTTCTGTTTTTAATCAATGTAGCCGCAACGGCATCCAATATAATTACGACTTGCACTTCGTTGCAAGCTATGAATGAAAAGCATTTCTATCTTCCTATACTGCGTCTTAAATTTTGATGTGATTTGTGAAGTTTCAACTTGGCATATTTATATCAAATGCAACGTAACGTTCTGCCTTGTACGAGTGCAATTCCAGACTCGTACGGCATCACGCGTTAGCGAGGACGATCGAATCGGCAAAAAATTAACATCGGGGACGAACGTTGCCGACTCGGGGCGTGACAAATTGGTATCAGAGCTCAGTTATGTTTCCTCGGATTTTCGAAATATGTTTCATTGTTGGAATGTCCGTTACGATGGCTCGATTGAATGCTTGTCGGCATGCTGCGTGAAATACAAGTTCCATACAGGTAAGCCCGTAGATATTTTTGAAAAATACTAACGGGTTTGCACTATTTGTAGCAATGACTAAGCGAGATAAGAAAATCGCCGGCACAACAAACCAAACCGTGGATAGTACGTCGAGCACAAAAAGCACTGGCCCTAGCGAGACGACTATGGAGAAGATGCTACAGTTGATGGAACTGCAGCAGCAAAGCTTCAGATACAATTCAAAACCCAATTTGATGTACAACAGAAGCAGATGGCCGTCCTGACTCAGATAGTGAGCAGGATGGCGGGCGATACCAAGGAGACGGACGCGGTACTCGAGGGAAAGCACGGTGATCAAGAAGAAAACGAGGAGGAAGAAGTCTCCTCGCAGATGATAAATTCTCCTTCCATGCTCAAAGTGAAGGAGTTTCGCAAAATGAACCCGCCGAAGTTCAACGGCCGAGCAGAGCCCGACGTGATAGTAGGATGGCTCGCAGAGATGGAGGACTTGTTCGATCTCCTCTGCATCGAAGGGTCCCAGAGGGTGGCCTGTGCGGCGCTGCAATTACAACTAAGAGCACATGACTGGTGGGCGGCGAAGAAATAAGAGATCTGTGAAACCGATTCCAACAAAAAGATTTCTTAGGAAATGTTCAAGACAGCCTCCCTTGAGCAGTACGTTCCTCGCGCCATCCGTCGACAGAAGGGGGATGAGTTCATGATGTTGAAGCAGGGGAATATGAGTGTTGAAGATTATGATGCAAGCTTCTCGAAACTTGCAAAATTTGCCGGCGCTTTCCTGCCCAACAAAGAAGAATGGTGCGAGCATTTTCAGCAAGGCCTCAACGAAGAACTGTGTAGGGACGTCATGAACCAACGATGCCAAACTTATCGTGAATCCTACGAAGCTGCACTTGATAGTGAGTGAATCATTGGCCGTATGTCACAAAGGGTCGTGCCTGTCGTTCGCAACAACTTCAACAAGCGTCCTAATGACGCTGGAGGATCGGGAGTACAAAAGCGCCCAAACACGTCTGAGAATCATGGTCACTTTGCCGCAGTAAATTGCAACAGATGCGGCAAGCGTGGGCACCGAGCACCCGATTGTAGACTGAGAACATGCTTCAAGTACTAGGCCACTTCAGTCAATATTGTCAGGCGGGGAAGCCAAATCAACACAACCCACCAAAGAACACTCTGAATCCATATAAAGCGCCTACACTACAAGGCGCAAATACGGTGCCTGTGACCCCGCAGAATCAACGCCACGGAGCTCAAGGCCGAGTTTATGCCTTAACTCGGGACGAGGCATACGCGTCCGATACGATTGTAACAGGTATATTACTCTACAAAGATATACCTGCTCGAGTCCTATTCGATTCGGGTACGACGCATAGCTTTATATCTGCTGATTATGTGAAAGAAAATAAAATAACCATGCAATCACTAGATATAAATATTAGCGTTAGCACTCCGTCGGGAGTCGATATGCCTGCGAACTTTATTTGTAGGGATGGCCACATTTACGTCGGGGGAAGATATCTATCCTTGGATGTCGTCGTGCTAGACATCAAAGATTACGACATAATCTTAGACATGGATTGGTTGGGCGCTTGTCGTGCAACGATCGAGTGCGCGGAGAAGAGAGTGGTGTTTCGTCTTCCTGGCCAGACAGAGTTCTCATATTCGTACAGTACGGCCTCGAAGACGGCGATGATGGTATCGGCAATCTCGGCGAGGCGTATGCTGTGTTCCGGCTGTGCGGGATACTTGGCATCAGTTCGAGACACACGGACGAATAATACAAACACAATGTAGACTGATATTGTGGCAGATTTTCCCGACGTTTTTCCTGACGAGATGCCGGGTATGCCGCCGGATCGAGAAATTGAATTCAGCATCGACACCTTTCCGGATACACGGCCGATATCGAAGGCGCCTTACCGAATGGCTCCAACAGAACTGAAGGAGCTGAAGGTGCAATTACAAGAGTTGCTAGACCACGGATTTATTCGCCCTAGCGTCTCTCCGTAGGGAGCTCCCGTACTGTTCGTGAAGAAGAAGGATGGGTCGTTGCGGCTATGCATCGACTATCGAGAACTCAACAAGGCGACCGTGCGAAATAAGTATCCTTTGCTGCGAATCGATGACTTGTTTGACCAACTGCAAGGCGCAGCAATATTTTCAAAAATTGATCTTCATTCAGGCTATCATCAATTGAAGATCAAGTCCGACGACATATCGAAGTCTGCCTTCCGCACTCGATATGGTCATTACGAATTCCTTGTCATGCCGTTCGCTTTGACGAATGCCCCAGCCGCATTCATGGATCTGATGAACCGAGTCTTCCGACCTTAAATAGATAAATTTGTAGTCGTATTCATCGACGATATCCTTGTCTACTCAAAGAATCGGGAAGAGCACGCAGAACACTTGAAGACGGTACTGCAGATTCTGCGTGAAAACAAATTGTACGCCAAGCAGAGTAAGTGCGAGTTCTGGATGACTAGCGTGACATTCCTCGGGCACGTAATCTCTGCCGAAGGTGTCGCGATGGACCCAAAGAAGATTGATGCGGCGGTGGATTGGAAACGACCTGCCTCGGCTAGCGACATTCGGAGTTTCCTGGGCTTAGCGGGCTACTATCATAGGTTCGTACGAAACTTTTCAAAACTAGCGTCGCCTCTGACTCGCCTCACCCGGAAGGGAGTAGTGTTTGAATGGAGCGACGACTGTGAATCCAGCTTTCAAGATTTGAAGCAACGGCTCGTCTCAGCTCCAATCCTTGCACTTCCAGACGGTCCAGAAGGCTTTCAGATATTTAGCGACACATCGGGAACTGGCCTCGGGTGCGTACTCATGCAGAGAGACAAAGTCATCTCCTACGCTTCATGGCAGTTGAAGCAGCACGAGAAAAACTACCCGACGTACGACCTAGAATTGGCGGCGATCGTCTTTGCGTTGAAGTTATGGCGGTACTACCTCTATGGTGTGGCATGCAGAATCTACACAGATCACAAAAGCCTGAAGTACTTATTTACGCAACGGGAACTCAACCTACGACAGCGACGTTGGCTCGAACTCATAAAAGATTACGAGCTAACGATCGAGTATACACCGGGCAAGGAAAACGTGGTGGCCGACGCACTCAGCAGAATATTTATGGGAACACTGGCCATAAACAAGGAGATACAGGGAGACCTTGAAGCGATGGGTATCGAACTCGGAATTGAGTATCGACACCTGCACCTAGCTCAGCTGAAGTTAGGATCGAGCCTGCTTAGCAAGATAAAGACCGCACAGGAGGACGACTCATTCCTGAAGAAAATGCGCGAGCTGATTTCAACGGGAAGGGCGACTGACTTTGCGGAAGACAGAGACGGGACGATGCGACTAAAGGGAAGGCTTTGCGTTCCTGAAACTGCCGAACTCAGAAAAAAATCCTGACGGAGGCACATTATGCGAAGTACTCGTTACATCCTGGAAGCACCAAGATGTAAAAGGACTTGCGCACAAACTTTTGGTGGCACGGTATGAAGAAAGACGTGGCTACGTTCGTATCGCAATGCATGGCGTGTCAGCAGGTGAAGGCAGAACACCAACGGCCAGGCGGCGAGCTGCAGAACATCGCCATTCCCGAGTGAAAGTGGGACAATATCTCGATGGATTTCATTGTGGGATTTCCGAAGACGCCGCGGGGGAATGACGCAATTTGGGTCATGTTGATAGATTGACCAAGTCGGCTCACTTCATCGCAATTAAAGTAGGATGGAGCGTCGATCGGTTAGCACAAATCTACGTCGATGAGATTGTTCGACTGCACGGGGTATCGGCCTCTATAATTTCGGACAGAGACGGGCGATTCCTATCGCGTTTTTGGACGAGCCTCCAAGCGGCGATGGGGACCAAACTGAACTTTAGTTCGGCATACCATCCCCAAACAGACGGTCAGACAGAGAGGGTCAATCAGATCTTAGAAGATATGTTGCGTCTGTGTGCGATCGACCTAAAGACTAGTTGGGATACGCATTTGCCGCTTGCGAAGTTTGCGTATAACAATAGTTATCAGTCGAGCATTCAGATGGCTCCATATGAAGCGCTCTACGGGAGGAAGTGTCGTTCGCCGATATGATGGGATAAAGTCGGAGAGGGACAAGTACTTGGACCGGAACTGGTGGAGCAGGCCGTCGAAAAGGTCCGCTTGATTCGAGATAGACTCCACATCGCGCAAAGTCGACAAAAGAGCTATGCAGATCTTCGTCGACGACCGCTAGAGTTCTTGGTCGGGGACCATGTGTTTCTGAAAGTAACGCCCATGCGCAGTGTGATGCGGTTCGGCGTTAAGGGCAAGTTGAGCTCGAGATTTGTAGGCCCCTTCGAGATCATTGAGCGAGTTGCGACGGTTGCTTATCGGATCGCACTACCTCCTGCCTTAGCTGATGTGCACGATGTTTTTCATGTTTCACAACTTCAAAAATACGTGCACGATCCAAGTCATGTGGTTAGCTTCGATCAGTTTGAGCTATGTACTGACTTGTCTTACTCGGAGGAGCCTATTCAAATTTCGGACCGCAAGGAGAAAGTGCTACGCAATCGATCGATGTCCTTGGTCCGCGTGCTTTGGCGGAACCATTCAGTCGAGGAGTCGACGTGGGAGATGGAGGCGGAGATGAAGGAGAAGTACCCTGCGTTGTTTCTCTAAATTAAGGTCAGACCCTTGTTCTTAAGTTTCGGGACGAAACTTTTTCTTAGTGGTATATTATGTAGCGCCCCGCTTTCGATAGGTGACGGAACTTCATAATATGCTTGCGCCGAGTCAGATAGGCCGGGAACTTAGATGGCCATCTGACTCGATCGCTAAGCTTGGTAAACGAATAACACCTTGCGGCATCGATTCAAATCGATTTGGACGGAAGTTACGAGAATCAATCCAACAAATGGAACGACTTCTGTTGGAATAAGTCCTAGATGCAGCGGGCTGCGTCTCGGCGAGTGAGCTCTCTATAAGAGTCCCTTCGACGGGACCGGACCGCTGTATGATTTTCTTGGAGCTTTGCCGCTGGGCTTGATGAAGTGCTTTCGCGTCGTTTTTATGGATGCAATTACAATTTCGATGCAAGGGAAAAATAAGGAATTCTAACAAAGCGTTGGTGCCATTGCAGGAGCTCGCGTAACTAAGGATTGACGTTGCGTAGCGCTTGGACGATCGGCACGAAGCAAAGTAATCGATGGGTGATTCGACCCTTCTTTTCTACTCTGTCCCGCAAACTTATTCCTTACTTCGAATTCATTCAAATCGAACGATGCCAAGTTAATTGCATGCCAATCTACTAAGGTCAAGAACTCGGGAAAAACGTATTGATTTTGAGTAATCTACTCTGAAAAATATAAGTTTCTCACATAAACAGAAAAGTTTAAGGTTCTAGTAAAAAGATAGACTATTTCACGTGCTGCAAAATAATGTGAAACGTCGATCATGGGTTATGATGCCTCGGACAATTTGGTGCCCACGGGACGCTAAATCGGTGTACGGCTATGGGGAAAATGAATCGTTGCATGAGTTGCGAGAAATGATAATGTCGTTCGATACTATCCGCGCTATACGAAACTGGTTGCATATATTAAACTGTTCGCACATAGGCATGGTCATGGACAGCTTGTGCACAAATTCGTTTTCCTCGAAACGGTATCCGGGGCATCGGAACCGATTCATCCTAGGGGAAATAATTTATCGTGCTTCGGCGCGAGGCATGCGGGACCTTCAGTAAGGCTTGCAACCTAGGCTGAAAGGGTGGCATCGCATGCCAACTTCGATTAAGTTCCTAGTGGTGCGTAGCACCAATGACCGCATATAAGATAGTTGCATGCTCACCTATTGTCTTATGCAGGTGTAAATATTATCTCTGTTTTCATGCAGGGACGAGCACGACCGTGGTAAGAAATATGATAAACTGCGATGTTATGTTGTATATTTAATACTCAAAGACGGCTATCGAATATGAACTGAATTCATTTAGTTCTAATAGAAAGACAACTCTAAAGCATGCCTACCCTAACAATCAGAGTCTGTTTAGACGAGTTGGTTCGTCTCGTCCACTTAGCAAGTGTGCTAATCCCCTCCCCCAATTTCCCCAGGTGCGGCGGGCGCTCCAACCTAAAACGAAGCTGAAGTGCGGAGAGGCGTTTTGAAGCTCTTCCTATGCTGAAGTATTTTGAAGCCAATTCAACGATGGCTTATGTATAAAGGGGCGAATGTATGGGACGGCAAGCGTAGTTCAGGCAACTTGTCGAATGTATTTTCTTTCTGTTTTCAATCAATGTAGCCGCAACGGCATCCAATGTAATTACGACTTACACTTCGTTGCAAGCTATGAATGAAAAGCATTTCTATCTTCCTATACTGCGTCTTAAATTCTGATGTGATTTGTGAAGTTTCAACTTGGCGTATTTATATCAAATGCAAAGTAACGTTCTGCCTTGTACGAGTGCAATTCCATAATCGTACGGCATCACGCCTTAGCGAGGACGATCGAATCGACAAAAAATTAACATCGGGGACGAACGTTACCGACTCGGGGCGTGACAGCAGGGGGGGTCGCCTGGGGGGGGGGGGGGGGGCAGGGGGGGCGTCTGGGGGGGGGCAGGGAGGGGGAGGTTGTCGACAGCAGGGGGGTCGCCGGGGGTGGGGGGCGCGGGGCAGCAGGGGCGGGAGCAGCAGCAGGGGGGCGTCGGGGGGGGGGGGGGGGGGGGGGGGGTTTGCCGGGTTGGGGAAGGGGTGGGAAAAAAAATTGTGGTTATGGCTCTGATACCATGTGGAGAATAATTGTTGTATATTTTATTGATTGGCTACTCCACTACTTATAGGGAGTCTAGCTCCTCTTCATACTACATTTTTCAATGTGGGACTAAATCCCTTATTAGTTCTCAACACAACTCGAAGCCAAAGAACAACTTGATTACAAACACACACTATCTCTCTCTCTTTCTCTCAAAATAGAAAAACATACCACAAGGCTTGCAACTCAAGAACTGTACAAGTTGTCAACCGAACCCCAATGCCTCAGCACGATCTGCTACAAGTTGATCTGATATAGCTTGGTAAAGTAGTGGACGGGTTTGATTTTTATTGTTTCACCATTTACTCGGTATCAGTTCTTGTTCTTATTTTTGGTTTTTATAGTTTTGAGTGACCTTAACTTTCCAAGCTTTATTGGGCTTGTCTTTGCTATCTTTGCTTTTGCTTTGCTAGGTTTAAGTAACCTATGGATGTCCACTTTGTTGATATTTATCAATGCTACACTTCTTCTTTTTTTGGTTATTTACTAATACTTCTGATACCCAAATTTGGTTGTCTGATTTTATTTTCAAACAAGTTTATTAGCTTTGCTTACTTCTGCTGCATTTTGCTGAATTCTTTGCTACTATCGAGTTTTTCAGGTTATTAATGTGCTCCCCTGGTACCCTTGAAAATGACAACATATCTTCTTTTTATGGCTCGAATTTGTACTGTTTTACTCTATTATTATCACAATGTCTTTATTTTCTTTACCGATACGAAATTCTCATGTTTATTTTCTTTAATGTTTGCAAAGGTGAGAAAATTAAGTCCATAATGATCTACTGAGAAATTCAAGTTGTTGATTTATTGGGAAAATGGTTGAGTTTCTACACCAAGTTCGTTCTCTCTCTGTGCTTGTTCCTTTTAGGATTAGAGGCAGGACAGGCCCCGCGGTTTGGGTTACCTTAGCCAGAGCTAATTTTTGTTGCCCTTTATTCTTATTGAAAGATAAATGTTTAATTTGGATTTTTGTTGGACCGGTCCTAAAAAAATTAAATGGCCTGGAGGGTTGCCCTATGGAGGGGGGTTGTCCAAGTCCGAAGTCTTGTCAGGCTTACCCTAGGGCCGTCCCTGATTAGAGGTATTACATTTTGAAAGCTTGAACATGTCAGAGTATAATTTTTGAAATAATCTTTCTAAATCACATGCCTATTTTTGATGTTTTACAGTGCCATCCTACGGCTTAGGGTTTGAGGAACACGTCTTTTTCATATGTGCTATGATAATTTGGGTACTATATTTGGTAAGGATAGGCCAAGGGGTGAAGCAGCTGATCGAGGCACTGGCATATGGGGGTGAAGCAATGGAGGAAGAGGCAATTAATGAGGTGCAAGTTCATGGGTCGAATGACATACAAAAGATTTCTTAGTTGTATTGTTTCAAAGTCTTTGTAAGACTTATTTGCATCAAATTGTTGTCAAATTTTACAAAATTTTTTTTCTTTACTTGACAACCATAAACATATTTACATTGTTGTATTTTAATATATTTTGTAACTATCTCAAAGTCGATATTATGATTTTTTTTGCATAAATTACTAGATTGTGATTGTGTACATGGAGATGTTGGAGTTCTGAAGTGAAGTTTGCAAATATTTCTATGTGAATTTATTTCTTACTCTATTATTTTTAACTAATTAATGATATTGTAATACTATTTTTGTTATACAATTTTTTTACTCAATTATTTTTAACTAATTTTTTTCTTACTCAGTTATCTTCATGTGAGTTTGAAGGATATTATATTCCTACAAATTTATATGGTACCAAACACATGTATTTTATCGGAAGATAAATTATTTATATCCAGAAAAAAATATTATGTACAAACTTGGTAATAAGGGATATCCGAGAAAATGATGTTTTGTAATAAAATCCATGTAAAAATAAATTTTTTCGGCTATATACCGGTACCAAATGGCCTAACTAAAAGAATTCCTTAGCCATACTTCTGCAACTATAAAGAGCCAACAAAGACTAACAGTATGTCCGGGTTCAATAAATGTTGATTGTAGCTCACTTCAAAATAACGGTCAGCACACAGTTCCTTCATGGAACTAAACTGATCCATGTTAAAAAGTGTAGGAGTCCCTAACGGCCTATTCGGTGATCATGTGCAACTAAAACACTTATCATTGCCATCACCCAAATCTCAGCAGAAGAAAAGGAGTTGCACTTTTTGTTTTATTGCATGCATATATGCCTACAAACCCCTATATAAACCCCTCGAACATCATCATTTTTCAAACCACTTCCATCCCTCCAACTTATAACTAATCTAATTCAAGCAAGAAAGACTCAACATAGATCAATCAATGGGGAAGCAAGCATTCTGTGGCTTGGCTCTCTTAGTCCTGCTGCTTCTCCATCATGGGCCTGGAACTGGTGCAACCTTTGTGCGCACGAGCGGCACGCATTTCGTATTGAACGGCCGCCCCTTCTACTCCAACGGGTTCAACGCTTACTGGCTCATGTACATGGCGTCGGATCCGACGACGAGGGACAAGGTGTCTGCCGCCTTCCAGCAGGCGTCGAGTCATGGACTGACTGTGGTCAGGACTTGGGCTTTCAGTGATGGTGGAAATAGGCCACTGCAGACCACTCCTGGCAACTACAATGAGGATATGTTCAAGGTACGTATATTAATTTCGATTGTGTGTATGGCTTGGTTATATATTTTAGTGCAATTGTTCAGAGAGAACTAAAGTGATAAGCATTATTGCTGATTTTTCTGCAGGGATTAGATTTTGTAATTTCTGAAGCCAGCAAGTATGGTGTTTATTTGGTACTGAGCTTGGTGAATAACTACAATGACTTTGGGGGGAGGAAGCAGTACATTCAGTGGGCAAGGGATCAAGGACAGTGGTTGAATGATGAAGATGACTTCTACAGGAATGGTCTCGTCAAGGGGTGTTATAAGAACCACATCTTGGTAATTCACGCATTAACACATTATTACAAATTATGCATGCTTATATATATATGGTTTTGATGACCACATTATACCTAATGATATCTTTTTATGAATCGATCAGGCTGTTTTGACGAGGAAGAACTCGATAACGGGAGTGGCTTATAAGGATGATCCGACCATCTTTGCATGGGAACTCATAAACGAACCCCGCTGCCAGAGCGACCTCTCCGGCACAACGTTGCAGGTCTATAATTAATAATAACTACTAAGATTAGACACATTACTGACAAGATTAACTAATTAAATACGCGTATATGTAACTTATAAGGATGATTAGCTATCGTGACAACCCGGGAACTCTGGGTGCTAATTAAGCTTTGGTATACATAATATGTACAGAACTGGATCTCCGAGATGGCTGGTTACCTGAAATCCATAGATAGCAACCACATGCTTGAAGTTGGCTTGGAAGGTTTCTATGGAGAATCGATGCCCGACCGCAAGCAGTTCAATCCAGGCTACCAGATCGGCACTGATTTCATTTCCAACAATCAGATCCCACAGATCGATTTCGCCACCATCCATATGTACCCTGATCAATGGTATGTATGTTACTAGTGCTAGATCATGGGGCTAGTATACTCAGATATGTATGTTACTAGAAAGAACATATACATACATAGGACTGACCAAACCATTTGGTTAATGGAATCAAACAGGATTCAAGGTGCAAGTGATCAGGCTCAACTATCTTTTGTCCAGAGCTGGATCACATCTCACGTTAACGACGCAGGCGGTGTCATCCAGAAGCCGCTCCTTGTTGCGGAATTTGGCAAGAATACGAGAACTGCCTCCGCCACGCAGAGGGACACCCTCTACTGGACAGTCTACAACAGCGTGTACAACTCTGCCAGGGCAGGGGGTGCGGGTACCGGAGCGCTCTTCTGGCAGCTAATGGTGGAGGGCATGGACAACTGGGAAGATGGCTACGAGATTGTCTTCTCGCAGTGCCCCTCGACTGCCAACATTATTTCTCAGCAGTCAAGCAGGATCTCTAGTCTGAACAATCCCGCCACTGCAAGGAAGCTTGCCAAGCCCAACAAATAAATAGAGGGCTCAGGCATGCATGCATAAGCATCTTTTCCTATGTGTTCTTCTGATGGGGATGAATCTGGTGGTTCGTCCATTCGAATAACAAGGGAAGAAATTAACAATCTTGATCAGGGAAAGAGAAATTATGCACTTATTACTCAAATGATTTGGCCTTGTGGTTTCAACTCTCTGTATACTCAACACTTATTACTCATATGTTGTTGGGAATTATACTGATTCAATAAATTCCAATAAAGTTATTTATCAGCTTCAATATCACCATATTCTTCCTCTTTAACTCTGATGTTTCTCTACTTCTTTGATGACCTAAAGGATATTGAATTTTCCTTCTTGATCTATATCGAAACCCCAGGGACAAAATGATATTGTTTTCTGGATACAATTGTTATAATACGAAAATACACTGTTCTTATTTATCCAGCATACATTTGGCAGAAACATCAAAAAACAAGCCCATCTAAGTTCTTTTGTTTCATTCAAACTCATTTCCCAGAGAGCAACAAAACATATTTCATATTGCTGCAACAGAGAGAAGCAAATTAACTCTTGAATTAAATATGGGATCAACTGAACAGTAGCACATTCCATCAAACAAGCTTCTTCCCATGTTTACAAAATGATCCTGCAGTATTATAGATACCTTGATAACAACAACACAAGAAACGAAAACAAAGATTACATGCTTGTTTTGGAAACTCAAACAATCTAATTAGAACTGAAGTCCATGTTCCCGAGCAGCATTAGCAAGTGCTTCCACCCGTCCATGGTAAGGATAGCCTCCGCGGGCAAAAGCCACGCTTGTTATTCCCTTTTTCCAGGCATGACTTGGCAATGGCTTCGCCCACCTTCTTCGCCACCTCCTGGTATCAGACATTTGCAGAACATTATAAATGCGCACTGAGACAATCAGATTTAAGAAGCTCAAAAACTCTGGCCATGTGTACAGAAATGACATCAGTCTAAAATGCGTCATCTTTAACTTCATTTCAGTTGTGAAAACAAAAGAAAAGTGAAATATCAGGTCTTACAGCATCCTTTACAAACCTGATGAGGGAAGGAAACCAGAGAGAAGATAGCTATAGAGCACAAATGTACTTATGTATAAACAAATGTCTACATTTACTTAAATCTTACTAAATTACACATGATTAGTCATATAATAAACTTCCTTCAGTTACGAAACTGCCTGGCCTTATCGCATAACAGAGATCAACAGCAAGTAGGATTCAATTAGAATCAGCCTGGATGACCCATTCTCAACCCAAGCTGACGTCACTTTTGGGTTGGTTAGATTCCTACCTCAGAATAGGATGTGTTGGGTTCAGACTGAGGGCTTCAGCGGTCAAGATTAGATTACAATTGTCACTAAAGTGTATCACGCCTAACACTTCTATGTAATTGTTTGTTTCGTTTTTTACTCTGTGGCAAAGTTAAAAGTTTCAGATACACTATTTAGGTTTTTCTATGCATTCATTTAAAGTATTTAGTTCTCTTCAGAACATTACCTTTCCATAAAAACAATACAAGTTTTCTCTTTACACAATCATATCCTCCTTTTAAATGGTCTTGTAAGGTTAACTCCACGAAAACCTGAGGGTACATTTATTATTTAAATATCTATGATATTAATGCAATGATTTGGTTGTTAGTCTGTTTGGTTGTACAACAAATAAAAAAGGAAGTCACACTATAGGTAAGAAGAGCAAAAACATAATCTTCAAAAGTTCTAACCAGAGTAAAATTTCCAAATTCATAATTTCAGGGATTTTTTTTATGGAGGTAGACATCTTCCAATATCATAAGATGTCTTTCTAAAAATTCTCTAACATCAAACAATGTTGTGATATATCCCTTCATCCAAACTACCCTAAGCTCTCTTTTGAGGTATATCCTCACCTCAATTTATGTTAGAAGTGCTCATGTATGTCATGGAAGTCCATTTCTTACATTTAGTAAACTTATTACTTATAAATAGTATACTTCTTACTTACACTGTTTAACCTCATAGCTACCTCAAAATTCTTTTTCTACGACACTAACCTTATAAAATACTAACTATTGCAGTACCTTCCCCTTCCCCTCCACCTCCTTTGATATAATCAGCAATAGCTAGCTTCTAGTGTGAGAGCCATTATAGGCCAATTCAAGGTAAAGGCCATTCAAATTTTGATTTGTTTGACCATTCAAGGTTAAGTCCTTTGAAAGGAAGCATCAAATCTTAGATATGTAATTGGGAAATAAATATTAAACCTTCTTGATGGTCGATCTTTCTTTCGGGCTAGGCACCATGGTGGGTCCAAAATGCCTGTCATACCTGTGTCAATGTGTTGCATGGATACACCTCCAGATGATTGTGTCCGTATTCATATCTGATACATATCCGATTCTGGCCCTTCTTTGACATTCATATTGGATATCTATCACCCATGTCTAGCCTCCAAGGAGCTATGGTCGTGTTTGTGCCAGACATATTTGAGCATGGAAGTAACATTTCTTTGTACCAAATCTTTTCTATTTCTGGGACCTAATTACTATCTGCAAAAAGCATAAATATAAATATTTATGAAGATCTAATGTATAATATGTGTGTCTGTGTGTCTGTTTTCATATTGTATAATATAACCGTTATCCTACCATACCCGTATCCCAAATTTTCTACAAATGTTGTATTTTGAGTTTGTATCGTGCATGTATCTGATGTGTTCGTCTATATGCAACCTAGATAGTGTCATACATGTATTGGACATGGCACACACACGCCAAAATCAATGTGTTGCCTCATTCATTTCCGTGCAACAAAGCTCTTTGGAATCTCATTTTTGCATATGTGAGAGAGGTTGGAGATGCCATCCCTTACTACCAAATGTGTATCAAGGAGGAACTAGAAATGGGTTTTCCCATTATTTCTCCATTCGATCAAAAGATTATAAAAGAGAGTAAGAGAAGAATGTCGTAGCACACGGGTTGAGTAACGAAGATATGTTGAAGCATGGGTAAATTCAAGGTTCACAATCTGCATTCCCTTCCATAAGCTTATCAAGTTAGGATCTTGTTTCTTTTTTCCCCTTTTTATGAGGTTGATGTGTTAATTTTACCTCTTCATAACAAGAATATGATAGTTTGGTAAATTATGTGGGGTTTAATGAATGTGGATGAGCCACATCAAACATTAAAATATATGGTAGGGTTCGGCTAGATGCCAATTGCATCTCTAATCATTCACGTTGTTCGCCTACGGTGGACATCTAGAACATGGATTTAGGGATAAGGTTGAAGATAAAGGATAGCTCACGATGTTGACATGCATTCAAACACAGTTGAAGACCGCGATAGTTTGTAGCTGCGGCAAGTTGGAACTTGCAATGAGGCATTTTATTCAATAACGATAACAAGGATACGAATAATGTGCGTAAACCTAACAAATCTCCAAAACTTACGATGGTCGGTCCGGCCGAGAAATCGAACTCCTCAGAGACGGGCTTCTGCATCGTGGAAGCCGGAGCCAGCGTGTGCATCTTGCTGTCATCGATCCCTCCCGCCTCCACCGGCCCCCTCCTCCTCCTCCTCCTCCTCCTCCTCCTCCACTAAGCACATTCCAATTTTTTTTCCTATTCTACCCCTCCCCACTAGTTAATAAGAACTCCAAAGAAAGAAAAAACAAAGACAAAAGATGTGGATGCAAGGGAATGCTTGAGATCAAGCGTAATGAGTATGGCAAATATGTTGTGACAAAATTCATAAGTGAACACAATCATGAGCTTGTTCTACATTTGGTTCACATCTATTAAGGTCACAAAGAAAAATAGTAACTTCTCAAGCTGCTTTGATCTCTAAAATGAGCTCTATAGGGTTACAACCATCAGAAATATTCTCTGTGATGTCTACAGAAGCAGGAGGATGTCAAAATTTAAATTTCACCCAAGGTGATTGCAACTATTTCTTAGTGCGAAAGCTCAAGGAATACATGAGAAAAAGAGATGCTGAATGTTTGCTTGAATACTTTAAGCAAAAGCAGATCCGGGATAAATCATTTTTCTATGCAATTCGTACAAATGAAGATAATCATATATGTGGGTGTTTCTTTTGTGATGGGAAGTCAAGACATGATTATGCTATTTTTGGTGATGTTGTGTATTTTGATACGACATTCAAAGCAAATAACTACAATATGTTATGTGCTCCAATAGTTGGGATTAATAATCATGGTCAAACTATATTGTTTGGATGTGGTTTGTTAGATGGTGAGACAAGAGAGGCTTGCAAGTGGCTGTTTAATACCTTTTTACAAGCTATGAAAGGAAAGAAATCGGAGACAATATTTACCGATCAAGCACCTGGAATTGTTGCTGCAATTCGTGAAATATTATTGCCAGATTCACATCATAGACTTTGTTTGTGGCATATATTTCAGAATGCTGCAAAAGCGCGCCTTGAGTAAAGTCTTTTCTCAGTTTAAAGCATTCTCACAAGACTTCCAGAGATGTGTTTATAATCGAGAGACCATTGAAGAATTTGAATCAAGCTGGAAAATTTTACGAGATCATTATGGGTTGTGGAGAGTTTCATGGCTAGATGACATATATGCATTGGGAGAGAAATGGGCACAAGGGTATGCTCGATCTCACTTTTGTGCAGGTAATGAAATCCACAACTCAATAATAAGTTAAAAAGTTTTCTTATAGCTATATATTCAACTAGAGATAATATGCTGCTATTATTATTATTATTATTATTATTATTATTATATTTTATTTTATATATATGTGTGTGTGTGTGTGAAATTATTAATCTGTTGTTTTTTGAACTAGAGATAACATGTTATTTTCTGCTGCCGGTATTACAACGACCCAAAGAAGTGAAACTATTAATATGTTTTTGAAAAAGTATTTTTCTAGATATCTTCTTCTACGTGAATTTGTTGGACAATATGATAAAGCTACAGCAAAACGAAGGGAAACTGAAAAGCAAGCAGAAATATCAATTAAACAAGTCAGGCGTACTTTAATCTCAGACTGGAAGGTGGAAGTTGAGGCTTCAAAGAAATATACAAGTAAGATGTTTTACATTTTTCAAGAAGAGCATAACAAAATATTAGATTTGCAGTTGGAACTTGAAGGTGATGATGGAATAACACACATATATAGAGTTGTTAAAACAGGGAGTCAAGAAACAACCAGAACACTTGCATATACCCCATCTAGTCAGTCCATAAGTTGTAGTTGCAGAAAGTTTGAATTCAATGGTATACTCTGTGCACACGCATTAAAATTATTTTGTGAGCTAAACGTGTCAAGTTTGTTGGCCCATTGGTCATGATCGAGCCTGATTTTAATAACTGATCTAACCCTGTCTCGATATAAGGGTTACTTGGACGATTGCTGAGAACTTCTACCATTATGTTCAAGACTGAAGCCGTTTTGCCACATGAGTCTGTATTTCAATATTCCATGTAATTTTCATATTTATTGAGTCTATAAATATGATGTACACCGAGTCATACTAACATATAGGCTATCACAAAATATTTTCAAAATATCATATGTTTTAAAAATAGCCCATTTACAAAAAGCTTCTATCTGCTTAAACTTTTCAAAAAGGCCAAAAAGGCCAAAACCCAAAATCAGATTTACAAAATTATTCAAAAATCATACTTTGGACCTCAGGGGAATTCGGCCCGAGTTCGGTACGAATTCTGTCCGAATTCGTTTGGTGTCGTTTGATTTTTGAACTTGGTTATACTGCAGTCACGGATGCAACGACTATCTACCGAGATTCTCTCATAGAGTTCTGTCCGAATTTATCTGAATTCTGTCCGAATTCTTCCTTAGGAAAAACTATAAATAGAGAAGAATTTTTCTCATTTCAACACACATGTGTTCTCTCTTCTCTCTAAGCTTAATACGTTCTTCCAAAGTGTTCTAAAACTTTTATTTTTAAATTCTAAGCCAATTACAATCCTCTAGTCGATATGCCAGTGCGGTACGGTTTAGAAGTTTCAGAGAGATTGTAATCAGATGCTTGATAGAAGAAAGACACTTCACAATTGAAGTTTGTCGAGTACTTCGGATCAAAGCTCGCGTTGTAGAAGTTGCAAGGATTTCGTATGAAAACTTGCGGTATTTTTTCATAGTGGATTCAACTGGAAGCTAGAGTTCTTCCGACTGGAATAGTCCTCCAAGAGGAAAACCAATATACATCGTCATGTTTGTGTTTGCTTTGTGATCTCTGATTTTTATTTACTTATATATATATATATATATATATATATATATATATATATATATATATATATATATATATATATATATTCTATGATCTTGTTGCTAACTTTTTAAATAGCTAATTTTTTGCTGCCTACTCTAATCATCCTCCCCCCCTCCCCCCCCCCCCCCCCCCCATAGCGCTTTACATTTCATTCCTACAAAGTTTACGTCAAAATACTATTTGAAGAGATGGACCATCGATGCTACAAATGGGGATGATTTGGATTCATATGGGAAAGAAATTTTGATTACTCTGGACTCATCTTCGATGACACTATATAGTGAGGTATCCCACATAGCACAAAGAATGATTTCAAGGGATGCAAACAACCAACTATTGTCCGTTTTGAAGTCTGAATTGTTGAAGGCAAAGGAGAAACTAAAATTTCAAAATTCTGGAGATAATGACAATGAAGATGTGTAATAATATTAAATCTAGATTTACTCTATGTCATGAACAGATTCCAGAGACTTAGCATCACATGCAGAGGAGCCGAGTGACCCATGCATCAAATGTTTCTCAACATGCTCAGGTTTCAATTTTCCAACAATTTCAAATGTGACAATCCAAATTATAATATTTATTCATGTATGATATTGGCCATAACCATGTATTATCCAGGAATTCATTGAGCTAGCTGGCCAAAACCAACTAAAAGTATCATCCGTATGTCAAAACACACATTTTACCTACAATTTTTCAACAAATTACGGTGTTGAAGGCATAACTAATATACCATATGAGTATCAAGTCGTGCATCACCCATTACAAGATTACTCTTTCATGCTATCACAGGTATATGATGATGTTTATAAGTTTTAATTTGGTTTGTATAATTTTCTCTCTTAAGTTTCATAAGTATGTGTTCATTTTTTTGGTAACGAAAAGTTTGTTTTTTAAAATCTGATAGGAGAGCATTCAGTCAAGACGTCAAGGATCAGCTCGTCAACTAAACTTTCTTGGTTCGTCAACATCTTAGCCCAAATAATTGCAGCAACAACATTAGAACAAAGCAACAACTACTATATATTTTTGGTGTGCTAATTGGACAATTTAGATGAAAAATTATGTACTTTTGTTAGTTTTGTCGTTGATACAACAACCTACTTTGAAGTATATATATATATATATATATATATATATATATATATATATATATATATATATATATATATATATACTACACTCTCTCTGCCATAATCCTAAGGGTTTTATGGTAGATATCTTATGACACTGTATGAGGGAATGGTTTCCACCCTGGACCCCCCCCTTCCCTGTTTAGCCGCTCGCTAAGAGCTCGCTACACCCGTACTTTTACTTACCTGATTAGCTGCAGTAGCTACATTAGCAGCCCCCCTCAGTCGTCGGGATGGGGCTCGTTGCATTAGCTGACCTGTCATTGACCGACCTCTCTTTCTGATCTGATCCAACTCTAGCAACAGGCGAATCTCAAATCCGAACGCCTCTCTCATCTCCAACTCGAGCTCCAAACCCAGCTTTGACCTCGGACCTAGAACGTAGTAAGCTTTCCGTTCACCTCTCTCCCAGGAAGAGTCAAACTGAGAAAGGTGGTGCTGGGAAAGAAAATAATGGAAAAAATCAGGTGGAAGAACGTATAGATCAAATCATGAGAGAATTGTTATGGAACAACCCTAATGTTGTGTTGGCAAAGGAAAACGGTTTGCCAACCGGGTGTCGCGGTGGGAGTTTCAGCCGAATGCTCAGAGCTAAACAATTATGGAGAACTCTAACATCTTCGACTCTGTGGGCGGAAAAAAAGAATATGGTAATGGTTAGGTTTTGAGGGCGAAGTACGCTTTCTCATCCACCGGGCAAGCGGGTTCCACGGGTTAGGAGGTTGCCTTTAAGTGAGAGGGGGCCCTCATTTCATGTATTTTTTTTTTGGAACCAGGTAAATTGTTTCTGGAATCGCTCCCACTGGGATTCGAACTCCTGACCACTTGGGCCGCATGCATCCCTCTTAACCTAGAGGTAAATTGTTTCATGTATTTTTTTTTTTTTTGCCCTCATTTCATATATATATATATATATATATATATATTTTTCATATATATATATATATATATATATATATATATATATATATATATATATATATATATTGGAAAAAGGTAAATATTATTCCAAATGAAAAGCCATAATCATACAACATACAATCTGAGTGGGACTCCCACTCGACACTCATCCATTCTCCATAGCGTTTACATCAAACTCAATGTTATGGAAAATGCCAACCGGAGGTGTGACTAGACCCTCAAAGATCCGACGGTTTCGCTCCCGCCAAACATGTCAAACCGAAGCCGCCAGACGAACTCTGGCTGTACGGAACCAGTCCTGACCTCGACCCATGCTATCTCGTATCACCGGGATGATGTCCCCAATGTATTTACCATAGGCGCACACTCCCAATATCCGGCTCTGCTCCGACCATATTTGCCATGCCAGAGTGCACTCGAAAAAGATATGTCTAATAGACTCAGGTTCCAAACAGCAAAGCACACATTTGGGGTCCGGCATTGGCACTCCAAAAGAACTCAGGCGATCCCTCGTCAATAGACGACCCAGAAGAAGCTTGTAAACACACAGCTGCATCTTCATGGCCAGACCCTTACACCAGACGAACTCGTAATCAGAACTCAGAGAAAAAGTGTGCCGGATAAGATTGTAGCAACTACGAAACTGGAACTCCCCCGAGCCCAAAGATGCTCCAGTCGGCTCCCAAATCCACCGATCCGCAAGCAAAGCCGGATCAATGACTGTAGACATAATGAACCCTCCCAGCTCCTCAGTGTACCGATAAGATTCCAGCCTCCACTCTCCATCTCATAAGATCCGACTACACGTCAGACCTCGTCTGTCCTCCGTGTGAGTCGGGGATCCCCTGATGTCTAGTAACGAACGCCGATCTATCCAAGGGTCCCGCCAGAGGTCCGTACCCGACCCATCCTTCATGATCCTTCGGATAGCAGACTTGAGCACACCCCTGTGTCTCAGGACAGTCTTGAACGTGACAGAATTGTTGTTATCAGGAGAACACGTCCAAAAATTGCCCTGCTTCACGTATCTGCTGTGCATCCAGTCCGCCCAGAGAGACCCCCCGCTAATGAATCTCCAGGCCAGCTTGAGCACAGAGGCCTCCCTGATATTCAGCAACGGCCTGAGCCCCACACCTCCCTCCTTCCTGGGACGACAGAGCTGCTCCCACGAGATCGCATGCATACCCCCCTCCAAAGAAAATCAGCACATAGACGCTCCACTCGCCGAATAGTGGCCACCGGGAGGAGGATGGACTGTAGCCAAAAATTGGCCACAGCCGAGATCACAGATCTGATCAGCTCTATGCGTCCGCCAAAAGACAGACTGGCGGCTTGCCAGCCTTCTACTCTCCGCTGGACATACTCTACCAGGCCCTGGCAGTCCTGATCTCGCGTATAATTGACTGTGAGGGGCACTCCTAAATAACGCACCGGAAGATCACTTCTCGCAATACCCAGGACATCAGCCCGCTCCTCCTTCTGGGAACACCGGGAACTGAAGTAGACCCGACTCTTATCCCTGTTCAGCTGGAGACCCGAGAAGTGTAATGCCCCGCTCCGCACGGCGCATTACGCTGAAGCGTTGACTCAACGAGTCGCGTTGACGCAAAGGAAATGTATCGATGCAAAACGATACGAGAGTTAAGTTGTCCCGAGCAACGCATCAACTTTGTCGATACGAAGAGTTGCCTTGTCCCGAAAGAATGCATCGAGTTGAATCGATGCGAAGCGCCGCATTGCCCCGAAGGATGAATGCGTTGAATCGGCTCGAAGATTCTAAGAAATTGAATCGACCAAGGCGCAAGTCCGAATCGTTGCAAGTATTGATTTTAGTTGGTTTCGTGCGCAGGTTATACTTTGACGGGAAAATATTAGAGGTCGATCTTTTGCAATATTTAGTAAGGGGTCCGCGAAATCAAATCGTCGCCTTACGACGGGCCGAGACTTGGGCACGCTAAGGCAAATCGGACGTATAACTCAATGAAGTACGAAGTGCTCGAATGGCTGAGTCAGGAGAGTGGTCGTGCAACAAAGTTAGGAAATCGAGCCGCATCGGCTCGGCGAAACGACAAAGGCGTATCGACTCAAGGTGGGAGGATTGACTTCTTTTTACTCCTTCATTCGATAAGTCAAATATATCATTGTATGCTAAGTTAACCTATCGACACCACGGACGTGGCCGATCGGAGATAAATCATAGTGTGAGTCGAACACTAAGTTAGAACAATTGAAATAAAACGTGCATCAATATGCACGAGTCGCTATGGAACATTGGATATCGCTAAGGCGAGCGCCTCGGTGCGCAAGCCGCAAGAACATGGGATAACTGTAATCGGCGAGTGCCTTAGTGCATGAACCATACCGTACCTTTGCTGCACGAGTTAGACGGCTAGAACATTGAAAGACAATAGGCGAGCGCCCTAGCGCGCAAGCCCCGAACATTGAATGCTAAGTTATAGAACATGGATATACAGTCGAAACGTGCCTACGTGCACGGGATAATAAAAGATGGCTTCGTTGCGAGAGAATACAGTTGTGGCATGAATATGGCAGAACTGTCGGATATGACATGGTGCCTCGAAAGGTGTTCAAGACCTTCGGGTCATTCGGTTGACGAGCATTGAGTTGAGGCACGATGCCATTGAATCATTGAAACGAAGTATGAAATGTAAGAACACAGAAAGTTAACGAAAGAGACGCGAGATGATAAAGTCTGAGTCTTGGACTCAAGGCTATGCTTGGTTGTTTGAATGATAGTTCGTTGCATGGTCGAATGGGATGGACTTGAGATAATTGCGATGATATCTTCCGTGCACGGAACGTTCCCTCCGAACGGGCGCACCGGGGCACCGGGACCGTTCGGCCTAGAAGGGATATAATCTTTGATAGGCGCACATCTGCGAATGTCCGATTAGCACTCGGTCGTAAATGTGAGAAGCCGCAAATGATGGTAGGCACGCGGTAAGTTTCGGTTGTTGGGATTGCAACCCAACCCGTGAAACGCCGGGCTACCCAAATTCGATTTCGAGAGAGAAAAGAAGGAGAGAAAAGAAAGTAAGGAAAGATAAAAGAGAAACTCCTTTAGTCCATTCCAGCGCGGATACGCCCACGACCTTCATATAGTTAAGGAACGATGGGTTGAAAGTGTAGGCGCGTATGCGTCCCGCATGGAGATCCTGCTTAGAGATGCACAATAACATGACAGGGAAGGATTACGGCGTATTCACCTTGCGTCGGTGCAAGGGCGAGTGCGTCAACTTGGTAAGAAGTTGCGCCACGAATCAAACACGAGATTGCTTATTTGTTTGCCTATTCAATTCGATAACATGCTGCTATGATAACATGCTTTACGCTTTCGAAGATGCCATGAAATTGACCCTAAGGAGAACATAGCAAGATCATAATCTAAGTTGCATGATTCAACATAATATTAAAATGTCAGTTTGGAAAGATGATCTTTGCTTCAGTACATGCGAGGACGAACGTACTGATCCCCCACCAGCTTCATGCAGGGTGCAGGGAATGGATTGCTCGTGGTGAAGCGTTGCTTGAACGTGTTGAGGCTTAGAATGCCGAAGCGCATTGAAGCGTGCTATCGCATTGACGCTCGGACTACACAGCTGGATTGATGCGGCCGAGATATAGAAGGCATGATGTATGGAACGGTAAAATCCTTTGTGGGCAAGAGAGAACCTGAGTGTTGTAGCCAATCTGGCATATGTTGTTAGGCTATCAAAAGCCTTTGTAATCTCAGTTTCGGATATCAATAAAGAGAATTGTTTCGTATTACTCTGTTTCCTTTCGTTGTTAATATCAAATCAAAAAGATAACCATTTGAGAACTTGTCATCTTGCCTTGTACGAGCGCAACTCCAGGCTCGTGCGGCATCACGCCCCCTGCGAGGACGATGATTCGGGTGATTCCGGGTCGGGGCGTGATAAATTGGTATCAGAGCTCTAGGCTCAATTTCCTCTGGACGCTCGCTTCATTACAATTCGAAAAGTTGTCCACCACCACTTGATATCACTCTTGACTCTTCTGCCGCACTGGATGTTGCATACAATAAGTCTAATACAAATCATAAAATTTTGCCGCATGTGTTTTGGAAATTTCATGATGTTTGCTAAGAAAGTCGCGAGGGGTATATTGCATTGAATGCACACGAGCCGTAAAATGTTAGTTGCTGCAAGCACAACAAATTGTGAAATACGATTTGAGATGTTGTCGCAATGTAACATGTTGAATGAGAAATAAAATGATGCACGAAGTGCAACGAGTAATGGTGAATATACGTTAAAATGAAAGTGAGAAGTGATAAGCCAATACCGAATGTGTTAAAAACGGATTGTGCATTGACTTAGAAAGTCGAGAGTAATTCGTTGCACGAGGTACGGTAAATGTTGGAAATGATCGTTGCACGACGTGCAACGCATATTGAAAGTAAAAAAAAATTATTGCACGTGGTGCAACGCATATCAAATTAATCGTTGCACGAAGTGCAAAGGAAATTGGAAATGAATCGTTGTACAAAGTGAAATGAAAGTGTCGAAAATAAATCGTAGCACGATGTGCAACGCGCATCGAAAGTAAAATTTGTTGCACGGGGTGCGACGTACATCAGATAAATTATTGCACGAGATACAACGTAAGGAAAGAATTGAATTCATAAATCGATAGAACGAATCGTTCGGTTGTACACCAAACTTATTGGCAAACGAGAACATTGACCGAGTTGTGTCGGGTTTTGATAGAGTCAAAGTTACGGTTGTGATCAAGCACGATTACTGCAGAAATTGTGAGTCGGAAAAGATTGTCAGGTTATACTGAGTATAGTACGAGGGAAATGGCTTGATTCCGAGTGGTATATGCCATACCACGTAGGCGATGAATGACTCAATTTCGAGTGGTATATGGTATATCACTTGTGCGATGAATTGCGTCGACGCGTTGTGAGAATTGCGGAAGAATTTTCCTTAACGGACGGGGGAGTACCGAGACTCGATTGAAAATTTGTATGACGGTATGTTGTTGCAAGTGTTATTCGAAATTCGGTTGGGACGATAAGGCGAGACTTGTAGCAATGAACGATACGTCGGACGAGAATGATAATCGGTCGGACGATCGAGACTAGCGAATCGATTATGCCTTGATGCAATAATCGGATCGACGGGAAGGAAAAACTTGAACTTATAAATGAGTCGTACGACTTGCGATCTCGATAGAAATGTTGGGCGAGACGAATTGAATCGCACGACTTGCGATCTCGATAGAAATGTTCGGCTAAGGCAAATCGAATTGCACGACTTACAATTTCGATAGAAATGTTGGGCAATGTGAATTGTAATCGAATCACACGATGTGCGACTTCGGTAAGAAAGTTGGTTGACACGAGAAATCGTGCCTATGAAATAGTTGGTTAAGTTACGGCGACACTCATTTGAGTACGACTAAAAACACGCGAAACTTAGAGGGCGAGATCGTATAACTCGAGGGCACGATGTTGGATAATCGGTAACTCGGTTACGCGAATCAAAGTATAGCGGGATATGGCGAATCGGAAAACAAGTTGATGCATATGAAAAAGTTTGTTGCGAACTTGGATGTATGCAAGGCGAGTTAAGTTGACGTTGAAATAGATTCAAAGTTGACCCTTACGTTATCAAAATGGATACGGCGTATCGAGATCGATACGTAAGAAAACGTAAGCGATGTGAGAATACAAAATGGAGTGCGCCCTGCGCTATCAAAATTTTGTAAGTAAGGATATGAGAATGAACGAACTTGGTTGATCGTAAATTTTGTGATTGATCAAAGACGAGACTATAAGTCATCGACGATTGCTCGATGCGTATAGCATCTCGTGTGTCGACCCATGAATAAGATAGACTCGAACTTGATGCGAGTAGATGTTTCGTAATTACGGAATCATCGACGGCAGTGCATGAGTTGACTCGGAGGATAGTTGTGCATCAGTTGCGCCGATAGAAATGGTTTTGTCCAAAATTGGGTAGTCGCATAGAATCGTCGGAACGTGATTTGGCTCCGAAATAAGATATAGTATGGTTCGTAGTAAACTGTCCTTCGGTGATGATCCACAATTATCGAGCGTAGCTTCGGGGCAGCTGACCCTAGAAGACTTGACCGCCAAATCGAATTGAATGCTGCAGACCGTAAGATGACCCATGCGATATCGCATATGAGATTGCACCGATAACAAATATAACATGGTGCATGTTGATGATAAGTCTAGGCGATCGAGAATTATTGGAACAGTTTTCGATTTCGAATGATAAGTTAGATTTTGAGTATTCGTCGGATGAATACTTGAATGGTTATGTTGGTCGACCGTCGAACTAGAATTCACCAACGGACTTGGTGATTCGGATAGGCGATTGCGAGAAACATGCTATGCACGAGAGGGAATGATAAGGGAATGACTTACGAGTCATGTCGTTAGATTCGTATTCACCTTGCAATTGAGCTTGCGTGAATCGAAACGTGTATTCGATGTTGCGAGATGGATAAGTTGGGAATTTGGCTAGTAAATTCCTACTCGTTAGGAAATTGAACGTAAGACGCGTCGTAAAGACCTTCGTGTCAAGGCGATTGTTGCCTTGAGCACCGTCGCCTTGATGTAAACTTTCATGTCGGATAGATTGTGGCCTTTGTGCAATGTCAATTAAAGTTGCGTAGGGAGAAGTTAAGCACGGGGACTATGTAAGCAACCTAGCGGGCGTAGCCCTGAATGTTGATGCATTTGCAAGTCAACAAAGGAAATCGTATCGAGATAAGTTGCATAAGCAAGACTTCGAAAATAGTTGAGTGGCAACTTCGAACGCAAGGCGTTGCGGAGGATCGATTGCGATCGGATGCGCGACGGCTTGACGCGACGCGTAGAATTGATAGTCCCGATAAAACATACGAAATGAGAAAGGCGATTATGAATCGCGTCGCGTGCAGTGACTTTATTGAATGAATCACGTATGTATCAATGCATATGCGATAAAATTTCGAGAACAGTTGCTAAGGATAAGTCCGATCGAGAGTACGAGATGGCAAGCATAGGATTGAAATTTACCTGTCAGCTTTGTTCCAATTTGCTACGACTGGACTTGGTCGAAATACACATATCTTCGGGATGCCTTGAATATAGGTATGAATCCAAATCGAGTTGTATACAAAATTCAAATCGAGCTGCAGGGAAGACTTGAAATGTTAAAATAAAAGCTTGCAAGATAGTGTGAGATTGAACAATGTTGGTGGGACGAGATCGTGATACGATCTATAAAACACTTAGTCGGAGTGTTGGTTTTGGTTCGAGGACGAACCTTGTTTTGAGTGGTATATTCTGTAATGTCCCGCTCCGCACGGCGCATTACGCTGAAGCGTTGACTCAACGAGTCGCGTTGACGCAAAGGAAATGTATCGATGCAAAACGATATGAGAGTTAAGTTGTCCCAAGCAACGCATCAACTTTGTCGATGCGAAGAGTTGCCTTGTCCCGAAAGAATGCATCGAGTTGAATCGATGCGAAGCGCCGCGTTGCACCGAAGGATGAGTGCGTTGAATCGGCTCGAAGATTCTAAGAAATTGAATCGACCAAGGCGCAAGTCTGAATCGTTGCAAGTATTGATTTTAGTTGGTTTCGTGCGCAGGTTACTTTGACGGAAAAATATTAGAGGTCGATCTTTTGTAATATTTAGTAAGGGGTCCGCGAAATCAAATCGTCGCCTTACGACGGGCCGAGACTTGGGCACGCTAAGGCAAATCGGACGTATAACTCAATGAAGTACGAAGTGCTCGAATGGCTGAGTCAGGAGAGTGGTCGTGCAACAAAGTTAGGGAATCGAGCCGCATCGGCTCGGCGAAACGACGAAGGCGTATCGACTCAAGGTGGGAGGATTGACTTCTTTTTACTCCTTCATTCGATAAGTCAAATATATTATTGTATGCTAAGTTAACCTATCGACGCCACGGACGTGGCCGATCGGAGATAAATCATAGTATGAGTCGAACACTAAGTTAGAACAATTGAAATGAAACGTGCATTAATATGCACGAGTCGCTATGGAACATTGAATATCGCTAAGGCGAGCGCCTCGGTGCTTAAGCCGCAAGAACATGGAATAACTGTAATCGGCGAGTGCCTTAGTGCATGAACCATACCGTGCCTTTGCTGTACGAGTTAGACGGCTAGAACATTGAAAGACAATAGGCGAGCGCCCTAGCGCGCAAGTCCTGAACATTGAATGCTAAGTTATAGAACATGGATATACGGTCGAAACGTGTCTACGTGCACGGAATAAAAAGATGGCTTCGTTGCGAGAGAATACAGTTGTGGCATGAATATGGCGGAACTGTCGGATATGACATGGTGCCCGAAAGGTGTTCAAGACCTTCGGGTCGTTCGGTTGACGAGCATTGAGTTGAGGCACGATGCCATTGAATCATTGAAACGAAGTATGAAATGTAAGAACACAGAAAGTTAACGAAAGAGACGCGAGATGATAAAGTCTGAGTCTTGGACTCAAGGCTATGCATGGTTGTTTGAATGATAGTTCGTTGCATGGTCGAATGGGATGGACTTGAGATAATTGCGATGATATCTTCCGTGCACGGAATGTTCCCTCCGAACGGGCGCACCGGGGCACCGGGACCGTTCGACCTAGGAGGGATATAATCTTTGATAGGCGCACATCTGTGAATGTCCGATTAGCACTCGGTCGTAAATGTGAGAAGCCGCAAATGATGGTAGGCACGCGGTAAGTTTCGGTTGTTGGGATTGCAACCCAACCCGTGAAACGCCGGGCTACCCAAATTCGATTTCGAGAGAGAAAAGAAGGAGAGAAAGAAAGTAAAAAGATAAAAGAGAAACTCCTTTAGTCCATTCCGACGCAGATACGCCCACGACCTTCATATAGTTAAGGAACGATGGGTTGAAAGTGTAGGCGCGTATGCGTCCCGCATGGAGATCCTGCTTAGAGATGCACAATAACATGACAGGGAAGGATTACGGCGTATTCACCTTGCGTCGGTGCAAGGGCGAGTGCGTCGACTTGGTAAGAAGTTGTGCCACGAATCAAACACGAAATTGCTTGTTTGTTTGCCTATTCAATTCGATAACATGCTGCTATGATAACATGCTTTACGCTTTCGAAGATGCCATGAAATTGACCCTAAGGAGAACATAGCAAGATCATAAGCTAAGTTGCATGATTCAACATAAATATTAAAATGTCGGTTTGGAAAGATGATCTTTGCTTCAGTACATGCGAGGACGAACATACTGATCCCCCACCAGCTTCATGCAGGGTACAGGGAATGGATTGCTCGCGGCGAAGCGTTGCTTGAACGTGTTGAGGCTTGGAATGTCGAAGCGCATTGAAGCGTGCTATCGCATTGACGCTCGGACTACGCAGCTGGATTGATGCGGCCGAGATATAGAAGGCATGATGTATGGAACGGTAAAATCCTTTGTGGACAAGAGAGAACCTGAGTGTTGTAGCCAATCTGGCATATGTTGTTAGGCTATCAAAAGCCTTTGTAATCTCAGTTTCGGATATCAATAAAGAGAATTGTTTCGTATTACTCTGTTTCCTTTCGTTGTTAATATCAAATCAAAAAGATAACCATTTGAGAACTTGTCATCTTGCCTTGCACGAGCGCAACTCCAGGCTCGTGCGGCATCACGCCCCCTGCGAGGACGATGATTCGGGTGATTCTGGGTCGGGGCGTGACAAGAAGGACTTCAAATCTTCCATAATACCCGCAAGCGTCTGCAACCCCATCGTCGAAGGCTGGATGAAGACCAGTAGATCATCAGCATATATAGGTGGGTAACTGGAGGGTCTATCCTCCGAAACAGAGGCACCAGCCGTCCACGGTGCACTGCCAGGTCCATCAAACAAGTAAAATATTCCATCACAAGCGTGAACAGGTAAGGGGACAATGGGTCACCTTGCCTAAGCCCACGGTTGCTCTGGAAGTACCCATAAGGAACGCCCTGGATAAGAACTGAGAAAGTAGGGGACGTGATGTACTCCCTGATCAACTCAACCCAGTGATCCGCGAATCCCATGGCAGTCATCAGATGGCAGAGGAAGTCACGATTGACCATGTCATACGCCTTCCTCAGGTCCAGTTTAACACAAGCTTTCTCTCCACCAGGTCTGCTGAATCCCCTCACCATCTCATTTGTCAGGAGGCTATGCTCTGCAATCGACCGCCCCTTGATAAACGCAGTCTGGTTTGGAGAAACCAAGTCCTGCATGATTCCTTTCATTCGCCGGCACATAAGGTGCGTAATTATCTTATAAAGATAATTACAACATGCAATAGGTCTGAAATCTGCCAATGATGTCGCACCCTCCTTCTTAGGCACCAAGGTCAGAAAAGTGTGATTCAGCTCCTTCAAAAGCTTCCCTTTTAGTAAAGAGCTCCTGGACCACCTCCACAACCTGAAGCTTCAAAATATCCCAATGACGCTTGAAGAAACCACGCTGAAGCCATCTGGACCAAGGGCCTGTTGGGGTCTGCCACCTTGACAATAGATTCTACCCCTCCAATGTGACAGGGGCAAGTAGGATGTTATTCCCAAATGGAGTCACCAACCGCTTCGTAACAACCCTGGGAACACGGACAGGTAGTCAGTCTGGAAATATAAATCAGAATAGTACCTGACAGCCTCGCCCTGTATCTCAGCCGGCGTCTCCACCAGAGTGCCATCCGTACCAAGAAGCTGGGATGTGATTCCGATTTTGTCTAGTCCGGATAACGTCATAAAAGAACTTGGAGCACCAATCTCCATCCTTCAGCCAGGAACATTTGGCTCGCTGGGCCGAGCTAATTTCCTTCTGCAGCCTCAGAATATTGACTTCTCCAATCAGCTCCTTCTCTCTAGCCGCCAGATCCCCATTAAGCATGTCAGCATGCAAATCCTGCTGTAAAGATCTCAACTCAGCCTCCTTATCTTCTAGTGTGGACTTGGGCAACCCTTGTACCCAACTCCTGAGAGCTCTCTTTGTGGCCTTAAGGCGACGAACCAATCGGAATTGAGTCGTCCCCTCCTGACCGCTAGACTGCCCCTCTGCGACAGCCTCTAGGTAGCCCTCCGAGAGATACCAACTGTTGTTATACCTGAATGGATGGGACTTCCCAAGAGATCGAGCAAAGAAGCCAACCCTGATGGGGGAGTGATCGCTCGTCCCAGCTGCCAGACCCTCAGCCGAAGAGTTGGAGAAGTGATGGAACCACTTCCCGTTATCCAGAGCTCGATCAAGTTGACAAGCAACCCTGTTGTGAGTTACTTTGTTGTGCCAAGTCCAGATGAAGCCTGAGCGAGACAGCTCCCATAGCCCCGCAAGCAGGAGGCATCTCTGAAAATCATAAAGGATAGAATCTGGAATCGAACGACCCCCAGCTTCTCTACGATGCATAAGAGCGTTGAAGTCCCCAATCAAGAGCAGAGGGAGACACGACGACTCAGCAACATCGAAAACATGTGAGATGTCGCTCCATAGTGACTCCCTTCTCCTTCTGTCATTGTGGCCGTAGACCGCCCCCAGTAAGAACCGGAAGCCGCCCTTGTTCACGAAGGAGATGGCAATCAACTGCTCTGTCATCAAAATCAAGTCACCATTCCAACTCTTCGAGTTCCAGCGAACCCAAATCCTGGCCATATCACAAAGGGCCAGGTTGTGCAGCTGGGCCCAATGAGAAGGGGTCCGCCGAGTAAGGGTCTTCTCCCCTTTTTTTTGGATGCTAAAATAACAGAAATGTCACACTTCTCTCTGTGGAGCACCCCACATATCTTTCTCCTCCACCTCCCTAGCGAACACGCCTCCCTCACATTCCAGGCGATAATGGCCATTAATCAATGAGAGTGGGGCCCCCTGAGAAACTCCCGGAACGGCACCTGGGGAAGGTTTCGCATCCGTCGCTAAAGGATCCTCATCCATACCAGTCGGAATCGTCTGTTGGGGAACGACCTGAGATAACACCAACGTCCAGGCAGGATTGTCAACACACACCGCCTCCTCTCTGTCTGTGGTACGTCCCTCCATCATGGAGGGCCATCACGCAGCAGGCCGACCGCACGTCTCTTCCTACAGTAAACCTGCCCGCCGAACCGCCCTCCCCTCGTGTCTCAGTCTCCGTCGCAACCATGCTTCTGGTAACTATACTACTCAGCCCTGGCCAGTGGATACCACCCCACCCGTAGGAGCAAGTTGGGTAGATACAACGAGGCTCAAACCGACATCACTCCCCTGATTAGTAACCTCCTCCTCCACCACCACTCCGCTATCCTCTCTGAAATCCATATCACATGGGGCTTCGGGGACCTCACGAGGAGGAATACAAGGCTCCACCGGAGGGCCAGCCTCTAAGCAAGCACTGGCCAGATGCCCGAAACAGGAACAGCGAGAACAGGTAGGCGAAACCCATTCATACTCCACCTTCTGGGTAAGCACCTCCCCAGAAGGGAGCTCATACTCCACCATCTTTGGGAGCTCCCCCTGCCCGATCTCCACAAAAATCCTCGCATACATCAACCGCGTCCGAAAGGTAGTAGCTTCATCTGCCTTGATCGGGGTGCCCACCAGACTAGCAAGTAGCATCAACAGGGGAATGCTCCAAAACCCAACCGGGAACTCGGAAAATCGGATCCATACTGGGATGGCATTCAGAACTTTCCTCTCGCATCGCAGCTCTGGAGTCCACTCCTTGAGAATGATCAGTCGGCCGTCGAACGTCCAGGGGCCGCCTGGAGGATCCTAGCGACATCCTCCGCCAGCCCGAACTTCACATAATATAAGCCGTTTTCACGAGCATAGAACTCCATACTCCCCTTAGGCTTCCAGACTCGCGCTGCTAGCCCCGGATCTGCCCGTAGAATGGCTTGTTGCCCAAGACATACAGGATGAGGGTATTCTCCTAGTAAGCTGTCACCTGCTGGATCTCCTCCGCTGGAAACACAGCCCGGAAACCCCTTCCAACCTTTAGCGGCGGACGTACTCCATCGATGTGGGGATTTCGGCCCCACCGTTTGCATCTCGGCCAGGACTCCAGCAGGCCGTGGGGACGTCCCAATAGGCCTTTGGGCAATCACCGGGTGGGAAGTCCCAGGTCCCTGAACATCCGGATCCACTACTTACTCTTTCCCTTAGCCGCCGCGGTCGCCTTAGGCCGCCAACCCATCGATCGTCTAGCAGCACCCCCGGACCCCGCTAGGCCGAGACCCAGTCCCGTTCTGACGATTTTCGGGATGGCGATCCCGAATCTGACCCTGTCCGCCACCCGTCTTCCTCCCGGTCTCGCCATACGACGGCGCGTAACCGTCGTCCATCCACCACCCTCTGTTTGACTCCCCAGAGATCCGGACCCCGCTCCGAATTCAAAGTTCGGATCTAAGGGAGTCCCGGTGTGGTGAACACCCATCCCTGTCCCCGTAGGTCCCGACCCCTCCCCCGGCCGCCTAGGAGGGACATCACTACCACAGGGGGGTCCCCCCAACCCCCCTCCTGTGCTCCCGCCCCCTCCCCCCCCCCCCCCCCGCCTTGGGGGGAGCCGCCACGCGCCGCGCAAGGGGGGGTCCGCCCGACCCCCCGAAACTGGCTCCCACCCCCCCCCCCCCCACGCCGGGGGGGGCGCCCTTCGATGCCGACGTCCGCCCCGCCGGCCAAGGGGTCCGGCGGCCGTGGGGCAACCCACGAGGAAACCCTAGTTCGGTATCCCGATCGCCCGCTCCAGACATGGTTTTTCATATATATACTAGCATATGTGCACGTGCCTTGCACGTATTTTAACATTTCTTAATTAGTTTAGGAAGACTCTTTAGGAAGACCAAAGGGTAGTCTTCTTAATTACTAAGTTGTCCTTATTAAAATTAATGAACTATTTTTAATTATTATAAGTATGTAAGGGTATTTTCGGAATTCAAAAGTTTCACCATCTAAGTTTTCCTATTATATAGTAGAATATATATATATATATATATATATATATATATATATATATATATATATATATATATTGATGCTATTTTAATTCAAATTTTATATAGAAAGATTGATGATTTATGCCTTCCGGTAGGCTTTGCAATTGAAATATAGACGACTTTTTTGTGGTGAAATAAACTCTCTCGTCAATGTCTCTTATCTTTCTAAGATAATATGAACTTTCTAAGATAATATGAACTCTCTGTCACTTGTATGGACTTA
>JANAVB010022596.1:10305896-10311388 GCA_029216955.1 Iris pallida | reverse complement strand
TCCCCTCCTGACCGCTAGACATGCCCCTCTGCGACAGCCTCTAGGTAGCCCTCCGAGAGATACCAACTGTTGTTATACCTGAATGGATGGGACTTCCCAAGAGATCGAGCAAAGAAGCCAACCCTGATGGGGGAGTGATCGCTCGTCCCAGCTGCCAGACCCTCAGCCGAAGAGTTGGAGAAGTGATGGAACCACTTCCCGTTATCCAGAGCTCGATCAAGTTGACAAGCAACCCTGTTGTGAGTTACTTTGTTGTGCCAAGTCCAGATGAAGCCTGAGCGAGACAGCTCCCATAGCCCCGCAAGCAGGAGGCATCTCTGAAAATCATAAAGGATAGAATCTGGAATCGAACGACCGCCCAGCTTCTCTACATGATGCATAAGAGCGTTGAAGTCCCCAATCAAGAGCAGAGGGAGACACGACGACTCAGCAACATCGAAAACATGTGAGATGTCGCTCCATAGTGACTCCCTTCTCCTTCTGTCATTGTGGCCGTAGACCGCCCCCAGTAAGAACCGGAAGCCGCCCTTGTTCACGAAGGAGATGGCAATCAACTGCTCTGTCATCAAAATCAAGTCACCATTCCAACTCTTCGAGTTCCAGCGAACCCAAATCCTGGCCATATCACAAAGGGCCAGGTTGTGCAGCTGGGCCCAATGAGAAGGGGTCCGCCGAGTAAGGGTCTTCTCCCCTTTGATTTTGGATGCTAAAATAACAGAAATGTCACACTTCTCTCTGTGGAGCACCCCACATATCTTTCTCCACCTCCCTAGCGAACACGCCTCCCTCACATTCCAGGCGATAATGGCCATTAATCAATGAGAGGTGGGGCCCCCTGAGAAACTCCCGGAACGGCACCTGGGGAAGGTTTCGCATCCGTCGCTAAAGGATCCTCATCCATACCAGTCGGAATCGTCTGTTGGGGAACGACCTGAGATAACACCAACGTCCAGGCAGGATTGTCAACACACACCGCCTCCTCTCTGTCTGTGGTACGTCCCTCCATCATGGAGGGGCCATCACGCAGCAGGCCGACCGCACGTCTCTTCCTACAGTAAACCTGCCCTCCAGCCGAACCGCCCTCCCCTCGTGTCTCAGTCTCCGTCGCAACCATGCTTCTGGTAACTATACTACTCAGCCCCTGGCCAGTGGATACCACCCCACCCGTAGGAGCAAGTTGGGTAGATACAACGAGGCTCAAACCGACATCACTCCCCTGATTAGTAACCTCCTCCTCCACGACCACCACTCCGCTATCCTCTCTGAAATCCATATCACATGGGGCTTCGGGGACCTCACGAGGAGGAATACAAGGCTCCACCGGAGGGCCAGCCTCTAAGCAAGCACTGGCCAGATGCCCGAAACAGGAACAGCGAGAACAGGTAGGCGAAACCCATTCATACTCCACCTTCTGGGTAAGCACCTCCCCAGAAGGGAGCTCATACTCCACCATCTTTGGGAGCTCCCCCTGCCCGGATCTCCACAAAAATCCTCGCATACATCAACCGCGTCCGAAAGGTAGTAGCTTCATCTGCCTTGATCGGGGTGCCCACCAGACTAGCAAGTAGCATCAACAGGGGAATGCTCCAAAACCCAACCGGGAACTCGGAAAATCGGATCCATACTGGGATGGCATTCAGAACTTTCCTCTCGCATCGCAGCTCTGGAGTCCACTCCTTGAGAATGATCAGTCGGCCGTCGAACGTCCAGGGGCCGCCTTGGAGGATCCTAGCGACATCCTCCGCCAGCCCGAACTTCACATAATATAAGCCGTTTTCACGAGCATAGAACTCCATACTCCCCTTAGGCTTCCAGACTCGCGCTGCATAGCCCCGGATCTGCCCGTAGAATGGCTTGTTGCCCAAGACATACAGGATGAGGGTATTCTCCTAGTAAGCTGTCACCTGCTGGATCTCCTCCGCTGGAAACACAGCCCGGAAACCCCTTCCAACCTTTAGCGGCGGGACGTACTCCATCGATGTGGGGGATTTCGGCCCCACCGGTTTGCAGATCTCGGCCCAGGACTGTCCAGCAGGCCGTGGGGACGTCCCAATAGGCCTTTGGGCAATCACCGGGTGGGAAGTCCCAGGTCCCTGAACATCCGGATCCACTATCTTACTCTTTCCCTTAGCCGCCGCGGTCGCCTTAGGCCGCCAACCCATCGATCGTCTAGCAGGCACCCCCGGACCCCAGCTAGGCCGAGACCCAGTCCCGTTCTGACGATTTTCGGGATGGCGATCCCGAATCTGACCCTGTCCGCCACCCGTCTTCCTCCCGGTCTCCGCCATACGACGGCGCGTAACCGTCGTCCATCCACCACCCTCTGTTTGACTCCCCAGAGATCCGGACCCCGCTCCGAATTCAAAGTTCGGATCTAAGGGAGTCCCGGTGTGGTGAACACCCATCCCTGTCCCCGTAGGTCCCGACCCCTCCCCCGGCCGCCTAGGAGGGACATCACTACCACAGGGGGGTCCCCCCAACCCCCCTCCTGTGCTCCCGCCCCCCCCCCCCCCCCCCGGCCGCCTTGGGGGGAGCCGCCACGCGCGCGCGCAAGGGGGGGTCCTTCCGACCCCCCGAAACTGGCTCCCCCCCCCCCCACGCCGGGGGGGCCGCCCTTCGATGCCGACGCCCGCCCGCCGCCGGCCAAGGGGTCCGGCGGCCGTGGGGGCAACCCACGAGGAAACCCTAGTTCGGTATCCCGATCGCCCGCTCCAGACATGGTTTTTCATATATATACTAGCATATGTGCACGTGCCTTGCACGTATTTTAACATTTCTTAATTAGTTTAGGAAGACTCTTTAGGAAGACCAAAGGGTAGTCTTCTTAATTACTAAGTTGTCCTTATTAAAATTAATGAACTATTTTTAATTAGTATAAGTATGTAAGGGTATTTTCGGAATTCAAAAGTTTCACCATCTAAGTTTTCCTATTATATATACTAGCATACGTGCACGTGCCTTGCACGTATTTTAACATTTCTTAATTAGTTTAGGAAGACTTTTTAGGAAAATATATATATATATATATATATATATATATATATATATATATATATATATATATATATATATTGATGCTATTTTAATTCAAATTTTATATAGAAGAGATTGATGAGGATTTATGCCTTCCGGTAGGCTTTGCAATTGAAATATAGACGACTTTTTTGTGGTGAAATAAACTCTCTCGTCAATGTCTCTTATCTTTCTAAGATAATATGAACTTTCTAAGATAATATGAACTCTCTGTCACTTGTATGGACTTAAAGGTTAAAAAATGATCATGCAGCATAACTGCTATGATGCAATGAATATGCAGTTGCTCTCTAGCAGAAACTCACTGTGAAATAGAATTTGTCAGCATGAGTTGAATTTCTTATAGCCAAAAAGCAAAATTTACCCTCTCAGTACCGTAAGATATTTCATTTATTAGAGATGCATATGAATCAATAAGTTTTTTTTTTTTAGGAATATAATTGAGTGTCGCCTGGTAAAATGCATATGACCGATCTATAATATCACTAATTTTCAATTTGATTTTAGATTGCTTGGAAAACTGGTGACCTTAGATCAAATGATCCCCGATTGCGATCGCACATGAGATCTTTTTCACTACTTAAAGAGAAATTTGATTAAGAGGAAATTTCTTGAATTTTAGGTACATTTTTTCAGAGAGGTTGGTGTGTATGAAAGATTTTCTTGTTATCTGGTGAAGAGATGTGATAAGCAATCGTCAAAGGAGTCTATATTCTAATTCTGTTTTAGATTTTAGAATGCCAATACAAAGTAGTTCTCTATATGAATTTTTATAATGTTGCTAAGCAAAGTAGATCACTAGTGTGTGTGAGCAATGGAGCTCATGAATTACTCCATGGCGAGCTCTATTGGGGGGAGGGGTTCTGCATGCAATTAAGGGGAAAAAAAAAGAATAGGTAAAGTCACATCTAAGGGCCAAGAAGAAAGAAAGTTTAATCAGGTAATAATAATTATTAAGGGTAGAAAAAAATTAACTGTTTTTCTTATCTGATAAGAAAGGATAAAGTATTAAAAGTAAAAGTGAAAATCATAGTGATTTTAAACGGGAAAGGTGAACATACACCTAAGTTTTCATGGGTGAACAAAAATGATAGATAATGCGGCTTAGAAAAGACTCAAATTGAGTCGTTCAAAAGCCGTTATTTAACTAAAAACATTAGCAAAGATAATAATTCTAATTGTCCGTTTGGTTTGCAAAGTTGGACATACTATAATTAGCATTACATTATCAATCTAACTCGAGTGTCTGGTTGGACAAAAAAAATTAGTTATAACGTAATTACAATTATAAGTTTGATTATATTATATCAATTTCTTCTGAAAACAATTACGTTATCGGAAGTTTGGAATCCGGTATTTTTTTCGTTTTTGGTCCATTTGTTCATTTTCTGTCTTTTTTGTTCGTTTCGTAGTTTTTGCTCTTTTTATGTTTTTGCCCGTTTTTATCTTCTAAATTAAAAATTAAAAATTAAAAACTAAAATTTAAAATTTAAAAATTATAAATTTAAAACTAAAACTAAAAAAATTAAAAACTAAAAATTTAAAATTTAAAATTTAAAACTAAAAATTAGAAATTAGAATTTATAAAACGAAATTAAAAACCAAAAACTAAATTAAACATTAAAAATAAAATATAAAATATAAAAAAGTATATTTTTAATTTTTTGCTTTATCATGTATGCAGGATCGTGATGAAGGCTGCGGCTGCCATAGTATTGATGTCATTCCTTATTAGTGTGACCGGCATTCCTGACCTCATCGATTAGGGAGTGCTTCCTGAGCTCATTCCAGCTCCTCCACCCGTCGTCACTCCAGTAACACTGGTCATAGTCGTTGTAGTGGTTGCAGAAGGTAGTTTTGCAGCCACTATTATAAGTTTATATTACACGTATCAGATATATTCGATGAGACGCCATTCCATTGCTGATTCGATTCCTACACCACCGTCGAATGGGCAGGCCCGGCCCAAGCTAGGGGCGAGGTGGGCAACCACCCAGGGCCTCCGATTTTTGAAGGCCCGATATTTCTAATGTAAACAGACCATCACCTAATTTTTTTTTAAAAAAAGGAATGAAAAGCCCAAAATTGATAGCAGATCTAAGAAGATGCTGAAAGAAAAGAAGAAATAAAACGTACGCCTCTTCACCTTCCAAAAAAAATTGAAACTTTCCTAATTTCGACATGGTAAAAAAAACTGAAAGTGCGCTCAAACGGTTGCAAAAAATTTAAATCTCACCACCTATTCATCTTCTTCCCCTCTTTTATATAATAGAAAATTCAACATATTTTATTATCCTCTCTCTCTCTCTGGACTGGACCGAAGAATCGAACATCATACAGAGTAACATATCGCCGACGAGTTGGCGACCTTCTCCTGCAACCACGAGACCCCAAAACAGTGACCAGGTATGATTTATGAAAGAAGAGAGAGTGAAGAGTTATTATGTATTAATTCTTTT
>JANAVB010022596.1:10100896-10303396 GCA_029216955.1 Iris pallida | reverse complement strand
GAACTAGGTACTTTCTATTGCACTTGAAAATCTTAAAGGATGGTTTTCAACATCCGTTCTACATCAAGTATTGGAATATTTGGGAGTTTGGGTTTTCAATGTGTTTGATTAATATTATTTTTAGTTGAAGAATGTGTTGATAAGAAAGTGAGTGAAAGAAAAAAAAAATGGAAATGTTTGATATAAAAATCCAAATTTACATAGGATTCATTTTTTATGTGAATTTGATTTCTTTTTTGTTGACAAGAAAGTAAGTGGAAAAAATAGAGGATGAAAATGTTTGATATAGAAATGGGATCAAATTTACATGATTCATTTTTCTCTGTAGGAGAGCGGCGCCGGTTATTTCCATTAACAAATTTGGTAATACCGACAACCGATAGTTAAATTTTTAATTTTTTTAAAAAAACTAAAAAATAAAAAAATTGCCATTCTAGAGATTAAACCCCATCCCGGGGACATCTTAATCACACTATCACAGTTTTCAACATTAGTCGAATCCCCTGCTAAGTGAATATGACACGAAATTACTAAAGAATAATATTTGTCACCCCAGGCTGAACCGAAACTGAAACCAAAATGCCATGCGTTCGGCCTGATTGGCCAGACCAAACCCTCTGACGTCAGCCACCTCCTGCTAACATAGGCAACAAAAACCGGACCAATCACGCCTGAACACGTGTCCCGTGGTTTCAACCACAATATGTAAGACACCACTGATTACTAAAACATCTACCAAAATTTTCATGTCTCCATCATCAATAACATTGGTACAAATTGATGGCTACGAATCCACCAACCAACAGCCAACCATGCAGAATAAAAAAAAAAAACAACACAAATAATATATTAACGTCGTGCCTATAGCTCAAACACCTCTCTGATTTGTGCTCTAAAATCATAATAGATTGTGCTCCTGCTGGTCCATAGTTATGTACTACTTATAACTCCTCGTCCTATTTCAAAAAGACTCGCACAAACCCTGCTATTATGGAAAGTAATTCACACAGCTACCAAGCTACTGCTTGACCAACCAATTAGGAAGCGAGATTGTATCTCCAATTCCAACTAGGTACTCAGCATCATATGTGTGTCCCTTGTGTGCTGGACCAGCCCCACACAAAATCTCACTCAGATGTAGCCACTTCTATTCTAGTAAACCTAATAAGCAATTGGCACCAATATCTCGGACAGCAACAACCACTACTGTTTCTTAGGACATATACCAATGCTTCTTTTACTCAGATGAACAAAAGGACATTCCCTAACTCATTGCCAGTCAATTCAGTGAAGCTTGCTGCCTGCCATCAGGAATCGCATACAGAACTATGGGCTTCGATGGCCTAAGGAAAGGAGTATCACATCGGAAATACCCTTTCCTCTCAAGCTGCAATATATCTCCCTGCTTGAGATTCCTCATGTTGGAATCACCAATAGCAGCAGTCTCACGCCTTGTGCAGGGATTAAGATTGTCGATGAAGTCCTCCCCTTCCTCCAGCTGCAGTTTTGAGTAGCAAAGTCAAAAAACAGCACAGGTGCAATGGAAATACTAGTTAGCAGAAAGTAAATGAAAAGGCAATAATAACAGGTCATGCTCGTCTATGAGGATACAAGAGTACAGTACTAACAAACCATGAAATATAGAGGTCAGCCTTCAGCTTCTTTATGAAAAATAAATTTTAAGTGAAAAGAGAGAGAGAGCATGTATATATTATATACATCAAACAGTAATTAAAATACTTTCTGCTTCCATGCAAGATGATCATCATAGTATAGGTATGCAAGATTATCGAAAAGTATATTTGAAATGAGAATCCAAATCCGCCAATTGATAAAGGGTCTTGGGTAATAGAATCTCAGGATATCCAAATATAGATCAAAAATCATCAGAGGAATTAGGAAGAAGTTCAATAAAGGTTCGGCTGACCAAAATTTTGGGATACTAGCTATGTGGTGGTGTTACAATAAACTTTCAGCACACTTCAAGAAATGTTGATTGTACCATAAAACTAGGTGTGATATCTTTATTAAGAAGTCTCGCCACACGTCTAAGAAATGTCTGTTGCACCATATAACTTGGTTATATCGTTCATAAGTGTCACTATAAAATCGTTGCACTAAATAACATAAGCCCAACTATTTTTTGTAGTGTCCCGAGGAAAAAATGGCATATTCATCCTCCGATATATCAATCTCTATGAAAAATTAATATAAGTGGAAAGAGAGCATGCAGAAACATCACACAACACAGTAAGTCAAATACATTCTCCTTCCATGCAAGACAACTAAAAATGAGAACAACAATCACGGCAAATCAAATAACGTTTTGGCTATTAAGCAAGATGATCATCATACTATATATATATATATATATATATATATATATATATATATCATGCAAGATGATCAAAAACCATATTTGAGTAGAGAATCTGAAATCATTAATTAAGGGTCTTGGGTACTGGGAATCTCATGAAGTTCAATAACGTTACAGCATACCAAAATTTTGGAATACTAACTTCGTAGTTGTTGCAATAAAGTTTCAGCACACTTCAAGAAATGTTATATAACCAGGTGATATCTTTATTGGGAGTCTTGCCAAACTTCTCTAACAAATGTCGATTGCACCATATAACTAGTTGGATATCTTTAATAAATAAGTGTCAGCACAGCATCCTTGCACTAGATAACATAAGCCCAATTAAACCCCAAGAGAAAATGGCAAATTCATCCTTCAAAATATCATATTTAACTCTTAACTGGAGGACCAACTGTTCCTTAATTCAAGACAATAATGGTTAATAGATTACATACGCATACAACAATCAGCGAAGCCCTTGTCCCAAAATATATTATTTTGTGGTCAGCTACATGAATCCTCCTCTTCCATTTTCTATGTCAAGGGTCATCTGTCTTAGACACTACCAATAGTAACATAGTAATCTATGTTTTAAATTGTCTACTACTATGTGTCACCTTCTTGTGTCAATTTTTAAGGTAAGTTATAAACCACAAGGATGAACCTCTTGCCACATCATGAACTTCATGTAGACAATCAAAGCAACAAAAGATGACTTACATGCCATAGAATAGGTTTTCCTAGAATGCTTAACATTCCACGTACAGGTAAATATATTTTCTACTTTAATGGTTTTATGAGAAAAGTTCTTCAAGACAGTTAGTTGGGTCGCTTGACAGAATTCCTGAAATCATGGTCCTGAACTTATGTGGCCGAAGAGCATTGGCTCCAGCAATTAATGCACGGATGCGTAGCACTAACACCTGTTCCTATGTTGGAATATCTATGGACTGGCAAAGGATACCATAAATAGAAATACACTTTTCCAAGGCTCGTCCAAAATGACATGAAATGAGACACTGCAGCTAGTTGTCATGGACTTAGTGTTTTTGCTAGCACTTCGTTCCGTGCGGCGCACTATCTTACTCCTCGAAGACTCGTGCAAGCCTTCCCAACACGACTTAGCTAAATCGCTAAGGGAAATAAGAAGAGTGGAGCAAAGTGGGACTCGTAAGATTTCTTTATTAACTTGGAGAATGCTTACAAGTTTTAGGTGGTGAGGAACAAATGAGGCCTCCTCCTTATTTATAATGGCTCATAGAGCTTTACAGGAAAAGTCCTAAAGGAATATCCAAGGATTATTCTTCCTACCATAACTGGAACGGCATATTCTAGGTTTATTCTCTAAGGACATAAAAGGAAACTTCACGGGCCATCCAGAAGCATCTTGGGCCATCTAGAATGATCTTGGGCCTTCCAGAGAAATCCACCATCTTCTGGAGAGTTCTACCACCTTCTGGAATGTTCTAGAAACTTCCCGCATAACCTTGGTCCGGGAAAAGATTATGCAACTTGGTCTCGGGCGGGGTGCAACATTTGGGACGTTACATAGTGGTGGCTAGTTGTGAACTTGTGATCCATGCATGCATGCAGCAGAAAAATCAAGTAGTATTGTTAATAACTTCACCACAAGGAATTGAACAAGTTCACCACGAGGAAGTTTCCCCTCCTCTTTGTCGTGACTTTCCCTCCATCCTTTGTTGGGTGTGTTGTTGTCTGGGGTGCTGCCCTCACATCATGTAACTACCCCCTACTCGTTTACGCGAGGTTTTTGGAGGCATGTGGGGGTGATGGTGGTGAAAGAGATGAAGGTGATGGCAGCGAGTGGTGGTGGAAGTGGTCATGGTATTCGTGCAATTGGTGGTGCTAATGGATGATTGTGGTTGGCAGAAGAGGTGGAGGGTGATGTCGGTGGTGATGGAAGTGAATGTGTGAGTTGTCACAGAGGTGATGATGGTGGATGGTGAGTGATGGCAGTGATGATGGTGGTGGGTGGCGTGTGGTGCATGGTGGCAAAGGTGCTTGCAGGAGATGGTAAGTTGGTGGTAGGGGTGATGGTGATGAGCGCAGAAAGAATGAAAAAATCATGTACTTAACTAGCATTTATCTATCAATAGATAATAAGTAATCTTCAACCAAATAAGTCTATATCGGTGAAAGATATAAATTGGGTTCAAGTGACATCACCTGCCCATGGACCTATGAAAGGAGCTGTTATGGGAAAAGCAAGAACCTGTGATGTCCTGTTTCTAAAATGTGCAGGGGGGAGGGGGCTGATTTTCCCTGACTTATAACAGAAGGTTGTTCATGATTTTGTCATGTCAGGAAATATATTGATTGACACCATATGGAGCAAAAAGTTTCACTGAGAATTCAAATAAATTCATTTTACACTTAATAGAAAATATGCAAGATGGTATACAGACTCAATTAACATGTACGCCAAGTAAAAAAAGAATAAATCTTAAGCAGTTATGAAACTATAGAAATAAAATTCTGTATAATCCTAGCATATGGTGCATACCTTTTTCTTTTTGATCAAATAATCAAACTCGACTAGTGAAAGTTTAACCAACTCATCCGTTTCAGGAAGCCAGGTCAGCTTCAGTTTTGTCGTCTTAACTGAGCCCTCAAGATGCAAACGGCCAATTAGATGCGTAATATTTCCGTCCTCTTTCTTGACTTCTTTGACGATAGCATTGCCCCAATCCATTAATGTAATCTCCTCACCATCTGCAATTTCTAATGCATCCTTATAGTCAATCCATATATTATTTGTATAAGTGGTAGCTTTGGTCCCAGCACCGTCATACTTCTTGTGCCTGGGTATGATGCGCACAAATGGTTTCCCAGGACCATCCATTAGGATCAGCTTCACACGGTTCTCTTCAAGGACTGCAGTATGCCTTGGGCATATCGGGTCAATTATCTTCTTATTGATGGTCCACAGCTTGTCCCATTCCATGAGATTCAGATTTTTGGAGGCACCCTGGGAAGTTAGAGAAAAACTTAAATTGTCAGTTGGCAGATTTAACAGTCATTAGAAGTGGAAGCTCAAAAATGAATCAGCAAACCTGCTGAAGAATGAACTGTATCAGTGCTTCTATTTTTAGACCTCTCCGCACTATTCCCTGAACTGTGGGGAAACGGGCATCATCCCATCCCTCAACTTTCCCATTCTGAACAAACCAGAGCAGTTTACGCTTGCTCAAAAGAGTATACACCATATTCAATCGACTGAATTCATAGATTTGTACTCTCCTCAATCCCATATCCTCCAGTATCCTGTAGTATTGTGCATTGCGATCATGATATTCACTTGAACGGAGGGCATGTGTCACGCCTTCAATGGAATCAACAAATGGGCAAGCGAAGTCATAGGTTGGGTAGACCTTATACAAAGACCCGATACGATGATGTGGATCCGGATTGCAACGATAATAAACTGGATCTCGAAGCGACTTGTTTGGGTCTTGCATGTCCAACTTACCACGAACACAACACTGTTTGCCTCTATCAGACCCAGCAATCATCTCTCTCCACAGTGCTAAATTCTCCTCGACGCTATTGTTCCTGCACTTCGATTCAATCCCATCCATCCTCTCCTTCTGCATCTCCTCCCTCGGCGTATCATCAACATATGCTTTTCCCTGCTTAATCAGCGTCTCGGCCATTTCCATCAACTGCTTAAAATAGTCCGAGGTGTAGGTAACAGCATCGTACTTAATGCCTAACGTCTCAATATCTATCAAAAGATTATCCACAAACTCGCTGCTTTCTTTCGAAGGATTAGTGTCGTCGAATCGAATAAGAAGTTTCCCCTGATACCTCTGTGCGAAATACTGATTTAGCAGAGCGGCCTTCGAGTGTCCGATGTGGAGGAATCCGCTCGGCTCTGGAGCGAACCTCAAACACACTTTCCCGACTTCGGCTCCAGGGAGATCGACCTCAAATTCGGCACCTTTGGCATTAGCTACATTCTCATCCTGCGCTTTCGAAGCTTGGGTCACACCTTTCTCCATTCCCTTCGGATTACTTGCAGACGACTTCCCTAACCCTCTCTTTCCGACATACCTAGCGACGACTTCGTGGAGAACGGTACCGTACTGCTCCACCATCGAATTGTACCAGCGGACAAGATTCTGGAACTTCTTCGACTTCCTCAGGCTCTCCCATCTCTGGCCAGTACCTGCAAGCATAGACAAGTCAGCTCGGCATCAAAATTCGTAACACTCGAACCAACAGAAAAGAAAAGAAAAAGAAGATCTAATTTTTATCACAGTACCGGCAAGAGCAGACCAAATCGCGACATCAGCAGCTGACAGGCTAGAGCCGACCAAAAAGGTGCGGAGCGAGAGGTAGTTGTCGATGCAGCCACAGGCGGCCTCGAACTCCGCACCGGAGGAGAAGGCGGTGGAGTAATCGACCAACTCGACGATCTGCAACATAACCATTAGATGAAATCAATCTATAAAAAAAAAAAAACTAGCCGACGAAATGGCCAAGAAGAAGACCTGTTTTGATTCGGCAGCGTCCTTCCGGTCGAAGAACCCGGGAAGGGCACCGGCGCTGCCGATGTGGCGGAGGAGGTCGTTCGTCCCGTGCAACTGCGACCTAAAGTAAGGGTATTTTTGCAATTAATCAATCAAATTTGAAGTCTTTGGATTGAACTAAATTGGGAGAGGGGGATTTTGGGGCTCACCCAGAAGAGAGACGGAGGAAAGGAGCGGCGCCGGGAGGGAGAGAGGGGTCGAGTGAGAGCGGGACTCCGGCGATCGCCGCCGACGCTATGACCGATAGAGGGGGAGAATCGGCGGCGAACGATACGATTACTTCCGTCATTGCGGAATGATAGGGTTAGGGTTAGGGTTTGCGTCAGGGTTTGGTAATTAGGAAAGGTAGGGTTTGGGGATGCGATGGATAGTTCTGAATTTAACACAGGCAGACCGGATACTAGATCGGCTCGGCTCGCGTGGGGTTTGACCTGAACCGTGAAACTAGATCTATGACTCAAATTGAGTTGTTCAAGCCGCTTTTTAGCTTAAAATTTTTACGAAATATAATAACTCTAGGGCTAGTTTGGATGGAGGTTTTGTATTTCTAGGAAAAGAATTCAACATTTACATACACATGTTTGATTAGGTTGAGAATATATAGTCCAAAAAATTTAATTATTTTATTCCATGTTTTGTTCACATCTGGATAGAATCTTGATTTGTTTAGATTTTCATAAATATCATTTCATTAATTTCATGATGCTACTATTACCATTCACATGTTTAGGATAGAATTATAAATTTGAAAGTAAAACAAGGGTATTAGCGTCAAAACAAAATATTCAAACAACATTCCTAGAAATGCAAAACTATTCCCAAGAGGGGTTTGGGATTAGATTTTTCACATCCATAGAAATATGAAGCCCCTTTTATTCCCCCTAATTTTCAATCTTAGACATACCAAACATGGATAAGAAATTCAAAACTAATTCCCAAACCTCCAAAACTTAACCAAACGCCCCCAAGGATCCATTTGATTTGCATAGTTAGACAAGAATGTAATTAGCATTACATTATCAATCTAACTTGAATATTTGGTTGGACAAAGAAAAATATATGTAATGTAATCGCGATTATAAGTTTGTCACGTACATCAGATTCTTCTACAACCAATTACGTCATAAAACATATGTAATTGTTATTACATTAACTTAAAGGAACTCTAGGTACGTGGTAAAAAAAAATTCGTTTTTGGTTGGATTTTTTCCTTCTTTTTTTTTTTTGTGATATGTTTTGTCATTTCTATCGTTTTTTTGTTTTTCTCCTTTTTTTTTATCTTTTTTGTCGTTCTTGCTTATTCTTGCTCGTTTTTAGTCGTTTTTTCTCATATTTTATTTTTTATTATTTTTTATTTTCATTGCTCATTTTTTGTCGTTTTTATCGTTTTGCTCATTTTTTGTCGTTGTTATCGTTTTGCTCATTTTAGTCGATTTTGGCCCCTTTTGACCTTTTTTAGCTTTCTCATTTTTGAACCAATTGAACGGTTGTGAACCGTTTGAAACGTGCGAACCGGCCTCAAGCAAACCATCTGCTTCATTGATATTTTTAATAAAATTCAATAGCCGGAAAAAAAAAATTGTTATATCAAATGCACCTTAGGATTATACATTAAAATATTTCCACCTATGTTACTCCTGGAATCATCTATCTGCTATATCAATACCTAATAGGCTTAATTGCACTTTGCTACCCTCAACTATTCCGATTTTTCAACTTGATACCCTAAACTTTTTTGTAACAAGTTGATACCCAAAAAAAATTGAGACGAAAATACCCCTGCTCAAACATTAAAATTACCTCCCTCCCCCCAACCCCCCTCCCCCACTCCGGCTACCCCCTCCCTCCCGCTCCGCCTCCCCTTCGGCCACCCCCCTCTCCCGCGTCCGGCCAACCCCCCTACCCCCACCGCCGTCGGCCGCCACGGCAGCAGCAGCCGCCGCCGCAGTAGCAGCAGCCGCCGCAGTAGTAGCAGCCGCCGCAGCATCAGCAGCCACCGCCGCCACGGCAGTGGCGCCGGAAGCGGGAGGGGGGGGTTGGCCGGACGTGGGAGAGGGGAATGGCCGGAGTGGAGGCGGAGCGGGAGGGAGGGGGTGGCCGGAGTGGGGGAGGGGGGAGGGGAGAAGGGAAGAGGGAAGAGGGAAGAGATAAGGGCATTTTGGGGTTTTTTGAAAAATTAGGTACCAAGTTGAAAAAAAATAATAGTTGAGGTATCAACTTGTTACAAAAAAAAGTTTAGGGTATTAAGTTGAAAAAGTGGAATAGTTGAGGGTAGCAAAGTACAATTAAGCTATACTAATATAAGTTAGATACTAGGGATATCAATATTTTGTGGCTACAATACCAATTTACTGAAAAATATAATTATTTCGAAAATTTCACTCCAATCAGTCCAATTTAAAAAAAAGAAATTTTTGACTTTCATCCTACTTGTTAATATGATTTTATATTTGCATTCCACTTTTTATTTTTATTGGACTTACATCTCACTTTTTGTCACGAAAACATTAATTTTGTCGCAAAAAAATATTTGTTTTGTCACAAAAATACTTTTAGTGACTAAAAGTGGGATGTAAGTCTAAAAAATTAAAAAGGTGGGATTTAAGTACAAATTCATATTAATAAGTGGGATGAAAGTCAAAAAAATCCCAAAAAAAAAAAATTGGGCAACCGATTTAAATGTACATATACCTAAACTATCCCTCACGCAAATGGCAAACAGTTAATATATAAACGGATAATATCTATATCTATACTTCTATACTATAATATAATCCAAATAGGAAGGGTATGATCAATTATTTTGGTCATATACTTTATCTAAAAAAATAATTATGCAAGGATAATAATGTCATGTACACACCCATTAACTTTCTGTTTCTCCTCATTTCGTTGATTTTTTTTTGTTCTATCCTCTCTCCAATTCCAAGATTCGAATCACCAAAAAAAGGAAGACGAGTAATTAGAGGAGAGGTTCGATGGTATGGCCGCAAAGCTCCAGCTCAGCAAGCCATTTCTACATATATGTTTATGGATCAGCCGTCAAAATGGGCTAAGCCCGTTGAGCCGGCCCGTCCCGCCTGCTAAAAAGGTGGGTTAGGCTGAGCATTTAGGAGCCCGCCAAACAGGCGGGCCTAGGCGGCCCGCCCCGCCAGTAGCCCGTCCCGTATTGGGCTAGCCCGCGGGCCAAGTGGGTAGGCCCGCCGTCTATTTTTTCATTTAGCACATATATGAGATACGTATAATAAATGATAAAAAAAATTATTTAATGCAAGTAATGACGTATGAAATATTAAATTTGGTCATTTATTTACATGAATGAAGGAGTTTTAAAGAAATATCTACTATTATAATGTTTATTGTATTTTACTTGTAATTTGATGCATATGAGAGTGAGTAGAAAATATTATATATATGATTTTTTTCCTTTTAAGAAACTAAAACAAATTAAAAAAAAATTAAGTGGGCCAGCCCGCGGCCCGTCGGTGGGTTGGGCTGGGTTGGAATTTTTTCAGTCCGCCAAAATGGTGGGTCGGTCCGCCCCGCCCCGCCAAATGGTGGGTTACGGGCCGGCCCGTCCCGCCAGTCCGTCTTGACAGCTCTAAATTGCTTATTACAATTGACTGGAAGTATGGAGGTATGCTGGGATAATGGTTGGAATGAGCCACATGAATTTGTGAGATAACTTATGCTTTGGATGGTGTAGACAACACAATAATTGCCATCGCAAAGATTTGCTATCGGAAAGATATTGTTAGAAGTTAGTATCAATCTTTCTTTTTAAGATAAACGTACTATAGTTGTTCTATTTTCTTGTTTCAAATAAGAATAATATGGATAAAATATGGATGCTTGCTATTTCATTATATTTATTCGTCTGCACCGAGTTCGTCATGGAAATTGTTAATATATCATTTGTATAGATAAATAACATTATATTTTAATGATAAATGCTAAAAGGATTAATTATTTTGGCACTAATTTAAACTATTTGAATTAATTATCTTGGCATCGATTTAAATAGAAAGTTGTATAATATAAATTAGACCTAGAATATGCTTGCAATTCAATACTATTATATAATTTGTTGTAATATACATATGGGATAATTATTTTAATATTGAATGCTTATATTTGAATTATATAAGAAATTTAACGATAAATGTCAAAATGTCTCAATTATTAAGCACAGTGACAAATCATCATTTAACAAATTACAAACACATGAATTTTTCTTATGAAATTAAGTAGTTAAAATATATTTAAAATATTTTAATATAATTTAAATTGACATATTTCAATAATTTAGTAGATTTTTTTTTTTCTTTTCTTTATGTGTGCACGTGAAAGTAACTAGTGTTATATATATATATATATATATATATATATATATATATATATATATATATACACTCAAGATTGAGCCGTCTAAGCCGTGTATATCATCAACCATTTTCTTTTAAAAAATTATGTAAAAAGTTGTTGAAAAAAGTTTAAATTTGTTATATATATTCGAAATGGGGAATCGAACTCAACCAAACAGGAAAAAAAAAATTCCACCTTACTCACATGAGCTAGAAAAGATATTTGACTATCATTGGATATTTTTATTATACGTTATCATACGTGCAAAGCACGTGCATTTACTAGTATATATATGAGGGTACTTCAAAACAACTCAAGATTGAGCCGTTTAAGCCGTGTGTATATCATCAACCATTTAATTTAAAAAACAAATTAAATTATGTAAAAAAAAATGTTGAATTTTTTTTAATTTGTTATATATAATTCAACATGGGAGATCGAACTCAACCAAACAAGAAAAAAACCTCTTACCTTAACTACGTGAATTATAAAAGATATTTGACTATGATTGGATGTTATTCTTATTATACTTTATTATACGTGCAAAGCACGTGCATTTACTAGTATATATAAGGGACTTCAAAATGGCTCAAGATTGAGTCGTCTAAGCCGTGTGTATTTTATCAACCATTTTGTTTTAAAATTAAAAAAAATTAAGTCTCGTTATTTTCTCACGTAGTTTAAAATAAAGTTAAAACCTAAAATCCTCCTAATTGCATGAATATGTATAAATACTAAAATATTTAGAATTTAAATTATATTTAAACTAATTACATGATATCATCTAAGTAAACACATATCCAACAATTTAAAATCTTATTTATAATAAATCATAACTAAAATATATTCAAACTATATTTAAAATATTTGAACATACTTTACATTTACATATTTCAATCAACCATAATGTAGATTTTTTTTCTTAGCATGCAACGCATGTGAAAGTAACTAGTACTATTATAATGCGGCTTATAACCGACTCCAAATTAAGCAGTCTAAGCCTGGTTCAGGCCCAAATACTGAGCTCAATTTTACGCTCCCGAATAATCAGACGGTAAAGGCAAGTACATGTATCTCAATTTTACTTAACAATATTGTATTTCATGATCTACCTTGTCTCACATGTTGTATCCTGTTTTCGTGTTTATCATATTTTTATCATGTTTTTCGTGTTTCTTGTCAGGTGGAGAACACTCATGTGGCATGTAGTATCACCTAGCCTTCGACAATTTCGTGCCTGGTAGCATATCATTCCTTGATATTTTTCGTGTCGGTGGGAAGGGGGGGTTGTTAGAACACTCTGAAGAACCCTAGAGGGGGGGGGGTGAATAGGGAAATAAAATATAAACTACAACAATTGATGCAATAAAGACAATTGAAAGTAAAGAGTAGAAAGATCAAACGCAAACGCAAGGATGTATCATGGTATCCTCTTTTGAGGCAATCCAGTCCCGAAACTCTCTCCGGCTTTAATCCACTATTATCCAAATAGTACACACGAGTTTGGATCCGAAGAACTCGCCAACTTCAACACGAGTTTGGATCCGAAGACTCGCCAACTTCTACACACGAGTTTTCTTACGAAGGCTCGCCAACTTCAAACAAAAGAGAATGAGAACTTGTTGATCTTCTAACACGTGAAGATCAAAATGTACAACTCTTTAATACTCTAGCACTTTGGGAGAGGATGACAATGAAAAGCTTTGAAGAGTATTAATGGTGGAGCTCTTGGTTGTTGGAAAATTTATGGAAGAGTTGGTGAGGAAGCTCAAGAGAGAGAGAGCTTCCTTTTATAAGAAAACCAAGAGTAGGTGGCATTTAATGCTCTGAAATGCAGGCAGACCGGCATGCCGTCGGTATGTCGCGGCATACCGCCGGTATGCCGGCCAAATAGTAACGGTCATAATTATGACCGTTCAAGAGCATTAAATGCGGCCATTAATGCGTGTCAGACCAAATCGAAAACTAAGTATTCGAAATTCGGTATACCGCCGGTATGCCGGAGCATACCGTCGGTATGCCGATAGAATGTCACAGAAAGTTTAGAGCTGCTAGAAACGGCATGCCGCCGGTATGCCGCAGCATACCGTCGGTATGCCGACAGTTGATCACAGCAACTTTTGTGTTGCTAAAAACGGCATGCCGCCGGTATGCCGCAGCATGCCGTCGGTATGCCGACATTTCGAGACAGCAACTTTCTAGAGTCCAAAAACGGTATACCGCCGGTATGCCGAAGCATACCGTCGGTATGCCACTTTTTGTCACAGAACCTTTTCTGGACACGAAAACGGTATACCGTCGGTATGCCGAAGCATACCGCCGGTATGCCGCTCTGAATGGCATGTTTTTCGATTTGTGCTTTTAGTTATCATCCATCCTTTAGTGTTTACAGATATACCTAGACCAGTACAGACACGAAGTCTCTAAGCAGGGAACGCCGGTAACTGCTACAGTCTTCAAGGAAGAAGGAGGAAGCTCTTGAAGTGAAGAACGCCATGTAGTACATCTTCTGAGAATATTTGAATCTGAAGAACAGAAGACTAAACTATGAAGATACTGTTAATTACTCAAAATAAAATGTGCCAACAAACTCCCCCATTTTGATAATTGACAAAATAGAGAGAGATAGCATCTTCAGGGAGTAGCTCCCCCGTAGGTAGACAGCTCCCCCTCAATACGATTTCTCCCCCTTTGTCACTTAGTCAAAGATGGGGATAATCAATAGAAATATTGCATAAGAGAAAAGACATGAGTATATAAAGAAAAAGCATGCATGAATATATTAAAGAGAAAGTGAATACATGCTGGACCCATACATTTCATAGTAAGAAGATAAAAGACTCTCCACAACGAGAGCCAGACACAAAAGACAACCATAGATAATGTCCCCGAAGGACAGCAAAGAACTAAAACAACCATAAACCGGTCCCCGAAGGACCACTAAAGATAACAAACAGAAAACACACATAAAAGCTAGAACCACTCAAGAACCGAAACCACCATCAAAAGGAAGACCATCCCTAATCCTCAGCCGGATCATCATCATCATCACCCTGAGCCTGCTGGAAGGCGCCAAAAGGATCAATGCCGTCAGGGTACATAAACCCATAGGCATTGGGGTCAGAGAAGCGCGGGCCCGTGTACATGGGATCCTGAAGATTAAGATCCAGAAAAGCATCACGGTCTTGAAGAGTGCGCTGAATGAAGTACCCCTTGATCGTGGAAACGAGTCTGGATCAGGGCGCCAAGTCTACGAGTGTGGGCCCGCATCTGCTCCTCCGTCTGGGCCATCCGCATATCAAAATGCTGCTGAGTGAGCGGCATATAATGGCCCGAATGAGGAGGGGTAGATGTGGGAGCAGCAGGCGTGGATGCCGGTTGCTCTTGGGAAGATGAGGCACGGGAAGTAGAGGCGCCAGCAAGGGTACGGGAGATAGCAAGATATGAGGGGACGCCATCCGTGGTGCAGAGAGACAGGTCAACATGCTTGGCCTCCATAAGCAGAGTGATGAAAGAGCCATAGTAGAGATTCTGCTTCCCCGAAGGCATGGTACGCCGGAATTACAGAAAAAGAGTCTTTGGGAAGGAGAATCGCTTCCGGGCATAGAGATGGTACATACAGACGAGGGCATCACCAGTGATTGCATCATAGTTCCCGCCCTTCGGAAAGAGAGTGTGGCACACGATCCGATGGAGCTCGTAATAAAACGGCTCCAGCTGGACAGAGAGGGCCGGGATGGCAGGAGGGTTGGGACCTTTGCAGATGATTCGGCAGAATTCGTCGAAAGGGGACGCCGCCGAGGAGTTGAGAGCACCCAAAAGAGGTAACGCATCCCCTTTGTCTGGGATGCCTAAGATGGCCCCTACTTCCCGAGATGTGAGACGGAAGTGGCGGTCATTGACCATAGATTGGATGGCGGAAGGGTCGTCGTCATCCCCTCTCATGTTGCAATAGAAAATGCGGACAACAGCAGGGTAGACAGGGATTTGGCACCTTAGAAGAGAGGAGAGACCGGCATCGTCAAACAAAGGGACGTGACCGGGGAAAAGGTTCCAGTTGATCGCCCGTCCTTTGAATACGTTGTGATTGGCGAAGTGCTGGAACCAAAGCTCGGCGGCCAGAGAGTTGGAGAAGACGCGTTGGTCATAGCCGGTAGGTAGCGCCACCGGGACGAAGGGGTTGAACCCGAAGGAATAGGAGGATCGGGGGCGCTTAGGGTTGGCCATGGAGAGGGATTGGTGCTATGGTGTGGAGGAAGAAGGAGTAGAGAGGAGAGGGAGGAAGGAGGGTTTTTAAAGAGAGGAGGAAGATGAAGAGATGATTTTGAAAATAGGGAGGAACGGTTGTAGAGGAAGTTTGAAAGAGAAGGAGTTGAAAAGGTGGAGGAAAGTTATGATGGTGGAGTAAAAAGAGGAGAGAAAAAGGGGGGAAGTGATGGGTAGTTAATGTGAAGAGATAGAGGATAATAAATGAGAAGGGAGGTGATGGGATGGGAGTTGAAGATTGATGGGATGGATGAGAGAGAATAGAAGAGGATAAAAAGGAATAAATGAAGGAGTGAAAGAATGTGGGCCCGAATCCAGAAATGAAAGCCTGTCCGCCGCTGCCCGGCATACCGGCGGTATGCCGACGTGTACCGACGGTATGCCGTCTTTCGAAACAGAACCTAATTCTGCCTTGAAAAACGGCATGCCGCCGGTATACCGTAGTATACCGTCGGTGTACCGGTCGACTGGGACTAAGGATCAAAAGATAAAATGCCTAGTTCACGGCAAAGGAAAGAGAAGCGATCTTCCGGGAGAGGCTTAGTGAAAATATCGGCTAATTGATAGGTAGTATCAATAAATTCAAGATGGATATCTCCTTTTTGCTGATGGTCACGAAGAAAATGGTATCTAATTTCAATGTGCTTCGTGCGTGAGTGACAAATCGAGTTTTTCGTGAGATTGATAGAGCTAGTGTTATCACATTTAATAGGGGTACAAGAATGAGAAATACCATAATCTAAAAGTGTTTGTGACATCCAAAGAATTTGTGCACAACAACAACCAGCCGTAATATACTCTGCCTCAGTGGTGGAAAGAGCAACAGAGTTTTGCTTCTTACTAAACCACGATACCAAGGACTTCCCGAGGAATTGACATGTGCCACTAGTGCTTTTTCGGTCAATCTTGCATCCGGCAAAATCCGCATCCGAAAAGCCGTGAAGCTCAAAGGATGAGGATTTCGGATACCAAAGACCCATGTTAATGGTGCCTTTGAGATAACGAAAAATGCGCTTAACGGCACTCAAATGTGATTCCTTTGGATTGGCTTGATATCGTGCACACAAGCAAACACTAAACATGATATCCGGACGGCTAGCCGTTAAATAAAGTAAGCTACCGATCATACCTCTATACTTACGAATGTCGACCGATGTGCCATCTTCATCATTGTCAAGCTTGGTCGTTGTAGCCATAGGGGTCCTCATTGATTTGGATGAGTCAAGGTCGAAACGCTTGAGGAGGTCCTTTGTATATTTTTCTTGATTGATGAAGGTTCCTTTAGGCCCTTGTTTGATTTGTAACCCCAAGAAGAAGGAGAGTTCACCCATCATACTCATTTCAAACTCTTCCTGCATAACTTTGACAAATTATACACAAAGTGTGTTGTTAGTAGAACCAAAAATAATATCATCAACATAAATTTGAACCAATAAGAGAGTCCCATCATGTGATTTAATAAAAAGTGTGGTGTCAACTTTTCCCTTTGAAAAATTGTGAGAGACAAGAAAAGAGCTAAGACGCTCATACCAAGCACGTGGAGCTTGTTTGAGGCCATAAAGGGCTTTATGGAGTTTGAAAACGTGGTTAGGAAATTGAAAATCTTCAAAACCGGGAGGTTGTTTAACATAAACTTCCTCCTTAATAATACCATTAAGAAAAGTACTCTTAACATCCATTTGAAATAGCTTAAAGTCATTAAAACAAGCAAAGGCACAAAGCATACGAATGAATTCAAGACGTGCAACCGGAGCATAGGTTTCATCGTAGTCAATGCCTTCCTCTTGGTTATAGCCTTGAGCAACCAATCGGGCTTTGTTACGAGTCACTAACCCATCTTCATTTAGCTTGTTGCGAAACACCCATTTAGTTCCAATAATGGGATAATTGCTAGGTTTTGGGACAAGTTCCCAAACCTTGCTTCGCTCAAATTGATTGAGCTCCTCTTGCATAGCTATCATCCAAAATTCATCAAGGAAAGCATTATGAACATTTTTAGGCTCTATTTGAGAGATAAAAGCCACATTGGCACAAAGATCACGAGTGGCGGATCTTGTACTAACACTTGAGGAAGGATCCCCAATGATAAGCTCCTTAGGATGATTGGTGACAAATCTTCATTCTCTTGGGAGATCCTTTGGAGGAGGCTCGAGAGGAGGAGACTCTTTTGATGGGGTCACAACTTCATTGTTAGATGAAGAAGGACGATCCTCAATAGAGGAGTTCTCCAACCCAAATGAGATGTCATCAATATCCTCGGAGGAGGAGAATGTAGAAGAGTTGAGTTCGTTAAAAGAGACATTGATTGACTCTTCGACAACAAGACTTCTTTTATTAAAAACACGAAAACCTTTGCTATGAGTAGAGTATCCAAGGAATATCCCTTCATAGGCTTTTTCTTCAAACTTGCCTAGGTTATCCTTGGTATTCAAAATAAAACAATTGCAACCAAAAACCTTAAAATATTCAATAGAAGGAATTTTGTTAAACCAAAGCTCATAAGGAGTCTTCTTAGTAATAGGTCTAATTAAGACTCTATTAATAACATGACACGCCGTATTAACGGCTTCCGCCCAAAAATATTGGGGGAGCTTATATTGGTTTAACATGACCCGGGCCATATCGCCAAGGGTTCTATTCTTTCTCTCCACAACACCATTTTGTTGAGGAGTACGGGGACAAGCAAAATCATGTCCAAAACCATTCTTTTCACAAAATCTTTTGAAATCAACATTATCAAATTCACCTCCATGATCACTCCTAATTTTGTTAATAGAAAAACCTTCCTCATTTTGAACACGTTTACAAAAAGCAACAAATTCACGAAAGGTATCACTTTTGCAAGCAAGAAAAATAACCCAAGTAAATCTCGAAAAATCATCAACTAAAACAAAAGCATAAAGTTTGCCACCAATGCTAGCTACTCTACTAGGCCCAAAGAGATCCATATGAATAAGTTGGAGGGGTCTAGTGGTACTCACAGAGTTGATGGATTTGAAGGATGACTTGGTCAACTTACTTTTCTCGCATTCTTCACATACCATATCCTTTTTCACTACCAAATTACAGTATTTTAGCGACGGCCATTTAGCGACGGAAATTTTCCGTCGCTATTACCGTCGGATCATCGACGGATTTGTGACGGAATACCGACGGAAAGCAGTGGACAATTTTTTATATTTTTTATGTCCATATCCGTCGCTACGCCGTCGATAGGTCGTCGGCCAAGTAGCGACGGTTTTATATCCGTCGCTAGAACGTCGCATATTTTGGCGGCAAAAGCCTAAAATATTGGCGCGAGATTTACTGACGACTTAGCGACGGAATAATCCGTCGCTACTCCGTCGCTAATTTCTGTACCCTAACTTAAATTGAACCGACGGGGGGGAAATTTTATTTCCCCCCAAAACACTCTCTCTCTTCCCTCTCCCTCTCTCCGACGATCTCCCTTTCTCCGACCGACGATCTCCCTCTCTCTCTCTAAGGTATGCTCTCTCTCCCCCCCCTCTCTCTCTCTATCTCCCTCTCTCTCTCTCTCTCTTTTACGATTTGGGGGGTTGGAGGGCTGTCGTAGTGGTCGAAGAGGGTGTGGGGCAGGGGGTTTCGGGTACGGGGTGGGGTGGTCGGGGCAAGGGTGGAGTGGGGTGGTCGGGGGCAGGGGGGGTCGGGGAGGGGGTCGGGCAGGGGTGGGGGGTGGTCTGGGCACGGGGGGTTCGGGTAGGGGGTGGGGTGGTCGGGGCAAGGGTGGGGTGGGAGAGGGGGCAGGGGGGGTCGGGAGGGGGGTCGGGCAGGGGTGGGGGGGTGGTCTGGGCAGGGGGGTGGGAGAGGGGGTCGGGCAGGGGTTGGGGGGGGTCGGGCAGGGGTTGGGGGGGTCGGGGCAGGGGGGCAGGGGGGTGGGAGAGGGGGTCGGGCAGGGGTTGGGGGGGGTCGGGGCAGGGGGGGCCAGGGGGGTGGGAGAGGGGGTCGGGCAGGGGTTGGGGGGGTCGGGCAGGGGTTGGGGGGGTCGGGGCAGGGGGGGCAGGGGGGTGGGAGAGGGGGTCGGGCAGGGGTTGGAGGGGTCGGGCAGGGGTTGGGGGGGTCGGGGCAGGGGGGGCGTAGGAGGGACTCTGGAGTCCCCGCGCAGGAGTCCTCCTCCTCCTCTCCCACAGACACACACACACACACGGACACACACACACACACACGGACACACACACACACGGACACACACACACAGACGCACACACACACGGACACACGGACACACAGACACACACACACACACAGACACACACACACACACGGACACACACGGACACAGACACACGGATACACACACACACAGACATATATATATATATATATATATATATATATATATATATATATATATATATATATATATATATATAGGCATAATTTTAAGTAATTTATTAATAATATATATATATATATATACACAGACACACGTCGTAAAGTCTAGTATATATATTTGATTAGCTAAGGTAGAAGTTTAGCCTAATTAAGGTTAGTTTTGACAGAGTTGACTTGGACTCCTAATTTGACCTAGAACTAGCCTAGTTGACCTATTTGTATTTCGATTGATATCATATGAATAGTTTGCCTAAGATTTGATTGGGTTGGTTTTAATGTGTGGGTAAATTAGTTTACCTTATTTTAGAGTATGACTACGTAGCTAGTGTGTAGAGTAGTATATGGTTACTAGATCCTAGTGTAGAGTAGTATGTAGAGGAGTATGACTACTAGTGATATATAGATATGTAGGTCCATGTGTATCTGTATCGGACTATCGCTATCGGTATCGAACTATCGCTATCGGTATCGGACTATCGCTATCGGTATCGAACTATCGGTATCGATCGAACTATCGGTATCGGACTATCGCTATCGGTATCGGACTATCGCTATCAGTATCGACCGTATATACTTAGTATCGGGCGTAGCGGATTAGTATCGATCAGTATATAGGTTTGGGTTAAGATCAAGGTTCAAAGTATCGGTATCGAAATAGTAGGCCGAATAGGAGGCCGAGATAGTCGAATGAGAAGAAGGGAAGAAGGGAGGAGCAGATGGGTCCAGAGCCATGGTGGAGGAGGAGAAGTAACATGAGAGCAGTTTTCGCCGTAACATCTCCTGGCTCTGCTGGCAACTGAAGTCCAGATGCTACAAAGGACGATCCTTCGCTGAAATCGACTACAACACCCATCAGTTCAAGTTCATTCCTATATGAGTAGATTCCAATGCCATAGAAGCCATCAGTTTGTTGACCTTCCTCTATGGCATTGGAATATACTCATATAGGAATGAACTTGAACTGATGGGTGTTGTAGTCGATTTCAGCGAAGGATCGTCCTTTGTAGCATCTGGACTTCAGTTGCCAGCAGAGCCAGGAGATGTTACGGCGAAAACTACTCTCATGTTACTTCTCCTCCTCCACCATGGCTCTGGACCCATCTGCTCCTCCTTTCTTCCCTTCTTCTCATTCGACTATCTCGGCCTCCTATTCGGCCTACTATTCCGATATGCGTTTGATACGGTCTACCTAACCTATATACTGATACTAATCTGATACTCTCTGATATTAAGTACATCCGGCTTACTAGCTAGCGGATCCACCAGTTACATGATTATATACTAATTATGTTAGATTGTGATACTAAGTAGCCTCGTCGTAGGCCTAGCGTGTTATCCACAAGTTTAGTTTTTCTTACGATATGAGTATCGGTATCGGGCTATTAATTCTTATGTTTAGTTTGTCTTACGATACAGATATTCACATCAAATCGAGCATGAATTGTTACTTTGTTGATCGTACATGGATGTACAAACGACAACACGAGAGCAGAATTGGTGTGAGTGACGATTTTCAGGCAGGTGTGGAAGTATTTCTTAAGTATGCCATGAGCAAAACTCAGTACATGGACGATAACAAAATCAAGTGTCCATGTGTTAATTGTCACAATAGACGTTTCGAAGAAGTGATGACTGTGAGAGATCATTTGACCCGTAAGGGTTTCGTACGTGATTACGGCCTGTGGTCATCGCAAGGTGAATTATATTCAGAAAGACAGGCTGCAGAAGCTGGTACTTATACTTTTGATGATAATGCTGCAACGGATGTCCTCGAAGACGACGGATGCTCTGTGGATTATGGAGACATGCAGAACCTTGCACGAGATATGGTGTATGCTGCGGCAGGGCCTAATTTTGATCCGGAGGATCCTAATCCCGAGGTAAAGGAGTTCTATGATATGTTTAAGGACGCAGATACTCCTCTATATCCTGGTTGTGAGACTCATTCCGCACTGTCAGTGACGATGCGGTTGTTGAACATAAAGTCTGATTTTAACTTGCCACAAGCTTGCTATGATCGAATCACACAATTAACTAATGAGGTGTTACCGAAGGAATCAAAAGAGCTCCCAAGAAACTTCTACAAGTCAAAGATGATGGTCCGACAACTGGGACTGGGGTACGAGAAGATAGATTGCTGTCGCAACGGATGCATGTTGTATTACAAAGAGAATTGCGTATTAGAAAGTTGTTGGTTCTGTAATGCGGATCGTTACAAGACAGTACAGGGAAAAGGAAAGTCAACTAGAAAACGACGTCCTTACAAGTATATGCATTACTTGTCGATCACGAAGCGCTTACAGAGGATATATATGTCTCTGAATACAGCAGAACACATGACGTGGCATAGTGAAGATCGCATAAAGGACGAAGGAGAATTGTCACATCCTTCGGATGGGGAGGCGTAGAAATATTTTGATTTGTGTCATCCAGATTTTGCTGCAGAGCCTAGAAATGTACGCCTGGCGCTATGTTCTGATGGCTTTGCCCCTTTCGGACAGTCGGGATCTCAATACTCATGCTGGCCGGTCATTCTTACCCCTTACAATCTGCCACCATGGATGTGTATGAAGACTCCTTATATGTTCTTGACAGCTATCATACCCGGTCCCAAAAATTCGACAAAGAACATCGATATATATTTACAGTCGTTGGTGGATGAGCTGAAACAGTTGTGGGAGATCGGCGTCACGACCTATGATATTTCCAGAAAACAAAACTTTCAGATGAGAGCTTCACTCATGTGGACAATCAATGATTTTCCAGCATACAGTATGCTGTCGGGATGGAGTACGCACGGCAACATGTCTTGTCCGAAATGTATGGAAAATAGTAAGGCGTTCCGCCTTAGACATGGAGGAAAAACTTCTTTCTTTGACTGTCACCGTCAATTTCTGCCAACGAGACATCCTTGGCGAAAGAACAAGGATGCGTTCAGATATGAAAAACAAGAATTTTCTGAACCTCCTGCCAGATTGTCGGGATACGATATTTGGGAAGATGTAAAGGAATTGCCCACCGCAATGGAAGATCCATCGAACAATCGTGTCGAGGGGTTCGGACAAAGCCATAACTGGACCAAACGGAGTATCTTCTGGGACTTGCCTTATTGGAAAGATAATCTTATTAGGCATAATCGTGATGTCATGCATATCAAAAAGAATGTGTTCGATAATGTCTTCAATACCGTTATGGATATTAAAGGAAAGACGAAGGACAATCCAAAAGCAAGACAAGACATGGCCGAGATATGCAAATGTCATAATCTAAACTTGATACAAAGGGGAGCTGGTGGACAAGTAACTAAGCCGATAGCGCCATACGCATTGAGCAAGGAAGATAGATTAATAATCTGCAAGTGGATATCTACTTTAAGATTTCCCGACGGCTATGTGTCGAATTTGTCTAGATGCGTTGATCTCAATGAACACAAGCTAACAGGAATGAAGAGTCACGACTGCCACGTGTTTATGGAAAGATTACTGCCCATTGCGTTGAGAGAGTTGTTGCCTTCTACTGTATGGGTTCCGTTGGCCGAGCTATCTACATTCTTCAGGGATATCTGTTCAACTAAGCTCACGGTGCAACATATGATACAACTTGAGGAGAAGATTGTCTTAACAATTTGCAAGTTAGAGAAAATATTTCCACCGGGTTTCTTCGACAGTATGGAGCATCTACCGATTCATCTAGCATACGAAGCCCGTGTCGGTGCATCTGTTCATTATCGATGGATGCGATCCGCAGGACCTACAAAGCCGTCGCCGGGAAGAAGATACGGGATGCGGTGTACGACCTTCGTACGGCGCATACGAGGAAGGACTAGATCCGGGCGGAGTACTATGAGCAGATGTTGGAGAAGATGGATACTCCGCAGTTCAAGCTGAAATCGGAGAAAGCTAAGGCTAATCGACAGGCCGCGGGTCTGCATACGGGGGGATCAAGGCCCCACGCATCGACGCGTGCAGATTTGGTGAGATAGCGCAAATTCAAATTCATTCTATTATTTAATTTCGTACTGTTAATATACGAAGTTAATTAAATTCTACGTATGCAGGCCCAACGGGCGGTGAAGCAGGGGAAAGAGGCGGAGACGGTCACCGCTCACGATGTATTCGTGCATACGCACAAGAGGCGGAAGGACGGGAGCTTCGTCGATGCGAGGGCCGAGGAGACTGATGTAAGTACTTACGTTTATGAGATTTATGTTAGAAATATAATTATTGTTAAGTTAATTAGATAAACTTAGGATTCAGACTATAACTTAGGGAAACATAGGATTTAGATTATAACTTAGAAAAACTTATAGTATAAACACATTCATTGGATAGGCTGCGTATCGTGAGGCACTTAGTCGGCTTGAGATCGAGCCCCCTTCCGAGAATGTCGACGAAACGACGCCCACCCAGACGCACTCTTCTATGGCCGCTCGCTACGACGACGTGTTCGTAGAATCCGTCGGCGGCGTTAGGAAAGGGCGCGTCTACGGCTTAGGTTCCATGGCGCCCTCGTTGCAGCCGTCCCCGAGATATCCACCGCCTCCGCCTCCTCCAGCGCCCCCGGTTGACGATGTGAGGGCGCAGCTTGCGACTCTGACCTCCGCGGTGTCAGATTTGCGGGCGATAGTGTTGGGGCGCTATCCGTCTGCTCCCGGTCCGTCTGCTGGTGCTCCCGGTTCATCTGGTGGTGCTCCCGGTCCGTCTACTGCTGCTGCCGGTGCTTCGGATCGACCTGGTCCTTCTTCCCCCGGACGGCTTTCGTTTAACCGCTCTGCGGATGCCCGCATCGTATCGGATAACACCATCTTGACGCTCCTTGACATGTTGTCGCCAGAGCAGCTACGCGCGCTTCCAGACCATGTCTTGTCCCAAGTGCCGGCACACACGGTGGAGGAGTACATACGCAAAGCGGATGCGGCGGCACGAGCACGAGACGATCCGACGGACGGGGTTTGATTTTGTTTATGTTGTTGATTTTGTAGACATTTGGATACATTGTATGTTCGGATATTTTTTTTATGTTTGGATAATTTAATGTTGGATATTGGATATATTGTGTTGGTAATATTTTGTTGGATATTGGATACGTTAGATATTGGTGTCGGATATAGATATTTTGCATATGGATATATGGTGTTGGATATTGGATACGTTGGATATTCGTGTTGGATATGGATATATGGTGTTGTATATGGATATTTTGCATGTTTGATATTGTGTTGGATGTGTTGTATAAACAGGAAAGAGTCTGTTTGCAGTAATTTTTTTTTTCAAAAATTAGAAGTTGGCGACGGGCTGGCGACCACTCAGCGACGGATAGTCCGTCGCTAACTGAAGAAACTGAGGTTAGCGACGGAGTGACGATGTAAAAACCGTCGCTACCTGGAGCATTTCAATAAAGCGACGGATTGGCAACGGACGATCCGTCGACCTGGTGCTGTTTGATGTCCATAAATTTTAGCTTTCGCGACGGATTGGCGACTAACTTACGGCGGACTGGCGACAAAGTCCCGACGGACTATCTGTCGCTAACTGTAGAAATTTAATGTATCGACGGATTGGCGACGTAATATCCGTCGCTACCTGGAGAATTTTACATTGAGCGATGGTTTAGCGACGGAATGTCCGTCGACCTGGTTCTGTTTGATGTCCATAAATTTTGCAGTTAGCGACGGATGTTTTGTCGCTAATACGACGCTAATCCGTCGTACACCTCGGCGGATTAGCGACGGCATAACGACGACCTGCCGTATGGGAAAATCTCTGATACGCTTTTACCGACAAATTTACGACGGATTAGCGACGGATATTGCGTATCAGAAAATCACTGATACGGTTTTGCCGACTCTTTAGCGACGGAGTTTTCCGTCGCTAACCCTATATCCTGATACATGTTTTGACGAAAGCTAGTCGGTAATCCGTCGCTATATATATTTAAATGCGCCGACGGTATTCCGTCGCTAAGTCGTCGCTGAGCGACGGAAGTAGCGACGGATATGTTTTAGCGACGAGGTTATTCCCGACGGCTGTTTTACCAAAATATCCGTCGGTAATCCGTCGATATTTATTTTTGGCGACGGACTACCGACGGATAAGGTCGTCGGTAAATCCATGTATTTTGGTAGTGTTTGAAAGGGATGCTAGGAAGTCCTCGTACAAGCTTCTTGGAGGCGAGGCGAGAGATGGTATCCATGTTGGCGTGTCCAAGCCTCATGTGCCAAAGCCAACTCTCATCGTTCTTTGCAACTAGGCACCTGTCATTGTTAGTACCTTCAACAAGATAAAGAACATAAATATTGTTTTCTCTAATGCCTTCATACACAATAGTTCCATTGGAGCTATCGGTAATGTGGCATTTGAGTTTAACAAACTTGATATCATAACCATTATCGGTAAGATGGCTAATACTTAAGAGATTATGCTTGAGATTAGTAACAAGACATACATTATTAATACAAGGATAAGGAGGAGAACCGATATTACCATTTCCAATAATATAACCTTTAAGATTGTTACCGAAGGAGACGTGTCCTTCTTTCTTCATCGATAGCGTTGTAAAAAGTGAAGCATCACCGGTCATGTGCCGTGAACAACCGCTATCGAGAATCCATTTGCTTCTAGCATAAGAAGGATTCGTCACCTACAACATAAGTTGAAGATGAACATTTTGGTACCCATGATCTTATGGGTCCATGAGTGTTAGTCTTAGGAACCCACTTAAGAACTCTCATGTCAACTTGTTTTCTTGTATAACAAAAGTTAGAAGTGTGACCCACCAAACCACAATAATTGCACATCAAGGAAGATTTAGAAGAAGAAGTGTGAGTGTTGTGCATGTGTGAGTTTCTAGTGTGAGAAGTTCTACCATGAGTGTTATGATGATAGTAAAAAGCATGATGAGAGGTGTTCTTCTTGACAAAGGGTCCTTTTCTTGTGTTAGAAAAGGAGTTGTGTGTAGTGTTCATGTAATGATTATGCCTAGCATTGTGATGAGTGTGAGGGTGTCTTGGAGCATGCATGTGAGTGGTATTCTTATTACCTAAATTCTTACTTCGTGTAAGAAGATCATTATACTTAATAGAGGTGGAATATTCTCTTCTATTAGCATCTTGACATTTGTGCATGGCAAATTCATAAGAGCTTCTCATGGATTGAATCTCATCATCCTTTTTCTTGATGGTGTCAAGAGATTCTTGAAATTTGAGTCGCAAAGACTCTATTTCATCCGTGTCGGAAATAGGAGATTTTTCCTTCACATCAATGATGATGCTTGAGAGCCTCTCTACTTCAAGTTGAAGAGCCTCAACCTCCTTGAGAGATTTCTTGTATTTATTCCGAACACCTTTGTGTTCTTCATGTAACTCAAGAATGGCTTTCTCCAAATCATCATAGGTAAGAGTGTTTAAAAAAAAATTATCAAGTACCTCATCGGTTGCCATGAGACAGACGTTGGCATTGTGTTTGCACTCCTTGTCATTGTCGGAGTCGCTCGCGTCGCTTTCACGCCAAATGCTAGTGTTGGTGAACTTTCTGGAGGATGAGCTTCCCTTGCTAGGTTTCTCGTACTTGCTTGAGTCTTTTCGTATCATCGGACAATCCCTCTTGATGTGTCCGGGTCTTCTGCATTGATAGCACGCCGGGTCTTCTTCATTGTCCCGTCTAGAGCGGTTGGCCTTGTTGAACTTTAAGAACTTTCGGAAGTGCTTAGCTGTGAGAGCTATTTCTTCATCGTCATCCGACTCATTGTCGTCGGAGCTATCCTTGGAGTAGGACCTTGAAGCTTTGAGAGCGAGAGTCTTCTCTTTTTCTTTGGTCTTCTCCTTCTCCTTCTCTTGAATGGAGGATTCCTCTTGATCCTTTATGTCGAGCTCGTGAGTCATTAGCTTACCCATGAGGGTCTCTAGGTTCATGACGGTTAGATCGTTCCCCTCAATGATTGCGGTAGCTTTAGGACTCCAAGCTTTCGTCAATCCTCTAAGAATTTTCCTTATCTTTTCATGAGCGGGATATTCCTTTCCAAGAGAAGAGAGAGGGTTAATAATGTCACCAAAATGAGTAAACATGCTAGCAATAGATTCATCATGCTTCATTTTAAAAAACTCATATTCTTGCGTGAGTCTACTGATCTTGGATTCCTTCACTTGTGAAGTTTCCTCGTGTGTGACTTCAAGTAACTTCCAAATCTCATTGGAAGTCTTGCAAGTAGAGATCCGGTTGAATTCACTACTGTCGAGGGCACAGTAAAGAGCATTCATTGCCTTGGCATCTCGACAAGCAAGCTTCTTAATATTTTCGGCAAGTGTTTCCCGAAGGGTGTCAGAAGCAATATCCTCAATAGCTCTGGAAGGAGTAGGAAGGCCATTTATCACGCAATCCCATAAATCGAAATCTATGGACTTGAGATAAATGCCCATCCTAATCTTCCAGTAGTTATAGTTGGTACCATCAAATAGGGGAGGCCTATTTGTGGAGTGTCCCTCATTGTGAAACGTGTTGATGCTAGGGTTAGAGGCCATGGATCAACCAAGGGTGTAAATCCAAATCAAGAGAACGAGGCTCTGATACCAATTGAAGAACCCTAGAGGGGGGGGGTGAATAGGGAAATAAAATATAAACTACAACAATTGATGCAATAAAGACAATTGAAAGTAAAGAGTAGAAAGATCAAACGCAAACGTAAGGATGTATCCTGGTATCCTCTTTTGAGGCAATCCAGTCCCGAAACTCTCTCCGGCTTTAATCCACTATTATCCAAATAGTACACACGAGTTTGGATCCGAAGAACTCGCCAACTTCAACACGAGTTTGGATCCGAAGACTCGCCAACTTCTACACACGAGTTTTCTTACGAAGGCTCGCCAACTTCAAACAAAAGAGAATAAGAACTTGTTGATCTTCTAACACGTGAAGATCGAAATGTACAACTCTTTAATACTCTAGCACTTTGGGAGAGGATGACAATGAAAAGCTTTGAAGAGTATTAATGGTGGAGCTCTTGGTTGTTGGAAAATTTATGGAAGAGTTGGTGAGGAAGCTCAAGAGAGAGAGAGCTTCCTTTTATAAGAAAACCAAGAGTAGGTGACATTTAATGCTCTGAAATGCAGGCAGACCGACATGCCGTCGGTATGCCGCGGCATACCGCCGGTATGCCGGCCAAATAGTAACGGTCATAATTATGACCGTTCAAGAGCATTAAATACGGCCATTAATGCGTGTCAGACCAAATCGAAAACTAAGTATTCGAAATTCGGTATACCGCCGGTATGCCGGAGCATACCGTCGGTATGCCGATAGAATGTCACAGAAAGTTTAGAGCTGCTAGAAACGGCATGCCGCCGGTATGCCGCAGCATACCGTCGGTATGCCGACAGTTGATCACAACAACTTTTGTGTTGCTAAAAACGACATGCCGCCGGTATGCCGCAGCATGCCGTCGGTATGCCGACATTTCGAGACAGCAACTTTCTAGAGTCCAAAAACGGTATACCGCCGGTATGCCGAAGCATACCGTCGGTATGCCGATTTTTGTCACAGAACCTTTTCTGGACACGAAAACGGTATACCGCCGGTATGCCGAAGCATACCGCCGGTATGCCGCTCTGAATGACATGTTTTTCGATTTGTGCTTTTAGTTATCATCCATCCTTTAGTGTTTACAGATATACCTAGACCAGTACAGACACGAAGACTCTAAGCAGGGAACGCCGGTAACTGCTACAGTCTTCAAGGAAGAAGGAGGAAGCTCTTGAAGTGAAGAACTCCATGTAGTACATCTTCTGAGAATATTTGAATCTGAAGAACAAAAGACTAAACTACGAAGATGCTGTTAATTACTCAAAATAAAATGTGCCAACACACTCATGTGGCATAGAGTATCACCTAGCCTTGGACAATCTTCATGCTTGATAGCATATCATTCCTTGATATGCTTGATGTCCGTTTCATGCGTGACTGATAGCATTGTCGACAAACATGCCTGATACTGGTTACGTCCGTGACTGATAGCATATCATTCCTTGATATGCATGATACGTGTTTAGCCCATACATGTTTATTGGTGTTCTATTGTACATATTTCACGTAGCTACCATATGATTTAAGGTACTTTCCAGTTTACTTGTTATTTGCTCGCTCTTGCTATTTTATATACTATTACATAATGTTGTTGAGTAACGTTGAATCATATTGTACTTTGCTCTCTTTCTGAATGGATCACATATTAGACAAGAACAAGAGGATATGGACATATTTGACATATTAGATCTTAGACTAATATAAGATAATGTGCAACGACGACTCTTGAAAGATTCCAGAAGATTAGATACAGATAATTTAAGTATCTTAGCTGTAGTTGTTTGCTCAGGTAGTTGAAAAAAATGTTAAAACCTAAAATCCGCCTAACTACATGAACATGTGTAAATCCTAAAATATTTTAAAATTTAAACTAACTAAATGATATTATCTAATGAAGCACATATCCAAAATCCTTCTATATATATTATACAGATAATAAATAGTTATTTTATTACGATCCAAATTATCTATTTGTTATCTATATAGACAACAAATTATCTATTTAATTTTTTTAAAATAATATGTCAAAATTGTTTCAGTTACCTTTTTTTATTTTTAAATAATATACCATAATTATCACAATCAATTATTATTTTTAAATAATATGTCAAAATTATACCAATTGAATTTTTTTAAAATTTAAATGAACTCTTTTGAAATTATCCTTTTAAAAAAATTAAATAACATGCAAAATTATCCAATATTTTTTATAAAAAAATCCTCGCGATATGTACGACAAAGAAATATGTGTGGGTGGAAAGTGAGGATATTTGTCCTATGAAAAGCGTGGATCAAAATAACATGAAAAACTACCACCATATAAATATGTGTCTTATGTATGTCGTGAGGATTTTTTATATATAAAATTATTGGATAATTTTGCATGTTATTCAAATTATTTGAAAGGACAATTTCAAAAGAGTTTTTTTTAAAAAATCAATTGGGAATTTTTTTGCATATTATTTTTGTTTTTTGTTTTTTTTTGTCTTGATTGATATAATTTCGACATATTATTTGGAAATTAAAATAAATTGATTGTGATAATTATGGTATATTATTTTAAAGAATATCTAATTGAAATAACTTTGGCATATTATTTTAAAAAATTGGTCAATATTGATAACAAATAGATAATTTGTTTAAATAATAACTATTTGTTATCTACATAATATATATATAATATATATACATTATATATATATATATATATATATATATATATATATATATATATATATATATATATATACATAATATATATATATTTGTTATATACATAATATACATATATATAATTATATATTTACTTTAAATCAAATAAATTTTGTTTAAAGATAATAATAAAATTATTATTAGTGATATAAAAAAAACAATATAGATAACAACATATATATATATATATATATATATATATATATATATATATATATATATATATATATATATATATATATATATATATATATACACACGGGCTTCAAAACGGCTCAAGATTGAGCCGTCTAAGCTGTGTATATCATCAACCATTTAAAAAAAATTATGTAAAAAATTGTTAAAAATTTAAATTTGTTATATATATACAAAATGGGGAATGGAACTCAACCAATCATCAAGAAAACCTCACACCTTAACCACATGAGCTATAAACAATATTTGATTATAATTGGATAATACTTTTATTATTCAAACAATATTTGATTATAATTGGATAATACTTTTATTATTTGTTATCAAAAGTACAAAGCACGTACATTTACTAGTTTATATATAAAAGGATTCAAGAAAAAGGAGTCAATGTTGAAAATAAACATCCAGTTCTTAATCTGGCAAACTTAATTGGCTATTCTTGAGCCCATTCCGAAAACACAACCCATGTGCAACTCCTTCGCCATCTAACTTGGCGGTGTACTCCAACCCGTCAAATTGTTTGATGAGTTATCCTTTGATATTCAAAATGTCAAAACTCATCTATTGACACAACTTTTACAAAAAAATAATATTTCATATATGATTTTTTTTGGGCTTAATTGTAACTTGATACCCTCAACTATTCTAGTTTTTCAATTTTATACCATAAACTTTTTTTGTAACAACTTGATATCCTGGAAAAAAAATTGAACGAAAAATATTCTTAATCTAAACTTAAAACTACACTGTCCGCAATCCCTCCCCCACCCCCTCTTCGCCCCCCTCCGGCCAACCCCTCTTCGCCCCCGTCCGGCCACCCCCACGCCCCCTCCCGACCCCCTCCTCCAGTCCCCGGCCTCATTTTGATAAGAAATGTAAAGATAAATGGAAGACTAATTATCAGCAGAAATGTACTCTCCCCCCTCCGGCCACCCCCTCTTCGCCCCCCTCCAGCCACCTCCACGCCCCCTCCTCCAGCCCCCGGCCTCATTTTGATAAAAAATGTAAAGATAAATGGAAGGCTAATTATCAGCAGAAATGTACTCTTTTCCATATAGCTTTAACAAGTCGGTCTGTGCCGTTATATATATCCTGGGTTCTCATATAATCTTTAGATTTTTCTTATCTTCGCCAATTTTCATAATTTGACAAAATACTTAAGCTAAGGACACTATACAGACAAGTGTGCCGACAACGGGAGGGGGCCTGGGGGAGAGGGATTATGTTATGTTGAAAAGTGAAAGGGGGGCAAATTTGTTCTTAAAATTTTGAATATCAAATTAAAAATATTAAATATTTAAATATATCAAGTTGTCGAGTAAGAAAATTTATGATATTAAGTCGAAAAGTAGAAATAGTTGAGGGTATGAGTTGCAATTAAGTTTTTTTTTTTTTGAAAAAAATTGAGTGGCATCCCACTTGGATAGTTTATTTATGCGGTGCATTACACATTGTTTGCTATATGTATAAGTAGTCCTATATCTGACGGAAAACGTCACTTTTGACGGTCGACGATGTTTGACCATTAAAAAAAGACAAAAATGTCCATCTTTCTCTTTGTCTTCTTCTCCGAACCCAATTTCTTCCCTCTCCCTCCTCTCCGGCGAACGCACCCCCCTTCCTCTCCGGCGAGCGCACCCCCCCCCCCCCCCCCCCCACCCTCAATGTCCGCCGCCGTCGCTGCTGCTGGTTGCCGTTGCTGCTGGCTGCTGGGGGAGGGGGTCAGAGCGGAGCGGGGGAGGGGGCGGAGCGGAACGGGGGAGGGGGCGGATGGGGACGGAACGGGACGGGGGCGCAGGGGCAGTGGTGGTGTTGGTGGTGATGATGGTGGTGGTGGTGGTGGTGATGGTGATGATGGTGGTGGTGGTGGTGATGGTAGTAGTGGTGGTGGTAGTGGTGGTGGTGGTGAACGCGGCAGCGGCGGGGTGGAGGTGGGGACGTGACAGCGGCCGGGTGGGTTTGGGTTTGGGAGAAGACGAGGGTATTTTCGTCATAAATTATCGGTCAAATTTCGTTGACCGTCAAAAGTGACGTTTTCCGTCAGATGTGTGACTACTTATACATATAACAAATAATGTGGAGTGCACCCATAAATAGGCCATCCAAGTGGGTGCCACTCAATTTTTTTATTTTTAACTAGGAAAATGCTTTATGTACCTCCAAAATGTACCTCTTTCATGTCCCTCCGCCACGTGGCCCTCTCCTATTGGCTTATGTCTTCCTCCCAACTCTCCCCCTATTTGCTTGGGCCAATAAGGCGGTGCCATGTGGCGGAGGGACATGAAAGAGGTATATTTTGGAAGTACATATAGCATTACTCTTTTACACTGTGTTTGGGAACATTTGTGGGGAGGGAGAAAAATTTGAGGGGAAGGAAAATGGAGGAGAGTAAAATGAAAGGAAAGTTAATTTTTCCTTCCTTTGTTTGGATGGACAAAAAGTAGGGGAAAGAAAAGTTTAAAAACAATTTTTTATTTGTTTATGGATATAAGTATAATTACTATTTCTTCTTTGGTATTCTCAAATGATACTTTAATATTAACTTTTTGAGGGGTGATGGGGTAAATTTACTCAAATTCCTCTCATCTCTCTCCATTTTCCTCCCACATTTGGGAGAAAATTTTTTTGGTGGGACCCACCTACTTTTTCCTCTCAAATTTTTCTCTCCCATGTTCTCTCCCCCTTTCCAAACACCATCATTTAAAATTTTCCTCTCACTTTTCCCTCAATTTTTCTTTCCTCCCACTTTCCACCCTTCCCAAACAGTACCTTAACTAACGGTCTTCTCCTCTTGTCTTCTCTGCCTCCCCCAGAAAACCCGAAAATGAGACAAACTATGACTTCCATCACCAAATGCCGAAAACCTCACTTCCTCCGTTCCATCATCCCACGTCAATACCACCACCAACAAGACGAAGAAGAAGAAGTAGTAGAAGAAGAAGAAATCTCTGCATCAAACCATTCCTACTGGACCCGAAAGATCCACAACCTCTGCAACAGCACCACCATTGACTCCGCGCTCCGACTCCTCGACCGCCTCCGCGTCCGCGGCTTCGTCCCCCACCCCGCCACCCTCTCCTCCATCGTCCTCTCCCTCTGCGACTGCAACCGCCATCTCGAGGCCCACCGCCGCCTCCTCCTCTTCCTCCTCAACAACAGCTCACTCCTCCGCGACCCCCACGCCGCAAACGCCATCCTCTCCCGCCTCCTCGACTCCCGCCAGACCCCTCCCCACCTCACCCTCACCCTCCTCCACCACCTCAGCGCCTGCAACCCCGGCTTCGCCCCCTCCCTCGTCAACTACAACCGCCTCCTCCACCGCTTCTGCTCCGTCCCAGACCTCTCCCAAGCCCGAAACCTGTTGGCCAACATGAAACTCGCCGGCCGCAACCCCAACGTGGTCTCCTACACCACCGTGATGAACGGCTATGTAACAATTGGCAGACTTGACGATGCCCGGAACGTGTTCGATGAAATGCGCCAGTCGGGCGTACCGCCCAATTCGCTCACTTACAGCGTGCTCATCAAAGGGTTCCTCAGAAAGAGGATGGTCGAGGAAGGGAAGCAGCTTATGTTGAAGCTTTGGGAGACTGTGAGCGGAGACAACCCGTCCGTCAGGAACGCGGCTTTCGCCAACCTGGTCGGTTCCTTGTGCCGGGAAGGGTTCTTCCACGAGGTTTTTAGGCTGGCGGAGGAGATGCCTCAGGGGACGGCTGTCGGGGAAGAGTTTGCTTATGGACAGATGATCGACTCGCTCTGTCGTGCCGGAAGGCACCACGGGGCTTCGAGGGTTGTGTATATTATGAGGAAGAGGGGATTCGTTCCGAACCTGGTTTCATACAACTGTATAGTTCATGGGTTGAGCAGGGAGAGGGGTTGCATGAGGGCATACCAGCTGTTTAAAGAAGGGATGAAATTTGGGTACTCGCTGCCGGAGCCTACTTACAAAGTACTTGTTGAGAGTCTCTGCAGGGAGAAGGATCTCGACAAGGCTAAGGATGTGGCCGAGTTTATGTTAGGGGTCGATGGCAATGATAAGACTAGAATTTATAATATTTTCTTAAGTGCTCTGTGCCTAGTGGACACTCCGAGCGAGCAGCTGAATGTGCTTGTTTCGATGCTTCAAAAGCAATGCCGTCCGGACGTGGTAACACTTAATACTGTTATCCATGGCTTCTGCAAGGTTGGGAAGGTCATGGAAGCAGGAAAGATCTTAAATGACATGCTGAAGGGGAGCTTTTGTGCTCCTGACGTTGTGACCTTCACTACAATCATTCAGGGTCTTCTTGATGTGGGGAAAGCAGAAGAGGCACTTGATATATTACGGCAAACAATGCCGCAGTGCTCGTGTGCTCCGAACGTCGTTACATATAATGCAGTTCTTCGTGGGCTGTTCAAGCTTAATAATGCTGAAGAAGCAATGATGGTTTTCAGTGAGATGTCAGGCAAAGGCATTACAGCCGAGAGCACAACTTATGCTGTTATCATTGAAGGGTTGTGTGAAGTTGGTCAGCTGGATGAAGCAAAGAAGTTTTGGAGTGATGTTGTTTGGCCTTCAAAGACCCATGATGACTATGTTTATGCTGCTATTCTCAGAGGCTTATGCAGTTTGGGGAAATTGGATACAGCCAGTGATTTCTTATATGAGTTGGTAGATTGTGGGCTTAGTCCTGGGATAGTGAACTACAATATCCTTATTAGTTGTGCTTGCAAATTGGGATTAAAGAAGGAGGCTTATCAAATAGTTGGTGAAATGAGGAAAAACGGGCTGAAACCGGATGCTGTGACCTGGAGGATTCTAGATAAGTTGCATGAGAAGGAAAGCAAGGATGATGGGAGCCGTGATCAATTTCTGCAAACTAAGAGGTCTGTAGAAGAAGTAACGGTGCTGCCAGAGGTTAATAATCAGATTGAGAATGTCATGCATTATGAGGACTATAGCAATGAGATCGAGAAGGTTGGAGATCCACTGGACGGCCTTATTGATACGTGCCTTTCTACCGTGGAAAGTGAGGAAGATAGGAGCACAAAACAACAAAGAGATGAAGTTACGAGAACACCGAAACCAGTGGACAGGGAACCTTTGTCGAGAATCGCTAGAAGGGTGTTTGGGTTGCTTTGAACATCAAGAAATATGCCACAGTACTTTTTTACTTGAGAACTCCAGTGCAATCTTATGAAGTTTTATGTGACACAGAAAAATAGAAACTTTTGATGACATGGTGTTTTAGGTTCTTCCTAAATGCAGGACTTGAATGGTGATAATCTATTAACTATACGTTGGGTTGTTTCCAGGAGACAAAGAGGGTTCAAGATTATCTGGTGATATGGCTGACCTTACAAGACCCACAGTGGTTATGTAGCAATACTTGATGTATTGGAAGTTTCGCTAAAATTGGTATAAGACACCAGTGAGTTACTATGAATCTATGTTAACGAGCTCAAGGGATTTTGATCTACAAGACAGTAGCTATGCAGAAATAGCATAGGGAAGATCAGTGAATTTTTTGAGTATGTTGTTTCAAGGAGAAAAGGAGGCTTTGGGACGATCTGATGATATAATTTTTCTTTACCAGATCGAGGACTATGTAGCAATGCTCATATTATTACGGAAGAACAGATAAGACCAGCGATTTTAAATATGATTCTATTGATTATGGTGTTGCTCAATGGATTTTGAGATTTCTCATTTGGAGTACTTGCAAGTTGAGAACAGTGCAAGAGGCTTCCAAGCAAGATGAAACTCATGAAGGTAGATGCTCTATTCTGGATCATAGTAGGCAAATTCCTGGAGAGGGGAGGAGTAATCATGTTAATGCTATCAAATTTCAGGACATCAAAGATAGTAGAGGGACATCGATGAGTGGCAGGACTGGTAAAGATAGCTATCATTCTCACAATGGAGAAATTTAATTTCGATAATGATAGAGACTGTATTTATCTTAGATGAATATAAAGTTGAGTTTATAATATTTAGGTTGGAATTGCTGCATTGACGTTTTATAGAGAAAATGTATGTTTGGAGAATTTCGTAGGAAATTGTTTTCGCATATTCCTTCTATTGTAGCGAAGCTGTTTCTTGTTTGGAAACAGTGTATGTTGCCATGGAGTATAACCATATGGATCTAGTTAAGCCAATCAAATACAAGTATAATCTAAAAACTGAAAGTTAGCAGCATACAATTGATCAGCCATTGATGCACAACTGGTTTCAGTGGGCCCTTTAAATTCAGTGGTTCTAGATATTCTATGACTTTAAAATTCTTATCACTGTCGATGATCATCTGGGACCACTAACTTAGAGGTCATGCTGGTCCCATGAGAAGAAAATTGAAATTGGAGACCAGTAAATAACCATCTTACCTAGAAGTGGAATAAGAGCCACAAGGGACGGGCTCTATAAACCAACAAAATACATGGAAGAGGCTTGCATTCTTGTTGAATGTTACATTGATTAAAATGGACAAAAAGATAAAGTTAATGCTACCCTGAAATACTTCTTCAACAATGCAGTCCCTTGCCATTTCTGGAAACGCTGGAATAGCATCATTCTTTACCAGAGCATCGGTGACGCCAAGAGGCAGCACTTCTCCACAAAGGAGCCGATCTGCTATGGAGACTCCAATCTCCCTCGTTCTAGACCTTGCTTCCCAGTGCTCTACACTATTCCAACGAGGTGATGGAGAGGAGATGATTGTTTAATACAAATTGCATCAGATATCTAATCAATTAGCAGGGAAACTTGTGAACCACTTTTTCTGTCATCAAGATTGACATGGATTATTGTGCCAGTTCTGGGTGAATTGCTGAGTGAAACTGTAAAATATGCCTTCCCACGAAGATTTGAAGCTCAAAATTTGGAAGAGGCCCTGATGTCAGGTGGTTTTCCTATTTTTTTTAAAATACGATTACGATCTTAAAATCCGTTGTTTTTTAAATCTTCTTTCTCTTTCATGTTAGTTTTTGCTCTTCTTTGGTATACTTCCAAATCTGGAAACAGTCAGATATAAGTGAACAAGTCAATACGAGATCAGAGAAGTTGAGGTAATTCTTTTCTGCTCATAATATTCACTTTCCCTATATAAATTGTTTTGTGATAATTAGCTGATATATACTTGTCGTTTTTCTAGTGGGATTGATGTCAATTAGGTTCTCCTAAAAGTGGAAATTCTGTGTGGCATGTTAGTTTAGTAGAAGATTGCTTATACTATGTGGCAATATTTGCTTTAGAGAATTACCAGCTGCATAAGATAGGTCAAGTTCCTAAAAGTTCATCCGCTAGAGACTGTAGATTGAATTCTATATGTATGTTCATCTCAGTGCTTAAAAGTAGTAATGAATGAGGTCAGAATCATCTAATATGAATTAAAATAATCGGAGCAATTTAATGGGATTGGATACAAGGGCGAATACATGGAGTTAAGTCAGTTGGGGGTGCTTGGAAAAAATGAGTGGGGACTTCAATAAGAAAAAACTAATTCAAATGTATGTTAGGGGGTTCGAACTCAGGGCCTACAAAATAAACTCAAAACTCTTAACTACTTTGTAGTGATCTAGCCTTTATCTATACAATTTGTGGGTCTAGTTTGCCCATTTTCTTCGAGCAAACTGCTACATTGTGGAGTTCCGCGTTGTTGTTTCATTCAACGAAGCTAAGTCCAAAGGGGCTAGATCTCGCGGAGCTGCTAATTTTCGGGAGGCAGCTCCAGTTCGTGGGACAACTCCATTCTGCGGAGGTACCAAGTTCTGTGGGCAGCTTCATTCTCCAAAGCTAAGTTCCGTGGGATTGCTTCATTTCGTGCTAAATTCCGGAGGACGGCTTCATTCCATGGAGCCAAGTTCCGCACAATGCTCAATTATGCGTAGTTGCTAAGTTCCGCAGGCAGTTCCATTCCGTGGATCTAAGTTCTGCTAGACAACTCCATTCCGCAGAGTTGACCTATTCAATGGGACTGCTCCATTCCGCAGAGCTACTAAGTTCCGCAGGGTAGCTCTATTATGCGGATTTGCTATATTTTGCGACATTACTGTGTTCCGTGGTGCTGCTACATTCTGCGGCGTTTGCTTCTCCAAACTTCTAATCCTTTCGCGGTGTTGCTCGCTTTTCCTTCTGGCAAACTTCTAAGCCTTCTACGACGTTTTCTTCTAGCAAACTTTTAAGTCTTCTGCAACTTTTCCTTATGGCAAACTTCTAAGCCTTCCGCTCAACGTTTTCTTTTGGTTTTTTTGAGTATGTGGCGTTTGCTTCCTTCCGTGGGGCTGTGAGGCTACTTTATTCCGTGGAGTAGCTCCATTTCGTAGAGTGAATGACTTAGTTATTGTTGGCTGATTGATCCAAAATGATCTATTGGTAGCTATTGTTGGTTGATTCGATCCAGAAAGATTTGTTGATAGTCATTGCTAGATGATTTGACCCTTAGAGAAGGATCTATTAATAGTCATTGTTGTCTCGAATGATCTATTCTTTAGAGAAAAAAAACCATTTTTTAAGAAGGGAAAAACATAAAAGATTAGATCATACATTTTTTTTATTGATCATACTTGTTTTGTTCGAGAATGATCGCGGATCGTGAACCTTTGTGGTAGAACTTCGTGCTGATAACTTGTCGCGGTCTAAAAGACTAAGGGGTTCTTCAGAAACTCTGATAGAAGAAAATAAGGAAGAGAAAGAGAGACATCTCTGTTTGTATTCTATACGTAACCCTCCAAAGGATTCCTTTACAATGTATTCACAAGCCTTTAGCCTGTTACAAGGAGATCGGTTGAGATCTTTAAAAGATAGAAGATTCCTATATATTGAGCACAATCAATAGATAATTTATAACTAACTACAACAAAAAAGACATTTTCTTTTGTTTGTTATCTAGGTTGTTCTTCTCGTGTCTCTTGGGTGAAGTAAAAAAAAAAAATGGTCCGTGTGAAAATTTTATTGTGAACTTGAACTCCATTATTGTTAGAATTATTTTTCATGTATGATAACGTCAGATAGTTTTATTATTGATCATGAATCGCATGTATTGATTGTGCTATTAGAATAATATATTGATAAGTTAATTGTACAATATTATTTCGATTCTAATGATAATGTACAATTGTAGTTTAACTATAAATATACAGATCCTAGAAACAACTCTATTATATGACAGTCTCTTAACCTAATCCATGAAGACGTTTGAAGTATTTGATGAAGAGGTTGTTGCACTAGGAGTAGAGCTACAAGAGACGGTTGTATAGGAAGGTGTAGTAGGAGAGATGAGCGTTTGAGAATTTGGAATTTGGATGGACTCGCCATTGAGAAGAAACTTGTTAGTAATGCAGTGCTGCAGGAGGTTGGAATTTTTTGCCGAGGAGACATGGGAACCCTAAATTAACTCAAATTTATGACACGAACAAATGAAGTGTTACGCAAGAAAACCTATTAAATATAGTTGGGCAACACCCCCCACCCCCTTAACATTCTTGTATATATATGGATCTAATTCTTGATATATTCAAGCAACTAGGAAAAGAGACATAGAATAGTCTAGTTTTTAGACTATCCAAATATCAAATATGACTTTTCTCTCACTACTATCATCCTTTCTCTTGGTTGTGTTTTCCTCCCTCGGTCACACCCATATGCTTCCCGATGGCACCGCCTTCATTTGAGCGGTTAAAACACGATTTCGACAATGCTTTTGCATGATGGATTACGGATTTTGGTAAGGAGGTTGAATGCAAGGTAGACTTTGACTTCGGGCCGATAAGTGTTGATGCTCCATATCCACTCGATGATTTAACTCCACAAGAGAGATTTGACATTCGGAAAATACAACATAACTGGAAGAATTGTGGAACAGATAAAGCAGTAGTGGTTCGCGCAACCTCCCAACACCAAGGAAGAAGTGATCAAGTGGTTTAATCTGAACACATAAGCTCCAACTGCTTAACCTTCCTATAGTCTCTCTTTCTCTCTCTCTCTCTCTCTCTCTTGTCTGTATGTGTTTTAACAATTAATAAGTAGTTATTGGGTGATTACTAATAAAATCACTAGTCGAAATTATACGTCCATTAATGCTATATATCTTTGCACTACTTATATCAATGTTTTCACCCTTTTTTTGTTAAAAATAACTATATAATTTGTTTGTTGTTGACAAATGAAATAGTTCTTTCTTGGAGCTAAAAAATAACTAAACATGATATGTTGGCTCAAACTTTAAACAAATAAAAAAATAGCAGCGAATTCTTTCTTAGTTATTTAGGAATCCTCTTGCCAATCCTATCACCTTAGACTTATTTACTCAGAGTAAGAAGCGGAAATTTTAGTTTTAGGTGTTTTGAGATGTCATCTTTTAACAACATAAAGGAGATGGTTTTAAAAATAAACGTTTCATTATTGGAATGACTTATTAGTTCATTTACAAGAGATTATTTGTCAAGATATTTTATCAATTAGATACTTTGAAGATAAAATCATAAAATATACGAACAACAAAGTTGGAGTGAAAGAGAAAATACTAGTAAAAATATTTTCTTTTGCTTTGTACTTAGGTTGTTCTTCTTGTGTCGCTTAGGCAGCACATATGTTATCTTAGTTTAACTTTAGTATTATTAACCTTTTAGACTAGTTAGTCATAGTAGCTTAGAATCGAAATTATATTGAGTTAATTTTACACGCGTCGGTTCCAAAAATGGACTTCCGGTCCCTTTTAGGTACTTTTAGTTAGTTCTGAGTTCACCCTATGCCTAACTTAGCGATGATAACTTGATGTATTTGAAATGTTGGAAATTTAGTACACTAATTTGTTATGGATTCACATATGTACGTAGGTGTGTTGGGTCCAAATTTGGTATTTCAGATTATTTTAGGCCATTTTAAATTTAAATTCAGCATATATCTAGTAAGAATGATTCATTATCTATCATTCGGAGACCTTAGGGAAGCATTGAACCTTGGGAGATCTAATTTAGTTCAAATGAGAGTCTTAGCCTGAAAATAAAGCCAATTTGTTATAACTCATCCTTAGGGTTGAATTATTAACTTCAATTCCATGTTTTAATCAAGGTTTGCGGTATCGGAAGCTGTGTCTGATCATTCCTATGAGTATCGGGGTCGACAATATCAACTATCGGATCTAAGTATCGAATTTTTAGATATCAAAAAGCAAATAATTATTTTTACAACCCACACACACCTACATATCCTTACGGTTGGGGGGATCGAACCCTACCGGTCCCGCCTGGTGTCCGTGATGCTTTCCACATGAGCTATAAGCACTGGAGAGAAAGCAAATAATTATTAATAAATTATTATAATTTTAGAATTTTTTTTTATACATTTGTGTATAATTTTAAGTATTTCATATGTTGTTTCTTAATAATTTTGAAATTGAATGAAACAATAGTCAACCTTGTTGATTAATTTACCAGCAATAATTTTCTTTAATTACAATCTTTTACACCTTACTGATTGGTCTTTTTTGTTCAATTTTCTCAGCCAAATTGATTGGGAAGGAGACCCCCAACGTCGGTATCGATATCAATCGACATGGGATCGGGGCATGCTGTTGGTAGTATCGGATACGTATCGGTCGATAATGCAAACTATCGTTTTTTATAATTATAACTTCATCTAAATACACAACACTTAGTATCCTAAGATTTAGTTGATAATCGAAACTCGAAAATTGAATGTTTCGTCTCAATTTTGAGTATTTTTTAATAGAATTCAGTACTTAGTACATTTTAATGATTAATAAGAGAACCATATACATCTTTAAGGCTTATAATATGGTTGTTTGACCTAAAAATTGTGCAATCTTTATATGACGATGTAATTATAGAATTTTTGCTAACTATCGTTTTTTATAATTATAACTTCATCTAAATACACAACACTTAGTATCCTAAGATTTAGTTGATAATCGAAACTCAAAAATTGAATGTTTTGTCTTAATTTTGAGTATTTTTTATTAGAATTCAGTACTTAGTACATTTTAATGATTAATAAGAGAACCATATACATCTTTAAGGCTTATAATATGGTCGTTTGACCTAAAAATTGTGCAATCTTTATATGACGATATAATTATATAATTTTTGCTAACCACTTACACTTTTACTTTTGTTTATGATTGTTTTGGAGCATGGCTTTAATGTTTTTACTCGACATAACAAGGTAAGCATCCTCGGTAAGAATTTTTGTTATTTTTGTTGCAAATTCATGAATCTTGATCTATTACTGTCCATATTATGAATTATGGTGTGAGATCATCCACCGAGGAAAAATATTGTGTCACTTCTACGAAGAGTTGCTCCAAATCTTATATATTGCATTATAAATTATTTTGGAGCGAGAAAAACAAAGGGGATTCTACCCAAAAAAACGAAAAATCAGGAGATACTCTCCACCAAAAACTTGCTAAATGCAATTTGACCTAAAAATTGTGCAATCTTTATATGACGATGTAATTATAGAATTTTTGCTAACTATCGTTTTTTATAATTATAACTTCATCTAAATACACAACACTTGGTATCCTAAGATTTAGTTGATAATTGAAACTCGAAAATTGAATGTTTCGTCTTAATTTTGAGTATTTTTTAATAGAATTCAGTACTTAGTACATTTTAATGATTAATAAGAAAACCATATACATCTTTAAGGCTTATAATATGGTCGTTTGACCTAAAAATTGTGCAATCTTTATATGACGATATAATTATATAATTTTTGCTAACCACTTACACTTTTACTTTTGGTTTATGATTGTTTTGGAGCATGGCTTTAATGTTTTTACTCGACATAACAAGGTAAGCATCCTCGGTAAGATTTTTGTTATTTCTGTTGCAAATTCATGAATCTTGATCTATTACTGTCCATGTTATGAATTATGGTGTGAGATCATCCACCGAGGAAAAATATTGTGTCACTTCTACGAAGAGTTGCTCCAAGTCTTATATATTGCATTATAAATTATTTTGGAGCGAGAAAAACAAAGGGGATTCTACCCAAAAAACGAAAAATCGGGAGATACTCTCCACCAAAAACTTGCTAAATGCAATTTGACCCAAAAAGTTAAAAATAGTTGTGTACTCGAAAAAGAAACTGTGCTAGGACACATTGGCGCATCCAGGAATACAATCCACTTGGGGCATAATCATAAGGGGTTTTTGGGGGCAATGCCCCCAAATTTTTTTTGGGTATAATAATATAATACTGTATTAAATAGTACTATTTTCATACAATAAAGCATTATATCTCACAATTAAAGACGTCACAAATTTAATTCACATCAAAAATAGAAATCTAACCTCCCTACAGAAACATAAACATGATTTTGATCTAAAATAATTTTGACCTAATTTGATTTCAAAATTTACCTTTGTAGTTGCAGGTTGCTTTCCTTCCAGTTTCTGCAGCAGCTCCATGAACTCCATCCTCCACTCCTCCGGCAGCTTTTCCAGCCGTTTTGTAATTTTTTTTTCTTGTAGGCTCAGCCGCTCGACTGAAGAGAAAAATGAAGAGGCGAAAGAAATAAGAGTGGGGGTGGGTGGGCGGGGGGGGGGGGGGGGGGGGGGGGGGGTGTTGCACCACACAATAAGGCATAAGCTGTTGCCTTAACGATTACGATGGTTTGCATCTTTTTCTTACCTACCGGATAATAAACTTTGCCCTCATTGGTTCACATTCTTGTTTTATTTTTTTTGTGCGTTCTTTGTTCTAGGATTTGCATGTCGTTTGGTGACATAGTATTTGTTCACTAAGTATGGAAGTGAATTCGAGGGGAGATTCTCCACTCATATAGCATGGAGGAGAATGAGGAGTTAGAATTAAAACCGAAGCTAATATTTTCTTTTGCAGTATCTTTGTTAATTGCGTAATAGTTATAATCTACATATATTTATGTAATTCTATTTTGGGGGTTGTAATTGAATGGGTTAGATTGTAATCTGACAGACCCTTCCTTATGTTTTCAGATGTGAACTTGATGTTTAGAATAGAATGCCATATTCATCCTTATCCTAAAACCTTATAGGCGACAATCACGAGTGCAGGAACTAATCGTAGGTTGCAAAGCCTGATATGTTTGCTATGTACTCGGCTCACCATATTCCGGAAACGTGGTGTGAGACATTCTAATAGAAAAAAGCTTCGATGGTGATGATGACTATTTTTTTACTTTCTTTTCAAGAAACAGTGTAGTGCAAGTTTGAGAGGAGGAGGAAAAACAGAAGATGAGGAAACATGACATGCTTTGATTTACTGTACGTTTATATCCTAATTTTTTTAATGCAGTTTAATACTGATTGGTGCGTATAAAACTGCATGATAGACGCTGGTCATCTCTATATACCAGATCCGCTTGTTCCTCCTATTTCAGTAGCTCGTTGTTATTGGTAAACTGTGAGGAATACGTGCAGTTTGGGCCTGAACTATTGTTTAACGTTGGCAGCAGCCTAAATGATTATTCTTTCAAATCACACTTTAGTGTTTAGAGCAATAATTCTGTTCCCAACTTTGCTTCCACTAGAGAAGAATAGAGACCAACTCAATATTAACAGCCCACCATTACTTCCGAAAGAATATATGACCTGTGGTATTGTTGCTCACAGATTTTCTTGTCCTGTTGAGAAACCTTCGTTTGAACCTGACCGATTGCCTTGTGCAATCAATTTTTTGTTGCATTCTCAATCTCCCATGTCTTTCTTATGTCACTGCTGTGTCCTTCGGTTTTAAAACTTCGTTATCTACTTGTTTCCTCTTCTATTTGCAACTGCAGTACGTTTCACAGTAGTTCATATGTTTTATATTTTCAGGAAAGCAAGAGCAATGGACTTCTTGCTTCTCCACGGAGAAAAGAGCGGACGACGGACGAGGAATAATTCAAGTTTATGATGAAGTGAACGGCAGTGTAAGGATGATATCAAGGGAATGTAAGCAGATATAGGACATTTATCTTTCTTTTCTTTCTTTTTTCGTGTTCAATTTTGTTGTAACAATGTAAGCTGATATACAACATTTATAAAAAAAAAAAAAAATTCTGTTTCAATTTTGTTGTAAGTTTGTAACATGCGTCGTTTTTGAAGTTGAAGTGGAAACTGATCTTGAACTGTTATCATGTCACACTTTCTCAGTCGTGTGTATCTGGGCTGCATCATGCGTAGGCCGAAATCGTGTCCTAGTGCATGCCCTGCCTTAACAATACCAGTAGGAAAGCTTAGATATCCCAAAATTTTGTCTTTGGGTCTCAAAGAAGTTGAAACATGTATGTTGTTCCAGAACTGATGATCACGACTCAGTTCGACTTCCCGTTGTTAATAAGTAAGATGTATTCTTTCTGGAATGAACTTGGCAAAGGCCATTCTTATTTGTGCATAGGATCATCTTTCATTACATATCCCATCATTTCCTACTTGGGGCTACCAATTACACAGTGGAAAACTAGCAGGAACTCCAGATTGAGGACTAGAACTGGACTGATGTGGCATAGGTGCTGCCGAATTTCCAAGAGGAAGGCGCAACGTCGTAGGCAGTTTTGATCCTGCCATCGTCGGTCTGCAACCTGAAGGAGAGGCTCTGGCCGTTCAGGTAGGAGAGGCTGTGCCAGTTCATGCCCCAGTTCCTGCTCATCGTCAGCCAATTCGTGTTTGCGCCTTTGATCCACATTGCGGAGATCACGCCAGACCCTCCCACATTGCTCACCAGGACCAACTCAAAGTAGTCCCTCCCGTTGATGGTGAGCCTGATGCCTCCCGTTCTCGTGCCGCAAGAAACCCTAAAATGGACCAGTCGTCAAAACTTTTAGCATAAGTTGGCCAAATAAAACCTAATTCATGTATTGGTGCTAGTTTGCACATAGTTTGCAGTATCAGATGATACCGATCCGATACGGCCAGTACCAATACGGATTGGCATGTCCTGATCCGATATCGACCAATATCCGATAGTGACCGATACTGACATTTGGGGTCTCTTTTTCGATCAATTTGGCAAAAAAAAAAAAAAAATTGAGCGACCAACCATCAAGGATGTAAAAGCATACTAACATTGTAAAAACATATAACAAAAAATTATCTATCACATATAAACCAATTAGCGGGGATGACCATTATTTCATTCAATTTAAAAACTAATAATAAACAATACTGGAACTACTTAAAAATGTATAAAATATATTTTCAAAAATGTTAACAATTTATTAATAATTATTTGCATTTTGATACCAAAAAATTCCATACTCCGATCAGACATCTCCGATACAGCCGATATCAATACTCATAGAAATGGTCCGATACCGATACAACGAACCTTGCTTCTGATGATCATGATCCATACCTCCTATAGTAGACGGGAACGATCCCTGCTCTGTAAATGGCAAGGGTCTCCCAGGCAGGTTGGGACATGTCGAAGTGCTCCCTCGGCGGGTTGCACCACCCGCCACCATCGCTCGGCAACGCATAGTTCGGTGGGCAGAAGTTCGTGGCCGTGATGGTGATGTACGTGCCTCTCCTGCACCACTGCGGCGCCTTTGAGGCGTCGCACACGATCTGGAAGCATGCGCCGCACGAGGCCCCGCCGTTGAAGAGTGCAGTGCTTAGAGCCGCATTGTTGATCCCGTAGCCGTCGCTGTATAGGTTCCCGTAGCCACAAGCCCCACCTGCATTAGTTGGATTTCTTCAGCCAAGAGCATTCTAATTTCTAGGAATAAGAATATGTTGCTTCTTCTGAGCAACTTTCTCCAACATACATAAGCATTATGTTGTTCTGCTCATATTTCGAGTACGTAAATTGTAAAGATGTTACTATCATCTCTTCTGTTAATAAACTAAAGCGCTCTAATGCAAGAATATGCAAGAAAACTTGAGAAAAAAAATGTGACACAATACAAAAAATGACGACGGAGAAGGTGAAGGTGAAGGTGAAGCACGCCCACCCATAGTGCCAGAGGCATCGCTTCCTCCGTAGAAGGTTGCGTGGGCAGACTTCCATTCCGCCACCGAACCTCTGAACTCAAAGGTGATCAATGTCAGGATCACCAGAAAAGCACCTCCAAGCATAGTAGCCTTCTCCATATTTATTATTCCTCCAGACACCAAATATAGTTATTTCCCCTCTTCTGCTGCTTCTTCAAATGCTAGTTTCTCGTCTTCTCTTTATAGTGTCATGAACATCAAGTTTTTCCTTTCTTTATCCTATATTTTATATCAGTTGACTGCATGCAAGCAAACTCATTAATTAGTTGGAATATGCCCAATTCATCTTCTCTTCCTTCTTGGGAGATTTATATAAGTTATCATGTTCATAACTATCAAATTAATCTCTAACTCGATCATATCTGTGCCATCTATATATTATTATCGATTATTTTGTATAAGGGTACCAGGTTTAGGGTCTAATTAGACTTTGGGTATTGGATTTATCAGTTTTAGACTTTGGGCACTTGTACATTTTTAGTGACGAACATTCGTTATTAGAAGACTCATTTCGTCGCTGAAAGTCCAATATCGAAAAGTAAGCAATGTTGTACATGGGGTATGATAGTAAATTGGCTTAATGGGAGGTACAAAGAAGTACTTTCTAAATGGAAAATAATTTAATTTTAATCTAAATCTATGTCAACCAAACTATTCTTCTGGATGGTAGTTAGAACATGCATTAGCGTGTGAGGAAGATTCATAAGTAACATATTGCATGTTATCAGTCATATTTTATATGATCTAAGAATACCAATTCAAGAAGTCCGTACTGAACATAAATAATTGGAAACCAAATGATGAGGCTGATAAGCAAAAAGCATGTGTACTTGGCTGTTGGTCTCAAGGAATATTTAGTACAATTGCTTCTAAAAATTTGATATATGTGAAAGGAATGAGGAGGATATAAGGCTATTGATTGCACATGGGTGATAAGTCTGATGACATATCCTCTAATTAACCCAAGTCAACTTCTTATTCTCATTTATATGTCATTACTGATCATATTCATAGTTCTGAAAATTGGTATGTAACCTGATCATATTTGTGCAATGTATATTATTTATTTATTTTCTTTTGGTAGAAAACTAAGCATTGTTGTAACAATAAAGCCTAATGGACCGAATGGGGGGACCGCAGCTCAAATCGAGTGGGAATGGGATGAGCCGCGGGGTCCTCCTCTCGGTCTGTGTATCACTACTGTTGTTGTAATCTTTGCATTTCATAGCCTTTCTCGTTGAATGACAAGTTCACTTCCTACTCGGAGGAACCTGACTTGATTGTGGCCTGAAGGGCTGCTCAAACTTGCCTAGGTTACAAATCCTGAAAGATAAAGTTAATTGTATGGCGTACGATATGACAAGTAATGCTGGGCATAATAAAAATTCTCATATTTATATTAGGCAAATGTTAAAGGCCACCCCCAAATTACTAAGGGCCACCAACTTAAAATTTTTAAAAAAATTACAAGTTTGTCATTTTCAAAACACTAAGGGCCACCATCTTCTTCCTTTGTCTTCTTCCTTTGTCTTCTTCCTCTTTTCTCAATCCCTAAACCACTTCTCTCAATCCCCACCTCCATTGTTGTCCCCACCTCCTCCATAGTTGTCCCCACCTCCACCATTGGTCCCCCCTCCTCCATTGTTGTTGTCCCTACCTCTTTGTTGTGTAACATGAAATATTTGTGAATTTCTGGTTTGTGGGATATAGATAGACACATTGTGTTGATATATATATATAGTGTTATTGGGCTTTAGTCCCACATTGGCTAGAATGATAGGAGAGGAGGCTAGCCTCTCCTATATATATGTTGTTACTCCATTCAATAAAATCACTTCAAGTCTCAACATGGTATCAGAGCCTAAAATTGCTTAGCATACCGTTAGAGACCCCTCCTCCACACAAACCCTAACCCTAATCCCCCTTCTACGCCGCCGCTGCCGCCCGCTGCCGCTGCAGCTGCTGCCGCCCGCTGCCGCTGCAGCTGCTGCCGCGCCGCCGCCGCCGCAGCGCCGCCCCGCTGCTGCTGCAGCTGCCGCGCCGCCGCCGCCGCTGCCGCGCTGCTGCCGTTGCTGTGCCGCTGTTGCGGCTGCAACTGCTGCTGCTGCCGTTTTTACGGCTGCAGGATTCATTGTACCGCTATTGCGGGTACAAGATTCACGCTCGTTTCTGTACCGTTTTTACGGCTGCAGGATTCATTGTACCGCTATTGCGGGTACAAGATTCACGCTCGTTCTTGAGATCAATCTCAAGGAGATGCCTATAATCCCTAGATCCGATGAAATCAGACATATTCGGATTTAGGAGAGGACGGCAAGGACGAGCGTGAGTCGTGGAGCAAGTGTGAAGTGATCGAGAAGAAGCATCGATGGAGGAGATTCTCAAGAAGCTGGATGCTGACGATGTGGCGACATTGCTGAAGTTGATAAAGGTGTCGGCTGGTGAAAGCACGACACGAGCACCGCCAAAGTTAGAACTACCCTCCATCGATCTGAAGTTGGATGGACCAGCCACCTATTTGAGTTGGTCACGGCGGGTGAGAAGAACCCTTGCAGGTAAGAACCTGGAGAGATTCTTGACAGGCGAGAAGACAGAGCCGGAAGAGGGCTCAACAGGACGCGACGAGTAGAAATCCACTCATATGGTGATTTATATCTGGCTTCTCAACTCCTTAGTCCAGTCTATTGCTTCCACAGTAGATGGCATTGAGATGGTGAGAGACGTATGGGAGAAATTGAGAAGAACCTATGATGGCATAGGTAACAATCTACGGATCTTCCAGATAAAAGGGGAGATCGACGACACCGTACAAGGCGAGAAGACGGTGCAGGAGTACGCTACGGAGTTGGAACGCCTCTGGCTGGATTATGATCACCATTCCAAACGGGCAAGCTGCGGGGACCCAAAGTGCAAGGAGAGACAGGTGTGTCTGCAGGAGAGGACGATGAAATTCCTTAAGGGACTGACTGCAGCATTCACACAGAGAACAGCCTTACTCCTCGCCCAGCCAGCGATCCCTAGTCTCGAGGAGGCTATCTCAGCCATGATTCAGGAGGAGACGCGGATCAGATTACAGACAGGGACAGGCGCATCATCGACAGGTGCTTTACCCGAAGTGAAGTCAGCACTAGCAGCTACCGGTTCGGGGGATACAGGATCCAAGGGAGAGCTCTGGCAACAGAATCGGCAGTGCTACAACTGTGGGGAGATGGGCCACCATCGATATGCTTGTACCAAACCACCTAAGGAGGGAGACTCAGGTGGTGGACGTGGACGAGGATATGCTGGACGTGGACGTGGTCGAGGAGGCCGACGAGGCGGTCGAGGAGGCTATCGGGCAAACCTGCTGGTGGCAGATGGGAATGGAGGAGCTGGCGGCGCCTTTACTGAGGAGGATCAGGCGCTACTGGATCTGCTGGAGAGAAAGCAAAAAGCGTCAATCGAAGGAGACAGGAGGAGCGTAGCAGAGGAGGCATCCACTCCATTCTTCAACGCCGCTATGTATGCCCATCCATCAGAAGGTACTGACGAGTCTCACGCTCTTGCATCTATGTCTTCCCTTAAAATGTCAGACTGGATTATCGACTCAGGAGCATCTCGGCATGTGACCGGAAATGCTAGTAAGTTTTCCTCGTACACTCACCTAGCATCGACAGACACCATTCAGACTGCGGATGGTACTTTCCAACCAGTGGTCGGTAAGGGTACTGTTAATTGTACGGGTTCAGTAAGGTTATCCAATGTTTTGCATGCTCCATCCTTCCCAGTCAGTCTCTTGTCTATTAGTTCTATAATTCTCCAACTAAAATGCATTGTTTCTTTTGATATTCCTAAGGTGATCTTCCAGGAGAAAGGGACGGGACGAAGACTTGGGACTGGCACTTGGCATGATGGACTGTGGTACCTAGATCAAGACGGACTGGACTCAGCATTGGTGTCTATGGCAGAGAAGGCTGGAATGGAGGAGCTGCAGCAGAAGACTGAAGACACTTTGATACTTCATCATAGGAGGATGGGGCATTCTTCCTTTGATACTCTAAATAAGTTGTATCCAGATATGTATGCAAAATCAAATAAAAAGAAATTAGTATGTGATGCATGTGAGTTAGGAAAACTTACTAGGAGTTCATATGTTGGAAATGGTCATAAGAGTTCTTCAGTCTTTGAGGTAGTTCATTCTGATGTTTGGGGCCCATGTGCTACTAACACTATGAATGGGTATAAGTATTTTGTTTCGTTTATCGATTGTGCATCTCGTGTCACCTGGCTGTATTTGATGAAGAACAAAAGTGATGTATTTGCTTGTTTTCGGGACTTTCATAAATATGTCCAGACTCAGTATAATGCAGTGGTGAAGATACTGAGATCTGACAATGGGACGGAGTATACCAATAGGACACTTGCAGAGTACTTGTCAGCACATGGAATACAGCATCAGACCTCTTGTGCATATACACCAGCACAAAATGGAGTAGCAGAAAGGAAGAACCGACATCTTCTGGAGACCGCAAGAAGTATGATGATCGACATGAATGTCCCACAACACCTATGGGGATATGCGGTGTTGACAGCAGCTCAACTTATAAACAGGATGCCTTCAAAAGTCCTGGGATGGAAGTCTCCATGTGAAGTATTACAAGGTAATAATAGTAGAATACTTCCACTAAAGGTGTTTGGATGTGTGTGTTTTGTGAAGGACAACAGACCATTCGTTGGAAAACTTGACCCTAGAGCAGTCAAGTGCATCTTCGTGGGCTACTCAGCAACTCAGAAGGGGTATGTTTGCTGGAGTCCAGTAGAGAAGAAGAAATTTGTTAGTATGGACGTCCACTTCCGGGAGCATGAGCCATATTACCGCCAGGATGGAACTTCGTATAACACGCCTCATACTACAAGTATAAGGCGAGAGGGGGAGATAGAGAACTTGGAGAACCTGGTGGTAACCGATTTAGAAGTTTGGCATAGAGACACGGTTGAGGAGGAACATGAAGGTGAAGCGGAACAGAGGGAGGAGACGAGAAGTGTTACACCTACGGCTCAGGGGGAGTTACTGACCTACAACAGGAGAAACAACAAGCAGACTACAGGACCAGTACCTACAGTGTCAGTGCCAAGTCCCTTGCCTGCGCCTGTCCCAACTCCTGAGACACCTATACCACCATCCTCCTCATCTACACCACCATCCTCCTCATCTACACCACCACCCTCCTCAGGTGATATCGTTCCTCCCATACCACTACCTACACGAAGGACTACTCGCAGCAATGCGGAAAATCCTCCGGACAGATATGGTTGGGATCTTGCTAAGTTTGTTTCTTATGATCATATATCTTCTTCTCATGGAGCATTTATAGCATCTTTGGATAGTATTACTGTACCTAACAATTGGCAGGTTGCCAAGAACGATCCAAAGTGGAAAGCGGCAATGCACGAGGAGTTGGGAGCTCTTGAGAAGAACCACACTTGGGAGCTGGTGAGACTGCCAGAAGGGAAAAGAGCAGTTGGATGTAAATGGATTTTTACTGTGAAACAGAACCCAGATGGACAGGTTGAGCGCTATAAAGCTCGACTGGTGGCAAAAGGATACAGTCAGACGTACGGCATCGACTATGACGAGACCTTTGCACCAGTGGCGAAGATGAGCACTGTCAGGACCTTGATCTCCCTGGCAGCCAATGGAGGGTGGAAGCTACACCAACTGGATGTGAAGAATGCATTTCTTCATGGAGATCTAGTAGAGGAGGTGTACATGGAGATACCACCAGGATTCGGCACAAAACAGACAGAAGGCAAGGTCTGCAGACTGAAGAAGTCTCTCTATGGACTGAAGCAGTCTCCTCGGGCATGGTTTGACAGGTTCAGGAGAGCAATGATAGGGATGGGATATCAGCAGATCAATGCTGATCACACTGTCTTCTTCAGACGGAGTGGAGGCCATATCACCATGCTTGCAGTATATGTAGATAATATGATTATCACAGGCAATGATGAGCAGGAGATCGCCCAACTCAAAGTAAAACTTGGCAAGGAGTTCGAGGTGAAAGATCTTGGCCCCCTTCGATACTTCCTTGGGATTGAGATTGCTCGAGATAATGAGGGAATCGTTCTTTCTCAAAGGAAGTACGCACTGGACCTGCTTACGGAAACAGGGATGATGGGATGTAAACCAGCTACGACACCGATAGACCAGAAGTTTAAACTGGATGCTGAAGCTGGAGAACCAGTTGACCGGGATAGATATCAGAGATTGGTGGGCAAGTTAATCTACTTAAGCCACACTCGACCTGATATCAGCTTTGCGGTAAGTGTAGTAAGCCGCTACATGCATGACCCCCGGAAGGGTCACATGGACGCAGTGTACCAGATTCTGAGGTACTTGAAGGGAGCCCCCGGGAAGGGACTGATCTTTAGAAGAAATAATCATGTAGGCATTGAGGGCTATTGTGATTCTGACTGGGCTAGCTGTGCTGACGACAGGAGATCCACATCGGGATACTGCATATTTGTAGGAGGCAACTTGGTCTCTTGGAGGAGTAAGAAGCAGTCAGTAGTGGCCAGATCAACAGCTGAAGCAGAGTATAGAGCGATGGCCTTGGGAGTCACAGAACTATTGTGGTTGAAGAATATGCTGACGGAGCTAAAGCTGGACCAGGGAACAAAGATGAAGCTATGGTGTGACAACCAGTCAGCTATTAATATTGCCAACAATTCAGTGCAGCATGACAGGACCAAACATATTGAGATTGACAGATTCTTCATCAAAGAGAAACTGGATAAAGGAGAACTAGAGCTGGGCTATGTTCCAACCAAAGATCAGGTAGCAGACGGACTGACAAAGGGGCTTAGTTCTATCAACATGATGAGAGGATGTGACAAGATGGGCTTAGTGAATATCTTTCGCCCATCTTGAGGGGGAGTGTTGATATATATATATAGTGTTATTGGGCTTTAGTCCCACATTGGCTAGAATGATAGGAGAGGAGGCTAGCCTCTCCTATATATATGTTGTTACTCCATTCAATAAAATCACTTCAAGTCTCAACACATTGTTTCGGCTAGGTTCTGAGTGTCAATAATTTGAAGCACTGTGTATATAATGTGATCAGAGGAGATGGTAAAGTGTCTAAGAATCTAAACCTATTTTCTGAGATAGGTATGGCTAATGTTTTCTTTCTTAGTTCTCAACTTGGCATATGTTAATGAATGAACAAGTAGAACATGAATCTCAGGAAATCAATTCCAGAGGAGACACAACTATAAGAGGAGACACAACTATAAGAGGTTCAAGTAACTAAACCTACTTGAATTAATTCCAGAGGAGACACAACTATAAGAGGTTCAAGTAACTATATTGAATGAACAAGTAGAACTTGAATTAATTCCAAGGATGGCTACAGTGACTGCAGGACAAGCCTGCAGTCCCAAGTATATTGAGGACTGCAGGCTAGGCCTACAGTCCCCAATTGACAGAAGCTCAGGAAGGAGGGAATTTGAAAAAAAAATTGATGGCTACAGTGACTGCAGGCCAAGCCTGCAGTCCTAAGTACATTGAGGAATGCAGGCCTAGCCTGCAGTCCTAAGTACATTGAGGAATGCAGGCCTAGCCTGCAGTCCTAAGTTGAAAGAAGCTCAGGGAAGATTTTCGAGTATCTCGAGGCTGTCGGAGGAGGAGGAGGACGGGAGTGGAGGAGGGGACTTCGTGGAGGAGGGGGAGGGGACTTCGTGGAGGAGGGGGGAAGGGGGGCTATCGGAGGGGGAGGAGACTTCGAGGAGGTGGGGGGAATGATTTTGGCGATCGGAGGGGGAATGACCAGGAGGGGGGAAGGGGGGCTGTTGGGTTGGGTTTTGTTTTGTTTGTTTTTTTTTTTTTTGGTAGCCCTTAGTAAAATGATTCATTTTAGGTTGCCCTTAGTAAAAATATAAGTGTATGATGGTTGCCCTTAGTAGGTTGGTGGCCCTTAGTAATTTGGAGGTGACCTTTAACATTTGCCTTATATTACTATCTTGATTTGTAATAATATGTGAGCTCATCTTGTATCTTATATATACTCTCTTTTCTCAGTTTCTTATCCAACTGTAGGTTAGTCTTTTTTTCATTGAAGATTGGTCTTGACGACATTAATATCAAGAATTAGTCTTGCATCTCATAATAAGTACCTATCATTCTTATTCTTACTCTGCCTTATGTTCTTCCATTTTGGTAGCATTTTTTTTTCCTAATAGAATATCCCTCATTTCATCGTGATGTTGATATTTTATGTACTCTTAGGGTCTGTTTGGATTGAGGGTTAAGAGAGTTAAGTGAGGGGAAAATAAAATCATGCTTGGTTTGAGGGTGGAGGTTTAGGAGGGAGGGTTAAGTGAGAGTTTATTTCACCCTCTTTTGTCCATTTTTTTAATCCCCAAATCGGAGGATCAACGAGGGGGATTGGAGGGTTTTGTTTAAAAAGTCATAAAATATCATAATTTTTTTCTCCGTTTTTTCTTATTTTCAACATATTGCTCTGTACCTTCCTAACTTGTGAAGATATTTTGACAAGTTCTAATTAAAATTTCAATCAAATTTAATTTTATGACATATGTAATAAGGTTATTTTTGGTAACTATCAAAATTTTATTAATCTTCCTATCACTCAAAATCCAAACAAAAGTTATTAAACACCCTTCACTTAACTCTCCCTCCAATCCAAACAAAGTTCTATGTATTGACTCTACTCCCTTCACTTAACTCCCCATTATTTAACCCCACTTAACTCTGACCATATTTTTTTTCACCTCAATCCAAAAAAATTCCCATGACATTTCATGATACGATGTTGCTTTCCATGGTTCTCATACCATGCTCTTTTCAAATGTCGGTAGGCATGAAAATGTAGGAGAATAAGAGAGCTTTTCTCCAAAAACTTGTTTTGTCTACGAATTAGGAGTAGCCAGGGGCTTTTCCTCTACTTCTCTATCTACCGTTCCTATGGACATAAAAATCAACTCTTACATAAGTTTCTTTTGATTTCTAGTTGTGATTTATTTTCATTACCGTTATCTTTTTCTTCTTCACATGATTTCAATCTTAAAATCTTCCAAATCTTGTCTTGTGTGGGGCTTGGCAATGTTCGGAAATCGTAACTTTTTCCTTTTTTTTTTAATACTCCCCGCAATTGGCTGAATGGAAGGTACATAAAAGTACTTTCTAAATGGAACATAATTTAAATTAAATATCTGAACACCAACCTATAAATCTATATCAAGCTCACTATTCTTCTGGATTGTAGTTAGAACATGCATTAGCGTGTGAGAAAGATTCAAAAGTAACATATTGCATGTTGTCGGTCTATATTTCTGAACTATACCAAATCAAAAACCCATAATGGAACTAATTAATTCAAACCAAATTATGAAGAGACTGATTGGCCCAGAGCATGTGTGCCTGCAGTTGGTCTCAAGGAATATTTAGTGCAATTGCTTTTAACATATTTTGATATGAGATGTGAAAGGAATGCAGATATAAGGCTATTGCACATGGGTCCTAAAGTCTGATGACATATCCTCTAATTAACCCAAGTCAACTTCTCATGTTATATGTACACTTATGTAGGGGAGGCAGCTCGCCGTGCTTAGATGACAGTTATCCAAACATGATCAAGTAAGGTATTGGTCCAAAAATTTATATCCAAATCCGACTCACAATCCTTGTTGAATTGAAACTTTACTGTTTCTCTCTGAGTTGTCTAAGAAAAAACTGTTTCCCTCTAGTTTCTCAGTGTGTTTTTTTTCTAGAGAGAACTCTAATTTCTTGGTATCCGATGCAAATGACTGGTTTAATTATATATGGATATTAATTCTAATATTTGATTCGTACATATATTTTCTATGAGAAAGCAAATACAAATATGTGGTAATACCTATGTCCAATCTGTTTAGGCTGCAGGTTCCACCCCTTGTGCCAAGGCAAGTGGCCCTATATTGTATGGACACGAATAGAACACGATATGATACGGAGATGGTATTGATTTTGACATGTCCTTGTGTATTTTGGAGTATCCTTAGCGTGTTTGATATGCTATGTTACACGAATACGGATACAGATACGGGATACAGATACGGTCAATTTCAGAAAGGTAACAGTTTATCCACATATGTTGCATGAATATGGACATGGATATTTGACAATCTGACACGATACATACGAGTACCATTTTTCCGTGTCTCTGTGCAACATAATTGATATGTGTCCGAAACAACATGACATAGATATGCCACTAATTTTGGGAGTGGTTGTGCTTCCTTAAAGTTGGCCCAATCAGAGTGAAAGTAAGCTTTTAACTTATAGAGACCTTGACGAGGATAGGAGGATGCCTATACTAGGGACTAAGTTTACATATGATACCAGCTAATTAAAGCATCAAGATGAACATCCATAAGCTGATTGAGAAGCAAGGTATATTTAGTGACTTACTGGTCATCAATGTTTGGTAGTGTCAGGTTGAATCCTTTAGCGTCAGCACAAAATTTGAGATTTTCGATTGTAAACTTATCAGGATCGACTAGCAATCATGTCAGGATCTCAAGTGTTTTCAGTGCAGACTTCCACTAGGATTCATAGCATTATATGTTGAGCACTTGATCTTACCAAAATGAGATGATCTTCTTTGCAGAAACAACCATCTGTTTTATTGGAGGATTTGCGGGTGGCCTTATTAGTTTGTTACTAAAAGATAGGGGTGAGCAAATACCGACCGCTACCGAAAAACCGACCGAATACCGAATAAAAATATCCCAAAAAATCGAACCGAAATTATGTACCGATACCGAATTACCGAACCGATTAAAATATGGTTTAATGGTAGTGGTAACGGTTTGAATGTAATACCATACCGAAAATACCGAACCGAACCGATTATATATATATATATATATATATATATATATATATATATATATATATATATATATATATATATATATATATGCACATATTTTTTCCCCCTTAGAATATTGTTCGTGATTAATTTTATATTACTCTTTTTCATTTTTATCTTTGTTTTAGTTGGAAATTAGTTTGTTAGAACTTAGAATGGATTTTGGTGGACATGAAGTTATGTTAAGTATGTAAGAATTGAGGTTTTGATCTTTTGAGCTTATATTTTTGTATTTTCATATAATTTTGAAATGAATTTTGGTGTACTTAAACTTATAATAAAGATTAAACTTAGTGATCGTGTTTGATCTTTTAAGCTCTTTTTTAGGTGTTTGCAACTTGTTACATATTATTCTAATAAATTTAACTAATTGCTTGTTTGGTAGAGGCTTGGTTTTGAAATTTAATGCTTCCAAAAAAAGTTTAAAAAAATATTTTTCTAGGTTAAGAGGTTCATATTAAGTGTGTTGATTGATCAAATGTTAAATGGTAAAATATCGATACCGAACAAAAATCGACCGAATACCGATTTAACCGAAACCGAAAAAACCGATTCTAAATGGTACGATATTGGTATTGATTTTTTAAATACCGATTAAAAAAATACCGAAAAATCCAACCAAATACCGACCGATTATACCGACGCTCACCCCTACTAAAAGATTTGATTGCTTCTTTCTACCTCTTAATGTATTGAATAGCTTGTGATTATCGCATAGAACAGTAGATGTAGACCCATTAGCCTCATCTTATTTTTTTTCTTACTTCCCTTCCTATTTTTCACTTGATATCATAGCATTAGGCACTTGGTTCAATATTTGCATCAATGTACTATTCTCCCATTGTAATTTACCCTGCTAATTTTCAGCAGAACAAACCTTTCCTCAGTTCATCAGTCCATACTGCTGATCAGAATTGGACCGATGTCGTGCAGGTGTCACCAAATTTCCAGTTAGGAAGGTGCCCACGTTATAGGCAGTCCTGATCCTGCCATTATCGGCCTGGGACCTGAAGGACAGCACCTGGCTGTCGAGGGATGAATTGCTCTGCCACTTCATTCCCCCGTTCTGTAGTGTCCCGTCCCTACATCGTGCCCCGTACTCTGTCCACGGGGTGCGCGAGAAAGGAACACTGTCGCTATCGATTCGGTCGGGACCGATAGGTCGGGATCGACCGAGTCGATCGAACGGGAACGGTTGAATTAAGATCCATTCTTCGTTATGGAATGTCTTCTTCGGAACCAAGTCCCATATTCAGCGGGTTGCGCCTCGAGGATTGACTCTGCGGCTGAGTCGGAAGAGACCTTCCGTTGCTCTGTTTTTCACGCCGTTTGCGTTGGTTTTGGCTTTGTTTTTTGAATGCGTTTTCGTGAATGTTTTCGATGGTTTTCATGGCTTACATTTCGAACTCGCATTTTCTATCGAAATCCTTGAATAATGCAATATTCTAATCGGTTGCTTGTGCGATTTCAGGTAATCGCGTAGGCGACGTCTAGCGCGACCAACAAGTTCTCTCGCCGAAGTAAACTCAAGGTGAGTGGCTGACCCTTCTCTTCTCGACCCCCTTCTTAGGCAAAATCGATAGTGTTGTTGCGAATGAAAAGATAAATGCAAGTGCGCAAACACGAATGAATGAGCACGTTTTCAAAGAAAAGGTAGGCTATGTCTTAACAACTAAAAATATGTCTTTGCACGGTCATCGACAACTTGTCGACAAGGTAGAGTTTCCCCGCACGCAACCCGAGACCACGGGACCGTTGCGGCCAAGAAGGAAACATTCTCATAAGCTGTGCTGGGCACAATGTTAGACGAGGACTTGCAGCGGGGCTCGCTACTCGCGCTGAAAGGGCCTCGTCTAATAAAAGCAAAAAGGAGTCCACGATGGCTCTGGGAGCCAGTGACCAACACACGAAATATTGCACTTGGTATGGAAATGATAACAATTGACAGGGAAGAACATGGTAAGTTTCATAAGGCGCGGCGCGGGCCGCTGTGGGTAAGTTTCAACGTAAATTTCATTATGCTTGTCATATGCTTTTTTGAAATTCATTAGGATGTTAGAAACATTCATACTCTAAGTCATATAAACTCTTCAACCAAATGAGAGCTTGGAACTTAAATAGTCACGCACCAGTACAAAGTGTAATGTACTGATCCTCGCTCTCCACGCAGGTACCCCGAACCACGAACGGCGTGCCACCTAAAAGCTCAAGGCGAAGTGAACCCTTTTGAAGCCTCGTCCGCGTGTGAAGGCTTGTGTTTCTGAATTCCTTTTGAAGAAGACCCCGTACTCAGTCCAAAAGGACGACTCGACTCGCCTCGATAGCAGGTAGAAAGTGTTATGTTTTTGCTTGTAAAAAGGGGATGTAATGTATGGAACGACTATCTCATCGACGTTCATTTTGTAAGTCTAGTCATGTTGTAGCCCGCGCGGCAATGAATATAAATGAAGTCAATGTAAATAAAGTTTTATTATCAATGAAAAAGTCCACTTCTATTTCAAATGTGTCAATCAATTTCTCTGCGTACTCTGACTTGATGTTGTGTTTCGGATGACCTTATGACTACGCCTTGTGCGATCGCAACTTAGGTTCGCACGGCATCACGTCCGGGGGGACGACTATCGATTTTACGAAAATCGGGGCGTGACATAATGGTATCAGAGCACGGCTTTACATCCTTTGGCCTCGCGTCTAGAGTTCTAAACCTTTGACCTCGCATCGATGAGATAAGTTATTCCATACAATGAGTCCGTAATAATTTATGACTGATGCATTTGTCTTCGTATAGCAGAAGTGACAGAACCCACGGCCGAGCAAGAACAGAGCGCTTCTAGCGGCTCTAGTAGTTCGCATAGTTCGCGGGCCGGACCTTCTAACGATACCATCGAAAGGATGTTGCGCATGATGGAGGCGCAGCGGAACCAGTCCGAGAACCGACATCAACAGACGGAGGAACGACAGGCCCAGTTCGAAGCTCGTTTCGACGCACATGCCAAACTTCAACAAAAGCAGTTGGATACCCTGCAGCAGATCGTCCAGACAATGGTGGCCAACGGAAATTCTGCGACTACGCCTACCGTCACCGCACCTACTACCACCGTGCCGACGATCCAACCCATTGGAATCGACACGGAGGAGCTCGAGCGTCAACCAGCGGCACCGAAAAAGTACAACTTTGAAGTGTCCAAATTCAAAAAGGCGTGTCGCACTTCCTTCAACGGTACCGAGGGTCCTTCCATGGCAATCGACTGGTTGGAAGAGCTGGAAGATCACTTCGAGCTTTTCGGCATTGAAGAATCAAAGCAAGTCGCCTGCGCACAACTTCAACTACGGTTGAACGCGCACGACTGGTGGGCCATGCGCAAGCGAGCGATCTGACCGGACAACACCACCGCGCCGATCTCTTGGGCCACGTTCTGCAAAGCTTTTGAAGTCCAGTACCTTCCATCTACCGTTCGTCAAGCGAAGGAAAATGAATTCATGCAGTTGAAGCAAGGGAGCCGGACAGTGGAACAGTATGCCACAGAATTTAACAAGTTATCTAAGTTTGCTAGTCAGTTTCTGTCCATTTTCTTCGAGCAAACTGCTGCATTGTGGAGTTCCGCGTTGTTGTTTCATTCAACGAAGCTAAGTACAAAGGGGCTAGATCTCGCGGAGCTGCTAATTTTTGGGAGGCAGCTCCAGTTCGTAGGACAACTCCATTCTGTGGAGGTACTAAGTTCTGTAGGCAGCTTCATTCTCCAAAGCTAAGTTCCGTAGGATTGCTTCATTTCGTGCTAAATTTCGGAGGATGGCTTCATTCTATGGAGCCAAGTTCCGCACAATGCTCAATTATGCGTAGTTGCTAAGTTCAGCAGGCAGTTCCATTCCGTGGATCTAAGTTCTGCTAAACAACTTCATTCCGCAGAGTTGATCTATTCAATGGGACTGATCCATTACGCAGAGCTACTAAGTTCTGGAGGGTAGCTCTATTATGCGGATTTGCTATATTTTGTGACATTACTGTGTTCCGTGGTGCTGCTACATTCTGCGGCGTTTGCTGCTCCAAACTTCTAAGCCTTTCGCGGTGTTGCTCGTGTTTCCTTCTGGCAAACTTCTAAGCCTTCTACGACATTTTCTTCTAGCAAACTTTTAAGTCTTCTGCAACTTTTCCTTATGGCAAACTTCTAAGCCTTACGCTCAACATTTTCTTTTGGTTTTTTTTGAGTATGTGGCGTTTGCTTCCTTCCGTGGGGCTGTGAGGCTACTTTATTCCATGGAGTAGCTCCATTTTGTAGAGTGAATGACTTAGTTATTGTTGGCTGATTGATCCAAAATGATCTATTGGTAGCTATTGTTGGTTGATTCGATCCAGAAAGATTTGTTGATAGTCATTGCTAGATGATTTGACCCTTAGAGAAGGATCTATTAATAGTCATTGTTGTCTCGAATGATCTATTCTTTAGAGAAAAAAAACCATTTTTTAAGAAGGTAAAAACATAAAAGATTAGATCATACATTTTTTTTATTGATCATACTTGTTTTGTTCGAGAATGATCGCGGATCGTGAACCTTTGTGGTAGAACTTCGTGCTGATAACTTGTCGCGGTCTAAAAGACTAAGGGGTTCTTCAGAAACTCTGATAGAAGAAAATAAGGAAGAGAAAGAGAGACATCTCTGTTTGTATTCTATACGTAACCCTCCAAAGGATTCCTTTACAATGTATTCACAAGCCTTTAGCCTGTTACAAGGAGATCGGTTGAGATCTTTAAAAGATAGAAGATTCCTATATATTGAGCACAATCAATAGATAATTTATAACTAGCTACAACAAGAAAGACATTTTCTTTTGTTTGTTATCTAGGTTGTTCTTCTCGTGTCTCTTGGGTGAAGTAAAAAAATGGTCCATGTGAAAATTTTATTGTGAACTTGAACTCCATTATTGTTAGAATTATTTTTCATGTATGATAACATCAGATAGTTTTATTATTGATCATGATAACATCAGATAGTTTTATTATTAATGTTCCGACGATCTTCTTCACCCTTGGCTGGCCCAAGCGGACGGTACAGTTATCACGAGATTCGAACTCCTGAACCTGCCCACCTTCGTGTACGAGACTTGAAGCTTTTCCATACACATGCGGCCTCGAGTAGAACATCATGTACTATGTATGTCGTTGATGAACCACAACTCCCTCTGAACTGTAAGTCGAGTCATGTTGTAGCCCGCGCGGCAATGAATGTAAATGAAGTCAATGTAAATAAAGTTTTATTATCAATGAAAAAGTCCACTTCTATTTCAAATGTGTCAATCAATTTCTCTGCGTACTCTAACTTGATGTTGTGTTTCGGATGACCTTATGACTACGCCTTGTGCGATCGCAACTTAGGTTCGCACGGCATCACGTCCGGGGGACGACTATCGATTTTACAGAAATCGGGGCGTGACATAATGGTATCAGAGCACGGCTTTACATCCTTTGGCCTCGCGTCTAGAGTTCCAAACCTTTGACCTCGCATCGATGAGATAAGTTGTTCCATACAATGAGTACGTAATAATTTGTGACTGATGCGTTTGCCTTCGTATAGCAGAAGTGACGGAACCCACGGTCGAGCAAGAACAGAGCGCTTCTAGCGGCTCTAGTAGTTCGCATCGTTCGCGGGCCGGACCTTCTAACGATACCATCGAAAGGATGCTGCGCATGATGGAGGCGCAGCAAAACCAGTCCGAGAACCGACATCAACAGACGGAGGAACGACAAGCCCAGTTCGAAGCTCGCTTCGAAGCTCGTTTCGACGCATATGCTAAACTTCAACAAAAGCAGTTGGATACCCTGCAGCAGATCGTCCAGACAATGGCGGCCAACGAAAATTCTGCGACTGCGCCTACCGTCATCGCACCTACTACCACCGTGCCAACGATCCAACCCATTGAAATCGACACGGAGGAGCTCGAGCGTCAACCAGCGGCACCGAAAAAGTACAACTTTGAAGTGTTCGAATTCAAGAAGGCGCGCCGCACTTCCTTCAGCGGTACCGAGGGTCCTTACATGGCAATCGACTGGTTGGAAGAGCTGGAAGATCACTTCAAGCTTCTCGGCATTGAAGAATCAAAGCAAGTCGCCTGCGCACAACTTCAACTACGGTTGAACGCGCACGACTGGTAGGCCATGCGCAAGCGAGCGATCTGACCGGACAACACCATCGCGTCGATCTCTTGGGCCACGTTCCGCAAAGCTTTTGAAGTCCAGTACCTTCCATCAACCGTTTGTCAAGCGAACAAAAATAAATTCATGCAGTTGAAGCAAGGGAGCCGGACAGTGGAACAGTATGCCACAGAATTCAACAAGTTGTCTAAGTTTGCTAGTCAATTTCTGCCTACTGAAGAGTGCCGTGTGCGACGGTTCGAAGTGGGTCTGCGACACTCTATCGGTACGCATGTCGGGATCCCAGGGTACAAGACCGTGGGCAAGGCTCTGCATCACGCTCTCCGCCTTGAGAGCCTGCATCCTTCCGTTGCTGCCGACGTTGTGCACCACTCCAATCACAAACGTCCTAGCTATGCAGGAGGCAACAACTACGCGTCAAAGCGTCCACACACTAGCGGCTACAAAGGCCGGAACCCGTTACCACGATACAGAAATTGCCACCAGCTTGGGCATACTGATGACCACTGCTTTGCCAAGACAGAGTGCTACGGTTGCGGGCAGAAGGGTCACTTTGCTCGAGACTGCCAAAATCCTCGACCGAATCACAATGTCCCGCCACAACAAAATCGTCAAAAAAATCGAGGACAGGCGCCCTGACCTGCTCAGCCCACTCAACTCAACAACCAAGACCGACGTCCTAATGCACAAGGACGCGTCTTTTCCCTGACTCGAGACGAGGCATTTGCTTTCGATACTGTCGTGACAGGTATATTGAACTTCGATAATATACCTGTTCGTGTGTTATTTGATTCAGGCGCATCGCATACTTTCATATCGGCGGACTTTGTCGTCGAGCATAAATTTTCTGTAATGTTGTTAGACCTTGATCTTAGCGTAAGTATGCCTTCGGGCGTACCACTACTCACAAATTTAGCCTGCGGGGGAGGAATCATATGTATTGGGGGTCAAAAGATCGATCTTGATGCGATAGTTCTAGATATGAAGGACTTCGACATCATACTGGACATGGATTGGCTCGGTCCGTGCAACGCAACCATAGACTGCACTGAAAAAAAGGTCACATTTCGCATACCTGGAGTGCTTGAATTCTGCTACTCGTGTGGTGAGGCGTCACCGACCTGCATGGTGATCTCCGCAATATCTGCTCGACGGATGCTGCATTTCGGGTACGAAGGCTATCTAGCTTTCGTTCGAGACATACGACAGGATGGTGCAAACGCGGAAGAGACCGACGTTGTGACAGAATTCCCAGACGTGTTCCCGGACGAGCTACCCGGCATGTCGTCCGATCGAGAAATAGAGTTCACCATCGACACATTCCCCGACACCCGACCGATCTTGAAGGCTCCGTACAGAACGGCCCCTGCAGAACTGAAGGAACTAAAGACACAACTACAAGAATTACTCGACAGAGGATTTATCCGTTCGAGTGTCTCACCGTGAAGTGTGCCCGTGCTATTCGTTAAGAAGAAGGATGGATCGATGCGGCTCTGCATCGACTATCGGGAATTGAATAAAGCCACCGTCCGGAACAAATACCCCCTGCCCCGTATCGACGACTTGTTCGACCAGCTCCAAGGTGCAACAGTATTTTCGAAGATTGATCTGCGATCGGGTTATCACCAACTCAAAGTCAAGCCAGATGACGTGCCGAAGTCTGCCTTCCGTACTCGCTATGGCCACTACGAGTTCTTGGTAATGCCGTTCGGTCTAACAAATGCCCCTGTCGTCTTCATGGATCTAATCAATCGGGTGTTCCATCCGTTCGTTGACAAATTCGTAGTACTTTTCATCGACGACATCCTCGTCTACTCGAAGGATCGAGCGCAACATGCAGAGCATCTGCGGACGGTACTCCAAATCCTTCGAGAGAATCAGTTGTATGCGAAGATGAGCAAGTGCGAATTCTGGCTGTACAACGTCTCATTCCTTGGGCACATCATCTCCGTCGCGGGCATTGCAGTCGATCCGAAGAAAGTTGAGGCAGTCGCTGATTGGAGACGGCCCGCATCAATTAGCAAAATTCGAAGCTTCCTAGGCTTGGCAGGATACTACCGACGCTTCGTGAAGGACTTCGCGAAGATTGCATCGTCGTTGACTCGCCTCACCCAGAAAGGAGTCGCGCTCGAGTGGTCAGACGACTGTGAAGCTTCCTTCCAAGAGCTCAAGCAACAGCTCGTTTCGGCCCCGATACTTGCACTTCCTGAAGGGAAGGAGGGATTTCAAATCTTCAGCGATGCTTCTGGCCAGGGCTTGGGGTGTGTGCTCATGCAGCGGGATAAGGTGATATATTTTGCTTCCTGACAGTTAAAGTCGCACGAGAAAAACTACCCCACGCACGACCTAGAATTAGCGGCGATTGTGTTTGCATTGAAGCTGTGGCGTCACTATCTCTATGGTGTGGCATTCAGGATTTATACGGACCACAAAAGCCTCAAGTATCTCTTCACCCAGAAAGAATTGAATTTACGGCAGAGGCGATGGCTCGAGCTGATCAAAGACTATGACTGTAGAAGCATGGAAAATATTAGAATAATGATCCATGCGGCTCTGAGTAAGAAGCTTATGCGACTCACACAGGAGCGGCCCTATGCGGTTCAAAGAAGACTCTGAATCGCATGCGGCTCGGGAGCGTATGCGGTTCAGCAAGGCATATGCAGCTCGATGGACGCCATGTGTGATCATTTCCTACAGCTGGTCGTTTGAGTAGTGGCCTCATTTATTGCTCCAGCACGATTCACTGTGGTGGCCCTGACATAAAGTTTCATAATGGCCTTGCCATAATGACTGACTCCTCGGGAAAAGAAGAAAATCTCTGACCAAATCCGTCAGAAGTCCCAGATTGCCACGTGGCAATCAGTCATATGCGGCTCCCTGAGAACCCGTTCCATGCGGTTCGATACAACGCTAGCTCATGCGGCTCCCTGGGAACACATTCCCTGCGGCCCAATACAACGCCAGCTCATGCGGCTCACAAAGATTACGCATATGCGGCTCGATGAAGTATCGTCCTATGCAGCTTACAAAGAGTATCTCTCTGCGGTTCGAGGATCGTCAATCCTATGCGGCTCTGACAAGACTCACAATTAAGACACGTGGCATGGGATCAATGAGAGATTTAACCGAATCTCAACAAATATATTTGACATCATCGTCATAATTACTGAGATCAGGGCATATCATTTATCATCAAGCTAATGGGACACGTGGCGAGCAATCAGACATTGGCATAATCAATCACGAGGATTTAAAGCAGCTAGCATTAATTGCTCATGAGATACGATGCTATCCGCATTAATGGCCGAGATTCACTATAATCAGGATCAAGGGTTCAGATAGAATGAAGGAGCGCCGACATTCCAAACAGATAATTATTAGCAAACCCTAATGATTACCCCCCCACTCTTATAAATAGCCAGCATCATTCCCTTGTAAAAAAAAAGAGAGGTCGACAACAAAAGAATAAAAAAAATAAGAAGAGAGAGATCTACACAGAGAGAGCTCCCCCTTTTTTCTTGATAATCACAGAGAGAGAGAAGCCAGGGGAGCAATCCGAGGAGAGCAAGAAGAGCATTTCTTCATCAAGGTCGAGCAGATCTTTCCCGAGCCAAGGCTGCATACTGATCGTCCAAGGAGTAAGGCAGAGCGGCCGCCGCTTTCCTGAGCCTCTATCGTCACCCCCCAGAATCAAAAATAAACAATCGTACTTAGTCTGCTGTACCTAGGTTTTCGTCCCTAGGCTTTCTTTGTACGAGCGAGTTTGTATTGTGAGTCTAAGTTCAGTCCTCCGATAATTGTTCTGTTTTTTTACAATCAATGGCAAACACGATGGCGACTCTGCTGGGATTTGTCTTTGGATGGGGTGGTTAAAGCATCACCAAAAAGGAACAAAGGCTTCAGGTATTTTCCATCTAGCTTCCCAGTATTCATCATGGAACGGAGGTAATGAAGGGTTTGATTCTCAATAGCCTTCAACCTCTCCGAAGGCTCATCAGTAGGGAACTGATTCGATACATGCCTAATTAAGTCGTCAAGACGCACGCCCAGGGCGAATTGATTCGAACCCACTATAAGCTCCCCAGCAGGATTTATGGGCAAGTTCACTGAAAAAATACGAAAGAAACGAGGTTAGAAGGTAGTCAAAAAACAGAAGCATTGGAAAGGTCATCTGAGCCTATGCGGCTCGGCTCGTTACAGCTTCATGCGGCTCAGCATTAGATACGTATTGCGGTTCAATGCATCATAGCCTCATGCGGCTCCGAGTTAGCCGAGTTCATACAACTCAAGTCCAGACGAACTTATAGATCCATGTGGTTCAAGTTAAGCACGCCTACAGAGTCAGATTCATGCGAGCTGACGTGAGCAGACGAATTTCTGCGGTTCAAAAAAGTGAGCAACACTTATGCGGCCCAAATCAAAAACACGTATGCAAACTCAGATCGAGTATAACAAGTTCATGCGGCCCCATAAGACGAAGGGCTCATGCAGTCCCATCGATAAAGCCCCGTATACGTGGCTTGTGCATAAAGTATGCAGCAGAGCCATGGCGACAGTTAGGGTTTTCAGACGATCTCTTAACAGCGATAGACGGGTGGACATCAGGATGGATGGAGTGCGCAATGACCGCGGAGGGGCGACCACGTTCGCCGCCGCAGTCGCCGTAGAAGCAACTGCCTTACCCTTAGCGGCCTTCGATGCTGCAGCTTTCTTGGGAGCCATTGTCCGTTGCTAAAGGAAGAAGACGAAGAGCAAAGACGGCAAATAGAGAATCAAAGCAAAAAGAGAAGGTAAAGAAACCCCAAGAGACTAAAAGACTCCTATTTATAGGCGAAAGAGACCCACAAAACGAACAGACGTCTCAGAGTATGCCTCGGATTATGCGCCGCCTCCAAAGAATAAAGGCAAAACGCTTCGGTCAAGGCAAAACCGACTCTTGGGATCCTCCCCCAAAAGGCAGCGTTAAATCAAATCAAAGGCACTTAATGAAGATTTGCACACGTGTTCAGGACACGTGGCAACAAGTTTATGCGGCCACATGAATTTATGCGGCTAAGGCACTTATGCGGCTAGGAAGCTCAGGCAGACAGAAAAATCCTATGCGGCATGAACGGGGCCATGCTTCTTGTTCAAAGTATTTCAATTTTTACAAATTGAAAACTTTGAAGGGGGTCCTGTAGAAGCATGAAAAATATTAGAATAATGATCCATGCGGCTCTGAGTAAGAAGCTTATGCGGCTCACACAGGAGCGGCCCTATGCGGTTCAAAGAAGACTCTCAATCGCATGCGGCTCGGGAGCGTATGCGATTCAGCAAGGCATATGCAGCTCGATGGACGCCATGTGTGATCCTTCCCTACAGCTGGTCGTTTGAGTAGTGGCCTCATTTATTGCTCCAACACGATTCACTGTGGCGGCCCTGACATAAAGTTTCATAATGGCCTTGCCATAATGACTGACTCCTCGGGAAAAGAAGAAAATATCTGACCAAATCCATCAGAAGTCCCAGATTGCCACATGGCAATCAGTCATATGCGGCTCCCTGAGAACCCGTTCCATGCGGTTCGATACAACGCTAGCTCATGCGGCTCCCTGGAAACACATTCCCTGCGGCCCAATACAACGCCAGCTCATGCGGCTCACAAAGATTACGCATATGCGGCTCGATGAAGCATCGTCCTATGCGGCTTACAAAGAGTATCTCTCTGCGGTTCGAGGATCGTCAATCCTATGCGGCTCTGACAAGACTCACAATTAAGACACGTGGCATGGGATCAATAAGAGATTTAACCGAATCTCAACAAATATATTTGACATCATCGTCATAATTACTTAGATCAGGGCATATCATTTATCATCAAGCTAATGGGACACGTGGCGAGCAATCAGACATTGGCATAATCAATCACGAGGATTTAAAGCAGCTAGCATTAATTGCTCATGAGATACGATGCTATCCGCATTAATGGCCGAGATTCACTATAATCAGGATCAAGGGTTCAGATAGAATGAAGGAGCGCCGATATTCCAAACAGATAATCATTAGCAAACCCTAATGATCACCCCCCACTCTTATAAATAGCCAGCATCATTCCCTTGTAAAAAAAGAGAGGTCGGCAACAAAAGAATAAAAAAATAAGAAGAGAGAGATCTACACAGAGAGAGCTCCCCCTTTTTTCTTGATAATCACAGAGAGAGAGAAGCCAGGGGAGCAATCCGAGGAGAGCAAGAAGAGCATTTCTTCATCAACGTCGAGCAGATCTTCCCCGAGCCAAGGCTGCATACTGATCGTCCAAGGAGTAAGGCAGAGCGGCCGTCACTTTCCCGAGCCTCTATCGTCACCCCCCAGAATCAAAAATAAACAATCGTACTTAGTCTGCTGTACCTAGGTTTTCGTCCCTAGACTTTCTTTGTACGAGCGAGTTTGTATTGTGAGTCTAAGTTCAGTCCTCCGATAATTGTTCTGTTCTTTTACAATCAATGGCAAACAATGACTTATCAATCAACTACACACCGGACAAGGGAAATGTGGTAGCGGATGCGCTGAGCCAAAAATACTTAGCTTCGTTATGCATCAACGATCGATTGCTACATGACTTGGAAGGAATGGGCATTGAACTCCGAGTTCATTTTAGAGACGTAAAGCTGGCGCAACTGCGGGTAGAACCGATCCTACAGGAGAGGATCAAGTCTGCTCAGAAGGACGACCCCTACCTGGAGAAGATACGGAAGTTGATATCGACAGGTAAAGCATCCGACTTTGCAGAGGACGAGTCGGGAGTGTTGTGCGTGAAGGGACGGCTATGCGTACCGGACGATGCAGAACTTAGAAAGGAGATAATGTCGAAGGTGTATTATGCAAAATATTCCATGTATCCTGGCAGCACCAAGATGTATAAGGACCTCCGTATTGTCTTTTGGTGGCACGGCATGAAGAGGGACGTAGCGCTCTTTGTGTCAAAATGTATGGCCTGTCAGCAAGTCAAAGCCGAACACCAGCAACCGGGTGGGGAGATGCAGAACCTTGCCATTCCAGAATGAAAATAGAATCACATCACTATGGACTTTGTTGTTGGCTTGCCGAGGACGCCGCGGGGAAACGATGCCATCTGGGTCATCGTCGATCGACTAACCAAGTCAGCGCACTTTATTGCCATCAAAGTTACTTGGAGCGTCGACCGCCTTGCTCAGATATACCTTGATGAAGTAGTTCGGCTGCACGGGGTCCCAGTTTCTATCGTCTCGGATCGGGATGGACGGTTCGTGGCGCACTTCTGGAGTAGTCTTTATTCAGCACTGGGGACCAAGTTGAAGTTCAGCTCAGCTTATCATCCTCAGACTGACGGCCAAATAGAGCGGGTGAACCAAATTCTCAAAGACATGTTACGACTCTGTGCGATCGACTTGAAGTCAAGTTGGGACGTCCATCTACCGCTGGCCGAGTTTGCATACAACAACCACTACTAAAATACCCCACTTTACCGACGGAAGTTTAGCGACGGACGGATTCCGTCGCTAATAGCGACCAGTTTCCGACATCTTAGCGACGGATTAGCGACAGACAACATAACATAATTTTTTCCAATTTTAAATGTAAAAATTTGTCGGGTTTCCGTCGCTAAGTCGACGAACGTTAGCGACGGATTCTTTTTCGTCGCTTATTCGTCGCAAATGTTGGCGGCAAAATCTTTAAAACATTGGCGGAAACTTTAGCGACTAACTGGCGACGGATATATCCGTCGGAAAACACCTTTTAATTGGCGACGGTTTAGCGACTAATTTATTCCGTCGCTATTCCGTCGCTAGGTTCTGTGCCCTAACTTAAATTGAACCGACGGGGGGGAATTTTTCATTCCCCCCAAAACTCTCTCTCTCTCTCGCGGCTCTCTCTCTCTCGCGCGCGGCACTCTCTCTCTCTCTCGCGGCTCTCTCTCTCTCTCTCTCTACCAGGTATCTCTCTCTCTCTCTCTCTCTCTAATTTTGGGTTTTGGGGCCGGGGGGGGGAGTGGGGGGGGGGGGTCGGCTTCGCGGGTGGTGGAGAGGGCGGGGGGGGGGGGGTGGTGAATGGGGTCAGGGGGTCGGGGGGGTGTGGGGAATGGGGGCAGGGGGTGGGGGGGGTGGGGAATGAGGGTCGGGGGGTCGGGGGGGGTGGGGAATGGGGGCAGGGGGGTCGGGGGGTGGGGGGTGGAGAGGGCAGGGGGGTCGGGGGGGGTGTTGAATGGGGGCAGAGGGGTCGGGGGGGGGGGGTCGGGAATGGGGGCAGGGGGGTCGGGGGCGGGGGGGTGGGGGGTGGAGAGGGCAGGGGGGTCGGAGGGGTGGGGAATGGGGGCAGGGGGGTCGGGGGGGGGTGGGTAATGGAGAGGGCAGGGGGGTCGGGGGGGGGGGTGTTGAATGGGGGCAGGGGGGTCGGGGGGGTGGGGAATGGGTTGCATTCCCCGATACGGATACGGTTTGGCATGTCCCGATCCTAAGAAATAATACTATTTTATTTAATTTAATTTCATTTAATTTCAAAACTACTAAGAAATAATACTTAAAACACTTAAAATTATGCCTAAATGTATAAATTATATGTTTTTAAATGTAAATAATTTATTAATAATTATTTGTTTTCCAATACCAAAAAAATCCGATACTTCGATCCGATACCGCCGATACTACCGATATCGCCGATACCAATACTAGATTGCTTAGACTTATATTGCAAGGTAACTAGATACAAGTTATGATACAATGTAAATGCAAGTATACATGTTAGCTAGATAGCTTAGACTTATATTGCAATCTCCTATTCACACGAGTATTGATATCGCCGATGCCAATACTCGTAGGAATATATAGTCCGATACCGATTCCGATACCGATACTTTGAACCTTGATTTAAATACATGTTAGTATAGTATCTTCACATATATGTTAAGAGTATATACATGATTAGCAAGGTAACTAGATACAAGTTATGATACAATGTAAATGCAAGTATACATGTTAGCTAGATAGCTTAGACTTATATTGCAATCTCCTATTCACACGAGTATTGATATCGCCGATGCCAATACTCGTAGGAATATATAGTCCGATACCGATTCCGATACCGATACTTTGAACCTTGATTTAAATACATGTTAGTATAGTGTCTTCACATATATGTTAAGAGTATATACATGATTAGCAAGGTAACTAGATACAAGTTATGATACAATGTAAATGCAAGTATACATGTTAGCTAGATAGCTTAGACTTATATTGCAATCTCCTATTCACACGAGTATTGATATCGCCGATGCCAATACTCGTAGGAATATATAGTCCGATACCGATTCCGATTCCGATACCGATACTTTGAACCTTGATTTAAATACATGTTAGTATAGTGTCTTCACATATATGTTAAGAGTATATACATGATTAGCAAGGTAACTAGATACAAGTTATGATACAATGTAAATGCAAGTATACATGTTAGCTAGATAGCTTAGACTTATATTGCAATCTCCTATTCACACGAGTATTGATATCGCCGATACCAATACTCGTAGGAATAGTCCGATACCGATATACATTGTAGAGCTCTGTTTTGCTATTCTGGACATGTTGTGACCTGTGCTGTTCTAAATAGGAGCCAGACACACTCCTGAGACGGGGGAGTATGTATAGTGATGTGGATTCTTACTAACTTATCATGTGAACCCATTTATGGGCCCTTCATTGAACCTTCTCATGTGCAACTTTCAGTCCATTCACAGTTCCCTATATTGTACTCTACATCACCTAGTTCACTTATATCTAACATCCTAACCCTAATCCAAATTTATGAGTATCGGTATCGGGCTATTCTTATGTTTAGTTTGTCTTACGATACAGATTTTCACATCCAAATTGAGGATGAGTCGTTATTTTGTTGATCGTACATGGATGTACAAACGGCAACACGAGAGTAGAATTGGTGTGAGTGACGATTTTCAGGCAGGCGTAGAAGTATTTCTTAATTATGCAATGAGCAAAGCTCAGTACATGGACGGTAACAAAATTAAGTGTCCATGTGTTAAATGTCACAATAGACGTTACGAAGAAGTGGTGACTGTGAGAGATCATTTGACCCGTAAGGGTTTCGTACGTAATTACGGCCTGTGGTCATCGCAAGGTGAACTATATTCGGAAAGACAGGCTGCGGAAGCTGCTACTTATGCTTTTGATGATAATGCTGCAACGGATGTCATCGAAGACCACGGATGCTCTGTTGATTATGGAGATCTGCAGAACCTTGCACGAGATATGGTGTATGATGCGGCAGGGCCTAATTTTGATCCGGAGGATCCTAATCCCGAGGCGAAGGAGTTCTATGACATGTTTCAGGACGCAGATACTTCTCTATATCCTGGTTGTGAGACTCATTCCGCACTGTCAGTGACGATGCGGTTGTTGAACATAAAGTCTGATTTTAACTTGCCACAAGCTTGCTATAATCGGATCACAGAAGTAATCAAGGAGGTGTTACCGAAGGAATCAAAAGAGCTACCAAAAAACTTCTACAAGTCAAAGATGATGGTCCGACAACTGGGACTGGGGTACGAGAAGATAGATTGTTGTCGCAACGGATGCATGTTGTACTACAAAGAGAATTGCGTATCAGAAAGTTGCAGCTTCTGTAATGCGGATCGTTACAAGCCAGTACAGGGAAAAGGAAAGTCGACTAGAAAATGACGTCCTTACAAGTATATGTATTACTTGTCGATCACGAAGCGCTTGCAGAGGATGTATATGTCTCTAAATACAGCAGAACACATGACGTGGCACAGCGAAGAACGCATAAAGGACGAAGGAGAATTGTCACATCCTTCGGATGGAGAGGCGTGGAAACATTTTGATTTGTGTCATCCAGATTTTGCTGCAGAGCCTAGAAATGTACGCCTGGCGCTATGTGCTGATGGCTTCGCCCCTTTCGGACAGTCGGGATCTCAGTACTCATGCTGGCCGGTCATTCTTACCCCTTACAATCTGCCACCATGGATGTGTATGAAGACTCCTTATATGTTTCTGACAGCTATCATACCGTGGTGGTGCTGGTGGTGGCGGTACTGGCCGTGGTGGGCGTGGTGGTAGCGGCACTGGCCGTGGACGTGGTGGTAGCGGTCGTGGTCGCCTTCCACATTCCCCGGATATAGAGTCCTCCGATCCCGACCTGGAGAGCCCGGCCACAGACTCTTCCCGCCGTCGATCTATCTCTGCGCTACCTTCATCTTCATCGAGGCCTGAGACTCCATCCGCTAGCGGATCCGTTCCGCCCCCGGATGCACCAGCGGGTACACCATCAGTTACTGCAGGGTGGGCTCCGGAGTACCCCCGGATTCAGCTTCATGCTGCTACCGGTGAGTACATCCGCGGACCCGCGGATCCTCCGACGCCTCCAGAGAGGCCGATAGGCGAGAACCGACGAGAGCTATGGCCCGCGGGTGATACGTAAGTAAATTTAAGTTAATTTATTAAATTTGTTTCATTTATTCAAGTTAATAATCCAGTCTTTGCTTCTTTGTAGGTTTTTTCCGTATGATGCTGCCCGGATACTCGGGCAAATTATCCGGGAAAACTACCATGGCCCCTACCTCAATTTTTCTGAGGTGCCTCAGAACATGCAGTACGTCTGGCTCGAGGAGATGAAGGTATATATATATATCTTTTGGTTAATTATTAATTATTCTTTAATCCACTAATTTTTTAATTACGTGATAATTTAATTTGTATGTCAGACGACGTTCTGGTGGCCCCCCCATCGCGAGGAGTTGATTCGCAAGGCCTACAAAGCCGCCGCCGGGAAGAAGATACGGGATGCGGTGTACGACGTTCGTACGGCGCATTCGAGGAAGAAGTCGCTCCGGGAGGAGTACTACGAGCAGATGTTGGATAAGATGAATACTGCTCAGTACAGGGAGAAATCAGAGAAAGCGAAGGCGAGCAGACAGGCCGCTGGTCTGCATACGGGAGGTTCAAAGCCCCACGCAGCGACGCATGCAGATTTGGTGAGATACCGCAAATTCATTTCACTATTAAATTCGGTACTATTAATATACGTAGTTAATTAAATTCGACGTATATTTCGTATGCAGGCACAACGGGCGGTAAAGGAGGGGAGAGAGCCGGAGTCGGTCACCGCCTACGATGTATTCCTGCATACACACAAGAGGCGGGCAGACGGGAGCTTCGTCGACGCGAGGGCCCAGGCGACTGATGTAAGTAATTACGTTTATGAGATTTATATTAGAAATATAATTATTGTTAACTTAATTAGGTGAACGTAGGATTCAAATTATAACTTAGGAAAACATAGGATTTAGATTATAACTTAGGAAAACTTATAGTATAAACACATTCATTGGATAGGCTGCATATCGTGAGGCCCTTAGTCAGATTGAGCCCCCTGCCGAGGTTGTCGGCGAAACGACGCCCACCCAGACGCCCTCTTCTATGGCCGCTCGCTACGACGACGTGTTCGTAGAGTCTGTCGGCGGCTTTAATAAAGGGCGCGTCTACGGCGTAGGTTCCATGGCGGCGTCGTTGCAGGGCGCGACTCCGAGATATCCACCGCCCCCGCCTCCTCCCGCGCCCCCGTCGGACGATATGAGGGCGCAGCTTGCGACTCTCACCTCTGATATGTCGGAAATGCGGAGTCTAATGTCGGATGTGCTGGAGCGCCTTCCGCGTCCTTCTTCTGCTCCCGGTCCAGATCCGTCTGCTCCCGGTACGTCTAGTGCGGTTGCCGGTCCTTCCGACCCTGGACGTTATTCATTTGACCGTTCTGCCGAGGTCCGCCTGGTACCGGATACTGCGCTCATTGGGCTCATGGACTTGATGTCGCCAGAGCAGCTCCGCACGCTTCCAGAGCATGTGTTGTCCCAGGTGCCGACGTACATGGTGGAAGAGTACATCCGCAGAACCGAGGCAGCGCCGAGACGACGATGCGATCCATCTCAATAATATTTGTACTGTTTTTGGATATTTGTACTGTTTTTGGATTTTGAATTCTGGATATTTTGGAAGCGTACATGAATGTTTGGATATTATGAATTTGTGTATTTGTGTTTGGATATTTGTACATAGATGTTTGGATATTTCTGTTTGATATTGGATATTATGAATTTGGATATTTGGATATTTGTTGATCGTACATGGATGTTTGGATATTGGATATTATGAATATGTGTAATATTTACGAAAAGAAAATAGAATGTTTCTGTAATTTTTTAATTAATGTTGCATTTAGCGACGGACTAGCGACTAACTAGCGACGGATATATCTTTTAGCGACCGATGAGCGACTAACTAGCGACGGCAAATCCGTCGCTAACTGGGTTATATAAATATTTGCAGTTACCGACGGACGAGCGACGGAATATCCGTCGCTAACTGGGTGATATAAATATTTTGCAGTTAGCGACCACCTAGCGACTACCTAGCGACGGCGAATCCGTCGCTAACTGGTTGAAATAAATTTGCAGGTAGCGACGAGCTAGCGACGAACTAGCGACGGAACTTCCGTCGCTAACTGGAATATTAGCGACGGAATATCGACTACCTAGCGACGGCAAATCCGTCGACATGGTTCTGGAAATATGGTAGGTTTCCAGAGACTTAGCGACGGATAGTGGGTCGCTAATCCGTCGCTAATCTGTCGAGGATGACGACGGACTAGCGACGGCTTAGCGACCCATTATCCGTCGACATGGTTCTGGAAATATGGAAGCTTTCCAGAACCAGGCCGATGCCCTACCCGTCGCTAATCCGTCGCTATAACGTCGAGGTTAACGACGGAATGGCGACGGAATAGCGACTGATTTTGCGTATCAGGAACCTCTCTGATACGCTTTTACCGACCTATTTACGACAGCTTAGCGACGAATATTTTAATATTATATGGCATATAAACCGACGGGAACAAGTCGCTAATCCGTCGCTAAACCATTGAAAGGCAACCGTCGGTAATCAGTCGCTAGTCCGTCGGTTAATCATTTGTCCGACGGCTTAGCGACGGACAAATTTTAGCGACGACGTATTTTCCGACGGCCATTTTCATCAAATATCCGTCGCTATTCCGTCGGTAATTTATGTTACCGACGGATGAGCGACGGATGTGGCCGTCGCTAAAGTTGGTTATTTTGGTAGTGAACAGCTATCAGTCCAGCATCCAAATGGTATCGTATGAAGCTTTGTACGGCCAGAAGTGCAGATCGCCCATTTGCTGGGATGAAGTCGGGGAATGGCAGATACTTGGTCCGGAGCTGGTAGAGCATACCGTGCAGAAGTTCAAGTTAATACGAGAGAGATTGAAGATAGCACAAAGCTGGCAAAAGAGCTATGCCGATACGCACTGACGCCCACTCGAGTTCTCGGAAGGCGACCATGTATTCTTGAAAGTCATGCCCATGCGGGGAGTTTCCAGGTTCGGTGCGAAGGGAAAATTGAGCCCAAGATTTGTTGGCCCATTCGAAATATTGAAGCGAGTCGCCCCGGTAGCTTACCAAATCGCCTTGCCGCCTGCATTGTCAGAGGTACATGACGTCTTCCACGTTTCATAATTACGGAAGTACGTACATGATCCGAGCCATGTGGTGGATTTGGGTAAGCTGGACCTGAAGGCGGACTTGTCATATGTCGAAGAGCCGGTACAAATCTTGGAGCGCAAGGATAAACTTCTCCGCAACCGTGCTATTCCTCTTGTCCGCGTCCTCTGGAGGAACCATTCGGTCGAAGAGTCGACGTGGGAGCTTGAGTCAGAAATGAAGAAAAAGTTTCCTTTATTGTTCTCGTAGAGGTAGGTTCTGTTTTAAGTTTTGAGGACGAAACTTTTTCTTAGTTGGTTATGGTGTAGTACCCCATCCCTACATCGTGCCCCGTACTCCGTCCACGGGGTGCGCGAGAAAGGAACACTGTCGCTATCGATTCGGTCGGGACCGATAGGTCGGGATCGACTGAGTCAATCGAACGGAAACGGTTGAATTAAGATCCATTCCTCGTTATGGAATATCTTCTTCGGAACCAAGTCCCATATTCAGCGGGTTGCGCCTCGAGGATTGACTATGCGGCTGAGTCGGGAGAGACCTCCCGTTGCTCTATTTTTTATGCCGCTTGCGTTGGTTTTGGCTTTATTTTCTGAATGCATTTTCGTGAATATTTTCGATGGTTTTCATGGCTTGCATTTCGAACTCGCATTTCCTATCGAACTCCTTGAATAATGCAGTGTTGTAATCGGTTGCTTGTGCGATTTCAGGTAATCGCGTAGGCGACGTCTAGCACGACCAACAAGTTCTCTCGCCGAAGTAAACTCAAGGTGAGTGGCTGACCCTTCTCTTCTAGACCCCCTTCTTAGGCAAAATCGATAGTGTTGTTGCGAATGAAAAGATAAATGCAAGTGCGCAAACACGAATGAATGAGCACATTTTCAAAGAAAAGGTAGGCTATATCTTAACAACTAAAAACATGTCTTTGCACGGTCTTGGACAACTTGTCGACAAGGTAGAGTTTCCCCGCACGGCAACCCGAGGTCACGGGACCGTTGCGGCCAAGAAGGAAACATTCTCATAAGCTGTGCTGGGCACAATGTTAGGCGAGGACTTGCAGTGGGGCTCGCTACTCGCGTTGAAAGGGCCTCGTCTAATAAAAGCAAAAAGGAGTCCACGATGGCTCTGGGAGCCAGTGACCAACACACGAAATATTGCACTTGGTATGGAAATGATAACAATTGACAGAGAAGAACATGGTAAGTTTCATAAGGCGCGGCGCGGGCCGCCGTAGGTAAGTTTCAACTTAAATTTTATTATGCTTGTCATATGCTTGTTTGAAATTCATTAAGATGTTAGAAACATTCATACTATAAGTCATATAAACTCTTCAACCAAATGAGAGCTTGGGACTTAAATAGCCACGTACCAGTACAAAGTGTAATGTACTGATCCTCGCTCTCCACGCAGGTACCCCGAACCACGAAGGGCGTGCCACCTAAAAGCTCAAGGCGAAGTGAACCCTTTTGAAGCCTCGTCCGCGTGTGAAGGCTTGTGTTTCTGAATTCCTTTTGAAGAAGACCCCACACTCAGTCCAAAAGAAGATGACGACTCGACTCGCCTCGATAGCAGATGAAAAGTGTTATGTTTTTGCTTGTAAAAAGGGGATGTAATGCATGGAACGACTATCTCATCGGCGTTCATTTTGTAAGTCGAGTCATGTTGTAGCCCGCACGGCAATGAATGTAAATGAAATTTTATTATCAATGAAAAAGTCCACTTCTATTTCAAATGTGTCAATCAATTTCTCTGCGTACTCTAACTTGATGTTGTGTTTCGGATGACCTTATGACTACGCCTTGTGCGATCGCAACTTAGGTTCGCACGACATCACGCCCGGGAGACGACTATCGATTTTACGGAAATCGGGGCGTGACATAATGGTATCAGAGCACGACTTTACATCCTTTGGCCTCGCGTCTAGAGTTCCAAACCAAAATTCAATTTGAAAAAAAAAATTGGTTCAGTTTGAAAAAAAAAAAAAAGATTCGGTTCAGTTTGAAAAAAAAAATGGTTCAATTTTGATTTTGAAAATACTAAAATTTATTATTCAATTTCGAACCAAAATCGGAAACTTAATAAAACTTGTGCAATTATTAAATATGCACAATTTTATGCATACTTTATGATTACATTTTTTTTTGTATATTTTGAAAATAATAATACTATGTGTCTTTTAAAGACAAACTTTGATAAATTAATAACTAATCCAACTTTGAGCTCAATTTTGAAATAAAACAAACATATGCATAAAAATTATAAAGTTTTAATATAAGTTAACCACACCTCTAACTTTGGGACTGATCCATTAAATAATAAAAGTAGTTAAACTGAACAAATTGAATAAACCAAGTAAAATGAATTGTATATCGGTTCGGTTCGGATTTAGTTATAGCTATTTGTTTTTGAAGTTTTTGATTTTTAATTTTAAGTATTTTAATTCGATTGAAACTGAATAAATCAAACGAGAGGTCAGATTAGTCCCCAATGTACTTGAACTGAGCTGGATGTACTGCTAAGTTGTTTGGTACCAAAACTCTTGCTTCAACCTCCTCCACTCAAAACTCATCAGGAAAACAGATCATACAAAACAAACAGAGCACACAATTCTGAAAAAAAAAATACGATGGCTACTTCCATTCCAATTCACACCATAACCCCTCTCCTCTCCAAATCCTCTTTCCTACGCAGAACTCGGCTCTCTCCCTCCCCATCTCCTTCCACCAGAACCACTATCACTCCCTCCGCCAAGTTTAACCTCTCCGAGATCATGGGCGGCCGAGGCCTCTGCAACGGAGAAGTAGGCATCCAGAAAGAGCTCAGTAAGCCCTTCGAACCGATACCGACTTCTCCGAGCTCACACGACTCTACTTCGTTGTCGTCATCGCCGCTGCCGCCACAACCTTCCGCGCTTACGGTCAGCGAGGAAGCCTTCGAGAAGGAGCTACTGGGCCTCACGGGCGGATTCCCTGGAGGTGAGAAGGGGCTCAAGAAGTTCCTCCAAGAAAACCCGCCTCCGAAAAAGAAGAGACCGAGCGAGGAGAAGCTCGGCATTGCGCCGTCCGGATCGAAGCCGAGGGCCCCCGAGCTCCCCCCTGTTCATGCCGGCGATGATTGTCGTAGTGAAGAATGATAACAACCCTTTCCGCGTCTACTGCGGCGTCATGCAGAGGGTCACCGACGGGAAGGCAGGGGTGCTCTTCGAGGGGGAGGGGGGAACTGGGACAGGCTCGTTACTTTCACACTCGACGAGCTCGAGAGGAGGGAGAAGGGCCTCTGTTATTTCGGAGGCTTAATCAAAGATGGAGGAATGGTCAGAAACAAAGATCTCATACTTTGCTCCTAAGGACATTGGTGTAAATTATGTTATCTGCTTCAATGCTAGCCTTTGAATAAGAATGCCACTTTGATCACTGCAGTACAACAAGAAAGTTCTTATCCGGAAAATTTGGGTCGGTTATTTGAATCATTTTTCTTTCACCAGGGTCATGTGCTACTTAATATAAGCAAAATTTATCTCATTTGTTACCATCTCAGTCCAAGTTCGATTAGGCCTACGCCTAGTTCTCACATTTCCCTTGACTAATATCTTGTTTGTCAAGGAATGATGTTTCATTCTTTTCTTTGCATCACACACACACACACACACACACACACACACACACATATATATATATATATATATATATATATATATATATATATATATATATATATAAAGCAAATGATCTCTAGCGTAGTGGTTAAGAGAGATGCATGCGGCCCCAAGTGGTCGGGAGTTCGAGCCTCAGTGGAGGCAAGTTCGCCACAATTACCCATTGCTTCAAAAAATATATATATATATAAAAGCTTCTTTGCAAGATTATGCAAATATAAGAAAATCTAATTGCTTCAAATTTGGAGATAGTTTATTTGAACGTATGCACTACTTGAGTTTTTTTATTTGTTTCAAGTATGACCACCATAAGGGCATCCCTTCTTATTGAACTCTACTAAATTCACCTTCAAAAATGATCATTTTCCTAACCTTCCTTGGAAAAGAATAATACCAAGATGGCAGGAACTGGTGTTGTATGTTCGCTTGGGTATTAACATTTTCAGATACCTCTGGTGCAGTTATGTGCATTACTTGATCACTATCATAACTACATAGTGAATGTGTCATTTCTTCTTCATGGAAGTTTAATCTCTCAATTGTATTTGACTACATTCTTTCCTCTCTTTTTTTCCTTTATTCTTCACTATAACTTTACTATTAACTTCATGGCCATTTCTGACAATTCTAAGGGCCCTATACAAATACTAAAAATGTATCTTTTTTAACCACTCTAAAAAAAGGGTATTTTTCAATATTATAAGGACCATGTTACTGTAGTTTCTAAAAAATGTAGAGGTTGATTTCATATTAGAAAGATATACCGAGATTAGAAATTTTAGGGTTTTCCGATTTTTGGGTCATGTGTGATCGCACAAACTGCACATGCTCAGAAAAGGCCATGTATAACTTCATATGGAATAATTCGATGTCATATAGAATAGAGACCATTTGAATCAGCTTAGTTAATGTGCCACTTCCTCAAATATTTGGTTGTTTTGTCGTGATGATAGTTTAATAAGAAAATTCTCCTTATCCTATTCTGAATCTGTACTATACCTGCTTATGGATATTATTACCTTGTACAAAAAAAAACCTTAGTATTATTAAGGAAAAAGAATCAATTTTATTGGCTAATTTGCTCTTAAATATCATGAGATTTGAGATTTTGACAAATTGCTCTTATAAAGTTTCTTTCTAAACAAAGTGCTACCATTAAGTTTCAACCGTTAGTTTGGAATATGACACCATTAAAATGTATAAGAAATGACCAATCATTTTTCATTTTTAATGGATACTCTAAAAGGCTCAATAGATTAAATTAGTAGACAGGTTAAAGCTTAGTTTATTTGTGTCAAAACCATAATGTTTTGGGTTAGGGTCAACCTTCAATTTGGGCTCATATCGAACTCGGGGCTCCCTAATTTAGATTTGGTGCAATTTGTCGTAGGTTGAGGAGAAGCAAAGAGGGAAAGAAAAAATAATCTTAGGGCACGTTCATTAGGATTTTATTTTCTCCTCAAAAGGCATAATTATCATAATTTGATCCTGTGCAAATTAAATAACATGAATTTTTTTTGGACGGAAAACAAAAAGATGATTTTCAGTTGATAATGGTTTGTTCTTGATGATAGCAACATGCTTAAAAAAATTATGGTAACAATTTGTCAAAATCTCAAAGTTCAAATATTTAAGTGCAAATTAGCCTATTTTAATTCTGCCTCAGTAATTGCACTCACTACCGAAGAATCACGAGCATGGTTCCTGAAACTATTTAGTTGAGCATTGCCTTGTTAGATATTTTTATTGTGCCCTGTCGATTCATGAGATGAAGAACATAAATAAAATTGCGGAAGCGTACCTGAATCCATTGTTAGGCTTGATGGATCTTGAAGCGGTCGTCCTTTTATGGGGTTCGATCTTCCAATCCGCTACGGCCCTTAATAACAAAGATGAAATCTTTGTTCCTCTCTTTGTTGATGGGGATACAGAAGAGAATAGAGAAAATCCTCTCTTGGTGGCCGTATGAGTTAGGGACCATAATCCTAATGAATACACATATATATAGATATGTGTGTTGTGATATTTCTAATTTGGCCCCTCATCAAATTAGAATTATCTCCGGTATCTACACATTAATTCCATGACAATTATACCCTTAAGCCAATTTCCAAATAGACCACTTTAGTTTGGCTTAATTATTTACATAGCCCAAACACAATTAATTTTACATGTGTGGCCCCATAATTATTGAATAATTCCAACAATCTTCCACTGGGCCACATATGTAACCTTATAATTGTGTTAACTTTAGTGAGCTCATAAATTGCTATCTTAATCCTTAGGGTATATCCGGACAATCTCGTCCATTAACCATATCAACATAGGATCAAAGCGGCCTTCGTCACATATAGCGTAACTAAACCATCAATGGTCACATATACCAATATAGCTAAACGACATAGATCAATCATGGATGCGTAGCATGGAAATTACACGCAATGTGATCAATACATGTCTATTTTCAACTGGTCCTGCTTAACTTTAATGAGATCAATACTTTAACATAATGAAAACAGAATGAACTGAATTTTCATATATCTGATCAGATAAATATCCAAAATACTTTAATACATAAATGTGTCCAAAACCAAATAGCACCCAAATACATAAAATACAAACTTCCACTATATTGCCATATTCTTAATTAACACCCATATGAGCAGTATGCTCATGAAAGACCCTGGGTGATAAAGCTTTTGTGAGTGGATCCGCTAACATGGAGTTTGTCCTAATGTGCTATATGGACACTATAACCATTCTGAATTCTTTCCTTCACAACTAGAACTTTATGTCAATATCCTTTGACTTATACAAGTTTCTGTTATTGGAATACAGTACTGCTGATTTATTGTCACACCATACTTTTATGTGGTCTTTCAACACCGTACTGTAGGCGCAGTCTTGTGACAATTTCGCAACCATATTTCCTGAATAGATATCCCACAGCATGTTATAAACCTTGCTTTCATGGTGGAAGAAATAATGAGTGCATGTTTGACACGCATCTAAAATATACCTCCATTAGTCAGCATAACCTGATGTGGATCTTCTGCTGTGTTGGCATCCAACAAAATCGGAGTCGAAATACCTTATGATCTCCAAAATTATCCGATCTCCTTCAAAGAGCATATAATTCTTTATTCTCTATTAATTACTTAAGTAGTTTGGCAGCTACCCAATGATCCATCCATATTTGCTTAAAATATCTATCTAACATCTGAATATGTACGCAATATCCTAACGTTTACATACTTGAGCATACATTAGACTTTCCTACAACTGGTCATGAATGGAAAATCTATTGTATTTTCTTAATTTTAAAGCTAATCTTAGGACACTTGATTGAGACCGAATTTGTCTCCTTTAATGAGAGGTGTTACCTGGTTTGCATTGAATACTTTAATCAATATACAAAACCAGAAAATTATTCCTACTCCCACTGAACTTGTGATACACACAACCTTCAACAGTGTTTATCTCAAAACCAAACGAGATAATCACTTGGTAAAACTTAAACTATTTTTGACGAGAATCCTGCTTGAGTCCATGAATAGATTTTGTCAATATGTAAACCATATTCTTTGGGTCTTTCGACACAATTTTCTGCATGCACCATAAATTGTTTCGTCGATGTTACCATTGAGAAACACAATTTTGACATCCATTTAATGTAACTCAAGATCAAAATGTGCAACATGTGCTATGATTGTTCTAAAGGAGTTTTTTAAAGATAACGAAGAGAAAAACTCTTTAAAATCAATCCCAAATTTTTGAGTAAAGTCAGTATTTACAAGACATACTTTATATCTCTCCACATCACCCTTCGAATCCTTCTTGGTTCTAAATATCCATTTGCAACCAATGGACTTCATAACTTTTGGTAATGGGACAAGTTTTTAAACTTTATTGTCTTGCATGGACTTATACTCCTTATTTATTGTATCAATCCACTTTGAGAACTGGAACTTTCCATGGCCTGACGGAAGTTGATTAGATCATCTTCCAGCATCTACAGTCTTTCTCACATTCTTAGAGAAATATGACAATATTATCCAAAATTATATTTCTCCTTTCTCTGGTGGACCATCTTAATATTACTGGTTCTTGAGGTTGTTGAGTTTGTTCCTTAGGAATAATTACCTTATCTTGAATGGGGTGCCACTACGTTGTCGTTGTTAAGGTATCTCAACAACGACTTATAGAGATAATTCGACATTGTCTTATTGAGGCTCCGAATTCACTTCTTGATCATGACAGGTATAGAATCCTGCACATCGTCAAAAGTGATAGTAGGAATCGTAATTGATTCCTTCTCAAAGACAATGATCCTGACTTTATTTCTCCCCAAAACTCAACATCCTCAAAAAACTTTTACACTTCTCGTCTCAAAATTTTCTTTTGTGTGGGATCGTATAATTATTAACTCCTTGATTTGTCAGCATAGCCAATAAAGTAGCTGCTTACAATTGAACTTTGGTCTGTATTTTCTTTACACATTAATATAGACATTAAAGTCTATAAAGTCAATAAAATCCAAATCTCATCAGACATAAGTCGTTCAACTCTATTTCTAGAGATGTGACCTAATCGCTTATGTCATAATGAGGCTAAAAACATTTATTGTTAATTTTGCGTTTAGTACCACATGACTCCACTTGCAAGGTTTTATTATAAGATGCAATAGTTTCAACTGAATATAGGTTATCATAAACCTTAAAGGAACCGTTACCAATAATATTTAAATTTAAAGATAGACTAAACTTATTGTTTCTAAATGAACAATGATAACCAGATTTGTCCATTAAGGAAACTGAAACTGAATTTCGTCTAAAAGACGGTACAATAAAAGTGTCTATCAAATTCAAATAATAATCGGTTCCTAAAAATAACCTAAAATGTCCTATTGCTTTCACTTCTACCGAATTTTTGTCACCCACATAGATGTATTTTTCACCATCAATTGACTTTCGGTAACTCAGACAACCTTGCCTAGAATATTAATGTGGGTAGTCCCACCAGAATCTAACTACCATGAGTTTCTTTGTACTAAATCTAAATTAACCTCAGAACAGATCAAATTTAGAAATGTACTTTTCTTTATACGCCATGCGTGGTACTTTGTACATTTCTTCCTTATGTGTCCTGTCTTATCACAAAAGAACAACCCTTAGTTTTATATTATTGTTTCTTTTGATCTGGACCCTTAGCAGCTACTATATTCATTTTTTTTGTCCTTAAAGTTTATCCCATTAAACATGAAAATTAAAATCTTATTGACAGATATTTTAACAACATCAACTGTAAAGAGAACAAAGCAACAAAAATGGACATGCTCTAATTAATAACCAAAGAGTAAAATATAGTCAAACAAATCCAAACAATGGTGAACCCCATCTCAAGATACCTAGTGCATCATTAATATCAAGTCTTTGGACAGTGATATTAACTGCAAGTGGTACTCTTGGTGCAGTGATCAAATGTTGACAATAAGTCATGTCAAATAATAAGCCTATCTTTGGATCGGGTTATTATTCACATGTATATCGTATAATTGTCACACATTTATCACCACAAGTATGTGTGCAATTCAACCAAATATTAACCTTCCTTTGGGCCAGCTAATACCCGCATGAATATACACACACAAACATCCGACATCCCTCATAGACTATCTACGCAAGAGAGGTCACTTTGGCGACATCTTGTTTCAATGAGTCTACTTAGAATATTGGACAACTATTGCTAGTTTTAAAAGGCACCAAAAATTGAATATTGACTGAATTTTACAAAACTGAATCATGTCCAAAACATTATATACATGCATATTCATAAGATTATTACTCAAATAAAGTAATCAAAAAGCATAATCATGAATTTCAATTTGACAAAATTGGATATTATCACTATAACAAAATTCATGAAATAATCTACGGAGGATATGCATCTAAAGAAAAATTCATAGACATTAACTGAAAATAATAACTCCAAAATATATATCCAAAACTGAACATATTTGGTCTAAACTGAGCATTATCGGCACCTCTTTCCTCTTTAAGTATCCAAATATCTAAAGAAAATCTTTTTTTTTTAAAAAAGAAGAGCAAGCAAACTTTAGACCAATTTGGAGACTAATTATTTAATAACCGAATCCATCAATCAAAATATTACTTCAAATAATCCATAGAGATTGTACCAAAATTTATCTACTATCTCATAAACATGCGAATCTTTTTGTATAATTTAAAAATATTATTTCCATATCATCACATGTATATGTACTAAAAATTGATGGTCCCGATATTACAATATTCTAAATCAGACCCCAATACGTTATAAATTTAGACTAATAAATCCATAAATAAATAATACCAAGAACCCCAATACATTCTAAATTGTTGGAATGTAGTAGGTTCAAGAAAATAATGCATTCTAAAATATATTTGGTTAGTCTACTTTTAACATGGTTGCAACAAAATTATAACAAAAACTTTCTTATGGTATACACCTGAGCAGCATCTGCAAATCCTTTGATCTTTGCAATCCCTTGCAACCCTAGTTCACGAACCTTGTCTCCACTCACTAACACTAGTGCTGCTGCACCATCACTTATACTGGAGGCGTTCCCAGCTGTAACAGAACCACCATTCTCCTTAAAACTGGCTCGTAGCTTCCTCAGTTTTACAGGATCAAATTCATTCAAAAGTAAAAGTAAAGAAGGGATATGGATCCAGGCTGTTTATTACTTATTTCCAGACTTTCATCTTTGTCAACAATTATCGGAGGCTTTCCTCTACCAGAAGAAACTTCGACCGGAGTTATCTCTATGGTTACAACCCAACAGACTATTCATCACTAATAGCCGATTGGTTAATGAGACCACATAAGAATTATTGAATAATTCTGAACATGATATTGAAGTTGATTGGCCGATTGGAATATTGGTTCATTCAAAAAGTCATCGAAACCAATAATTATCCAACAATCAAAAAAAAAAAAAAATCAACAATACAGAAAGTAGAAATCTAAACTGATGGATCATAAATATTTTGATCGAATAAACGAAACCCTAAGTTAAATTAGATCTTACGATCTAGGGTTCCTAAACAATTAACAAAAATTAAATCTAAACCTTCAATCTCAGAAATCAAACAGGTAGGCTCTGATACCACTTGTTAGATATTTTTATTGTGCCCTGTCATTTCATGAGATGAAGAACATAAATAAAATTGCGGAAGCGTACCTGAATCCATTGTTAGGCTTGATGGATCTTGAAGCGGTCGTCCTTTTATGGGGCTCGATCTTCCAACCCGCTACGGTCCTTAATAACAAAGATGAAATCTTTGTTCCTCTCTTTGTTGATGGGGATACAAAAGAGAATAGAGAAAATCCTCTCTTGGTGGCCGTATGAGTTAGGGACCATAACCCTAATGAATACACATATATATAGATATGTGTGTTGTGATATTTCTAATTTGGCCCCTCATCAAATTAGAATTATCTCCGGCATCTACACATTAATTCCATGACAATATACCCTTAAGCCAATTTCCAAATAGACCACTTTAGTTTGGCTTAATTATTTAGATAGCCCAAACACAATTAATTTTACATGTGTGGCCCCATAATTATTGAATAATTCCAACATGCCTCACCCATTTTTCAGTTTTAAATTTAGTCAACAAGTAGCAAACTAAGTCATGGTCCAAGGGACTAACAAAAGGACACAGGAACCATGACAAGATCCCCGGAGAAGTAGGTTACAAGGACACGGATACAGCATGATACGGCATGAACACTGGGACATGAGCAGGGCACCTATTTGATGTGTCCCACTGTACTTTGGTGAAAAATAATAATGCAATATTCGTCCGACAAGACACATACACGACATCATTTTCTAGAGTTTTTCCCCAAACCATGTGTCTCCGCCAATGTTGCATGTACACAAATAGGACACGACATGGTAAGGATACAGTGCCATGGATACAACATCTATTTTGATGTGTTCTAGCGTGTTTGAGTATCCATGATATATCTAATATGTGTCTGACATAACATCCCAAATTGTCCCAATCTTCCTTTAAAAACACAAACAAAAACATCCTCTTGATCTTTATTTTCTTTATCACTTCCTATTTAAATGGATTTGTGACGAATATACTTAGAAGGCTTCCTCCTTCCACAAGCAGAATGACAAAGATTATTGAATGGACAATTCCAACCATCAAGATTGATCAAACAAACTCAAATCACTTCTTGGGCGCGAGCCGCAACTTGATCTGCTCCACCTCCATCGTGCCGACCTGGAAAGCCTAGGCCAGCACCGCGTCGGGCACCGCAGGGGACGACGCGAAGAGCGTGGCCGCGATCGACTGCGTGCCCGGGAGCTGGCTGTTAAACGCGACTACGACCGAGGCGGGGGCGTCCCCGTTGTTCTTCTGGAAGTGCACGAGATCGCGGGGGAACACGAACACCTCCCCCTTGGTGATGTTCTTGGTGACGAGCACGTTGGCCGTGGTGATGAAGCCCACCTCAAGCTCGTCGTCGAGCACGAACGCCATCTCGGTCGCGCGGGGGTTCATGTGGGGAGGGTTCAAGCCCCCCGGGGCGTAGTCGACGCACGACATGGATATGCCGAGGGTGTTCAGCCCAGGGACATTCTCCACATTGGCTGCGGTGACTAGGGAGCCCATGCTGTTGTTCGTGGCGCCCGGATTCGCGATGCCGAGGAAGGAGAAGTCGGTCTCGCTCACCTCGGCCGCGGGCTTGTAAGCGAACCCGTTGAGCTTCGTCGCTGCGTCAATATGATCAACATGTTACATTAATGTTTCTCGACATATTCAGTAGTACAAATGAAAGTAAAGATGTTTTGAGTGTGTTTACTAGAATTGAGGTCGGCGACGCAGATGTCCTGGAGCATGTCAGCATCCACGGAGGGAGAGGGGGAGAAGAAGAAGAAGAGGACAGGGGAGAAGAAGAGGATGAAGGAAGTCTTGTTCATCTTGGTAGGCTTCAATGAGAGAGGTGTTTGTTGATGGCCTTGGTAGCAAAGAAGGGTGGTATTTAAACAAGGAAAATGTTTTGTTGCCCGCGGGGGTGACCACGCGCGGTCCGCACGCCCCGTGTCACCACCCCACTGGCTACCTCTGTTATCATCCGGGCCCATCCGTCTCCCATCCAATTAAAAAGCGACACGTGGCTACTGGCCAGGATTGTAGTCCAAGTCTGCGAGCATCATAGCACTGTTCTTTAAAAAAAAAATTCTTCAGTGTTTGATGTGTGAGTAAAGGAAAGAAAATATACTATAAGGTCTTGCAAGCAATGTTTTAAAAACAGGACCGATCGAACCGATCATCAAATCAGATCAGACCATGGTAGAACCAATGTTTATAATATTTGTTTTATTAATACGAAGAAAGAAATACTTAAAAAGACTATAAACAATTGGCACATTAGTGTAAACTTTTCTAATTGACCATAAATATAGACAAGTGCAATGTGTTAATATGAATTAATATAAGTTGAACCGGTTCGGTTCAGATCTACTGATTCATGCCCTTTTAACGGTTGGATCCGAATTTTGATTCTAATATGACGGTTCAATTTGAATCGAACCGAAAACATTCACTATTCTGATTGGATCCAGTTGAACTGTGCGGTCCGGTCCAATTGTAATAACATTGAATGAAAATGAAAACAAGAGAATGTGAGGAAATAAATTGAGTTGACATTGATTAGATGTATTGAGAGAGTGATAATAAAGGAATAAGATTTAAAGTTTCCGTGACTAATCATTGACCGAGATGTTCAAAATTGTTTCACTGTTTCTTTTTGTTTTTCTTTGGGGATAAGTCTGCTCATTTGTTGGCTTGTCATAATCAGAACAATGTCGTAGATGCTTAATGGATGCTCTCGTCCTTCAATGGATTTGGTTTTTTATTAGAAAGCATGAAATAGGCCTTTGTTGTGTGCTCTGATGATTATATGATAATTAACATAAAAGCATACTTTTTTCAGAAGAAAATGTCAAAGTATACTTTAACTACATATACTCACTGGTCTTGTTCCTGTCCCTCTTCTTTTTGCCTAAAATATAAGCAGTTGGTTTCCTACCATCTTTGGCACAACAAAGGTCGAGAACTTGATCAAGAAAAGGTTCCTAGTGCCTGGTTAAATCGAGTTCTTTGATTTATCAATCTCCACTTAAAGAAGATGCATGTAGCATTGGAACCGTTATAAATATATTATCCTCAACTCTCCTCCTCATAATTTTAGATTTTCGGTGTAGCGGCTGGAATTTTAACTTGGCATTACTGTAACTCGTTTCAAGTTTTCCTAAAATAAATGTGTCTTTGCCCAAATTCAGCTCAGTGTACGAGCTGTAGGGATGTACTCATGAATCCCCATAACTTTAGGGTTTTTGTGCAGTGTCATGGACTTTGAGTAGGGGTCATGAGCAATATACGGTTTATAAACCGCAAACCGAACCGAACCGAACCGAACCAAACCGAACTTACTTTGAGTAGGGGTCATGAGCAATATACGGTTTATAAACCGCAAACCGAACCGAACCGAACCAAACCGAACTTACCATTCGGTTCGGTTTTTACTGTTGCGGGTCGGATTTCGATTTTAGAAATATTAAAATTCGGGTTTCGGGTCAGTTAGCGGGTTTTGGGTTCGGTTACCCAACCGAACTGAACCGAAAACCGATTAGGTTTTTTATAAACAAGAAATTACCATTATATTCCTTCACTTATAAAAGTATGTAACCTAAAAATTCTCTCTCTTCACTCACAATTGAGGCCGACGGCTGCTCTCCTCTCTTCTTACTTCTGAGTCCTCTCTCTTCCAAGAAACCCTAGCCTTCTCCGATCTCTCCCCTTCCTCTACTCGAAGTAGACAAGAGAAATGGAGAAGTTCTTCTCTCTCTCTCTCTCTCTCTCTCGTGATGTCGAGAAACCGTAAGGGTTTCCTCTGCATCTCGACCCGGCCGTCTCGTTCTCTCGATCTCTCGAGCTAAGCTAGATTTATCGAGATCTAACCTACACCAGCTAGATCTAGCAAAGATATGGTAAGAAATTAGTATAATCTTTCGAAATTATTTTGTTTATACAAATAATTGTTTACTTTGTTTCATTTTTTCTAATTAATTTGTTATTTAACCTAGATTTGTCCCCTTTGATGCCTCTCTCGAACACGAAGACTCTCTCTCTCGAGTCTCGAAGGCTCGAGCGACTGCAGGTGTCTCTGTTTAGATCTAACGTAGATATGTCGAGATCTAATCTAGATATCTCTAAGTGGGCAGTTCCTCATTCGAAATCATTCACTACAAGAAAATTTGCTTATAGTTACGACGAAGATCAGTCACTAAAATATATTAATAGTAACTGAATTTCGTCAGAAATGATATTAGTGACGGACTAAACACATGAGTAACGAAGTTAGTGTCAGTCACTACTACGAGCGGCACTAATACTATTAGTGACGGATGAATTCCTAAATTCGTCACTATAATTGAACATGCCACGTAGATAAGTATTTATCTTTCAATATAAAAAATATTTAATATTTATTACTAACTAATTAGTCAGTCACTATTGTTGGGTCATTAATAATTATTAATAACTAATAAGTCAGTCACTTTTGTTTGGTCATTAATAAAATTATTACTAGCTAATATGCCAGTCACTAATGTTTGGTTATTAATATTATTACTAATAATAAATCAGTCATTATTGTTTGGTCATTAATAAATTATCACTAATTAATAGGTCAGTCACTAATGTTGGGTCATTAATAAAATTACAAATTTTTTGATCCACATTCCTAATTGTTTGATATGTCATTAATAATATAGTAAATCAGTCATTACTACTTGATCCATCAGTAGAAGCTAATTTTTTTCCACCACATTCTGCTGGAATCATAATTTCTTCATCCAAGATAGTATAAGTGGACTCTTATTAAAAAAATTGAAGCCAAAAATAATATATTCATCAGATTAGACAAACAAGTCAAAATTAAAATATACTCCAAAACAAAGTTAAGTATGCTATTAACAAAAAAATACTGTACATCAACACAAATTGATGTTCTAAATTTTAATGATGAAACATAATAAAGCACTCGATTTCGTGTCACACCAAGTCCATGACCACATACTCGATTTTGCATCTCTGGTCCCATTGCTTGGACATACGCGCTTTGTCACGCCCCGACCCGGAATCACCCGAATCATCGTCCTCGAAGGGGGCGTGATGCCGCACGAGCCTGGAGTTGCGCTCGTGCAAGACAAGATGAAAAGTTCTCAAATGGTTATCTTTTGAGTTGTTATTCACAACGAAAGGAAAACATAGTATACGAAACAAATCTCTTTATTGATATTCGAAATCAGATTACAAAGGCTTTCGATAGCCCAACGGAATTTGCCAAATTGGCTACAACACTCAGGTTCTCTCTTGTCCACAAAGGATTTAACCGTTCCATACATTATGCCTTCTATATCTCGGCCGCATCAATCCTGTCGCGAGTTCGAGCGTCAATGCGATCGCACGCTTCAATACGCTTCGGCATTCCAAGCCTCAACGCGTTCAAACGAAGCTCCGCCGCGAGCAGACCAATCCCTGAACCTGCTAGCAAACTAGTGGGGGATTAGTACTTTCGTCCTCGTTGTACTGATCAAAAACTCACTTAACAAACCGACATTTAGTATTGTATTGATTCATGCAAACATACAATTTAGTTCTCTTTCTATGTTCTCCTTAGGATGAATTCATGGCATATTCAAAGACTGTAAAGCATGGCAAGCATGTTATTCAATTCGTATAAGTAAACAGGCAAGCAATCTCGTATTTGATTCGTGGCGCAACTTAGAAATATCGACGCACTCGCCCTTGCACCGACGCAAGGTGAATACGCCTATCTGTTTTTTTCCTGTCATGTTATAAGTGCTTGCTATTCAGGATCCATCCATGCAGGATATATGCACACCTTGCACTTCCAAACCCGTCGCCCTTAACTATATAAAGGTCACTAGCTTTTCGGGCTAGAATGGACTTATATTATCGAATCGAAACATAAGACGATGTTAACTCTGTGCGGTTGCTAACCAACATCAGAGGCCATCGAAATAATCGCAGCAAGTGGCTTATCACATTCACCAGAAGGTCGCTACCCTTCTAATGAAGTGCACCAACAATACCGAAAACGAATCCCTCCTAGGCCGAACGGTCCCAGCGCCCTGGCGTACCGCGTTCGAGGGAATACCCATGCACGGACTTTTATATCTTTAAGTCCATTTGACCATGCAACGAATCTTATCTTTCATACAACCAAGCAAGTTCGCTTATCTCTATTTCAATTGGCACAACGCCCGAATGTCCATCAACGAACGCCCGAAGGCCGCGAACATTTCGAAGGCACCATGCCGCATTATCATCTCGTATTTCTTTCGTTAACTTTCTATGTTCTTAAATTTCATACTTCGTTTCAATGTTTCAATGGCATCATGCCTCAACTCAATGCTCGTCAACCGAACGACCCGAAGGTCCCGAACACCTTTCGAGGCATTATGTCATATCCGACAGTTACGCCACATTCATGCCACAACTGTATTCTTTCGCAACGAAGCCATCTTTTATTATCTTGTGCACGTAGGCACGTTTTGACCATATTTCCGATGTCCTATGACTTAGCATTCAATGTCCATGACTTGCGCGCTAGGGCGCTCGCCTATTGTCTTTTAATGTTCTAGCCGTTCTAACGCGTGCGCGAAGGCACGGTATGGTTCGTGCACTAAGGCACTCGCCGAGTACAGTTATCCTATGTTGTTGAGGCTTGTGTACCGAGGCGCTCGTCTTTGCGATATCCATTATTCCATAGTGACTCGTACGTTTGCCGTACGATTCATTTCAATTGTTCTATCTAGTGTTCGACATGCACTACGCTTATCTCTCTATCGAGCTACGCCCGTGGCGTTGATATGTTAACCCAGCATTCAATGATATGTGTTTTAATTAAGCATGACGGAGTAGGAAAGAGAGTTAATGTCCCCCCACCTTGAGTCAACGCCTTTGTCGTTTCGCCGAGCCGATGCGGCTCGATTCCATAACTTCGTCGCACGGGCAACTCTCCTGACTTACCCATTCGAGCACTTCGTCCTTATTGAATTAAACGTCCGATTTGGGCTTACCGTGCCAACGCTTCCGTCCGTCGCAAGGCGACGATTTGCTTTCGCGGACCCCTTACTGAATAAGGCAAAAGATCGACCTCTAACATTTCAGCGTAAACGTATAACCTGTACATGAAACCAACTAAAATTATTACTTGCATCGATTTGGACTTGCGCCTTGGTCGATTCGATTTCTTAGAATCTTCGAGCCGTCTCAACGTACTTATCCTTCGAAGCAACACGACGCTTCGTATCGATTCTCTCGATGCATTCTTTGGGACAAGGCAACTCTTCGCATCGATTTAGTTCGATGCGTTGCTCGGGACAACTTAACACTTTGTATCGATTCGTATCGATACGTAATCGGGTCAACGCAACTCTTCGAGTCAACGACTCAGCATAATGTACCGTGCGGAGCGGAGCATTACAGAATATACCACTCAAAACAAGGTTCGTCCCGAACCGAAACCAATACAAAATTTTCAAGGGTTTCATTGGATCGTTCCACGATCTCGTCTCACTATCGTTTGGATCGTAAAACTTAGTTTGAAATCATACACATATTTTAGGCGTCCCACCAATATCTGTATTTCAGCCAAGCTCAGTTGTAATATATCAAAACAACGCAAACACGTAACTTCTTATTCTTAATTACTTGCCATCTCGTACTCTCGATCGGACTTGGCTCTATTACTGGTTCTCGCAATTCTAGCGCACATGCATATTGATACATACGCGATCGTCCAACAAAATTCAAGGCACACGATGCGATTCAAAAAAAGCATTTCTCGCTTTGTATGTTTCATCGGGACTATCAATTCTACGCGTCGCATCAAGCCGTCGTGCATACGATCACAACGAGTCTCCGCAACGCCGTACGTTCGGTGTCACTATCCAACGATTTCTAATGTTTCACTTCGTATCCTATCTCGACATGATTCTCTTTTGTTGACTTGCATAAGCATCAACATTCGGGACTACGTCCGCTAGGTGACTTACCTAGACATCGTGCTCAAATCTTTCCGACGCAAGTTTAAATTGACATTGCACAAAGCCCACAATCTATCCGACATGAAAGTTTACATCAAGGCGACGGTGCTCAAGGCAACGATCGCCTTGACACGAAGGTCTTTACGATATGCCTTACGTTCGATTCCTATTGAGTAGGAATTTTGCTAGCCAAATTCCCTACTTATCTGTCTCGCAACATCAAACGTAATTCGATTCACGCAAGCTCAATTGCAAGGTGAATCCAAATCTAACAACATGACTCGTAAGTCATTCCTTTATCGTTCCCTCTCGTGCATAGCACGATTCTCGCAATCGTCTATCCGAATCACCAAGTTCGTTGGTGAATTTCTAGTTTGATCATCGACCAACATAACCATTCAAATATTCATCCAACGAATACTCAATCTAACTATATCATTCTCAATCGAAAGTTGTTCCAACAATTCTCGATCGCCTAGACTTATCATCAACATGCACCATGTTATATTTGTTATCGGTGCAATCTCATATGCGATATCGCATGGGTCATCTTACGGTCTGCAGCATTCAATTCGATTTGGCGGTCAAGTCTTCTAGGGTCAGCTGCCCCGAAGCTACGCTCGATAATTGTGGATCATCACCGAAGGACAGTTTACTACGAACCATACTATATCTTATTTCGGAGCCAAATCACGTTCCGACGATTCTATGCGACTACCCAATTTGGACAAAACCATTTCTATCGGCGCAACTGATGCACAACTATCCTCCGAGTCAACTCATGCACTGCCGTCGATGATTCCGTAATTTACGAAACATCTACTCGCATCAAGTTCGAGTCTATCTTATTCAGTGGTCGACACACGAGATGCTATACGCATCGAGCAATCGTCGATGACTTATAGTCTCGTCTTTGATCAATCACAAAATTTACGATCAACCAAGTTCGTTCATTCTCATATCCTTACTTACAAAATTTCATAGTACGAGGCACACCCTATTTTGTATTCTCACATCGCTTACATTTTCTTACGTATCGATCTCGATACGCCGTATCCATTTTGATAACGTAAGGGTCAACTTTGAATCCGTTTCAACGTCAACTTAACTCGCATCGCATACATCCAAGTTCGCAACGAAGTTTTCCATACGCATCGACTCGTTCTCCGATTTGCCGCATCTCACTATACTTCGATCGCGTAACTGAGTTACAGATTATCCAACATCGAACCCTCAAGTCATACGATCTCGCCTTCTAAGTTTCGCATGTTTTCAGTCGTACTCAAATGAGTTTCGTCATAACGTAACCAACTATTTCTTAGGCACGATTACTCACGTCAACCAACTCTTCACCGAAGTCACACATCGTGCGATTCGATTACAATTCGCATCGTCCAACATTTCTATAGAAATCGCAAGTCGTGCGATTCGATTTTCCTAGCCAAACATTTCTATCGAAATTGCAAGTCATGCGATTTGATTCGCCTCGCCCAATATTTCAATCGGGATCGCAAGTCGTGCGATTCGATTATAATTTTGTATCGCCCAACATTTTCATCGAGCTCACAAGTCGTGCGGTCCGATTTCAACGCTTCGAGTTTCCTATCCCATCGATCCGATTATTGCCTCAAGGCATAATCGTTTCGCTAGTTTCCGTCATTCGACCGACACATAAATTGTTCAATCAACGTATCATTCAATGTTACAAGTCCTGCCTTATCGTTCTAACCGATCATCGAAGAACACTTGCATCAACATACCGTCGTACAAATTCTCATTCGAGACTCGGTGCTATCCCCTCCGTTGCGGACAAACCTTCCGCAATTCTCACAAAATGTCGATGCAATTCATCGCACAAGTGGTATCACATATACCACTCGGAATCGAGCCATTCATTGCATCGGTGGCATGCCATATACCACCCAGAAATCAAGTTACTTCCGTCGCAACATACTCTTTACGAACAAACGATCTCTTCCGACTCACAATTTTCGCAGTGATCGTGCTTGATCACAACCATAACTTTGATTAATCAAAATCCGACGCAACGCGGCCAATGTATTCATTTGCCAACACAAGCTCGGTGCGCAACCGAACCGATTTCGTTTCTAGATTTATAACTTTTATTTTCTTCCGTTGCATCTTGTGCAGAAATTCACTTTCGATATCCATTGCACTTCGTGCATCGATTATTTTGATACGCGTTGCACCACGTGCAATAATTTTACTTTTGACATACGTTGCACCACGTGCAATATTTACTTTCAATATGCATTGGACATCGTGCAACGATTATTTCCGATAATTACCGCACCTCGTGCTTCGATTTATTTTCGATACGCATTGCACATCGTGCAACATTTTCTTTCCGACATTCAAAGTCAATGCTCAAATCCGTTTCAACACATTCGATATTGACTTAACGCTTTTTATCGTAAACACACATTCGAAATCGATATGTGAATCCATTCGACACATTCAATATCAACTTTTATTTTCTTTTCAACGCATCATTTACAATCAACGCATGGCAATTGCTGCAGCAACATTCCACGACTATCATTGCATCGATGCAACCAACATTTCTCTTATCGTTCGTTGCAAACAACGAATATCTCAAATTATAATTCACGACGTGTTGCATCCGCAACAACAAATCCTTGAATTCACATCTCGCAACTTGTTGCACTTATAGCAACAAACCTTTCACGACTTTTCACGCAAACACCATGTAATTTCCAAACAACACGCGGCAAAATTACATGATTTGTATTAGACTTATTGTATGGAACGTCCAGTGCGGCATCGAGTAGAGTCAAGAGTGATTTCGATTGGTGGTGGGCAACTTTGAGAACCGAAATGAAGCAAGCGTCCAGAGGAAATTGAGCCTAGAGCTCTGATACCAATTTGTCACGCCCCGACCCGGAATCACCCGAATCATCGTCCATGCAGGGGACGTGATGCCGCACGAGCCTGGAGTTGCGCTCTTGCAAGGCAAGATGGCAAGTTCTCAAATGGTTATCTTTTGAGTTGTTATTCACAACTGTAAGCCCCCTGAATTCCCGAATTATTTTTCGAATTTTCTAATGAATTATTTTCAATAATTCATTTCTATATAATTAATTTTGATCTTTAAATGCTCTTTACCGTGACTTGGAATTCTAGAGGATCAGGGATGCCAGTCTCTGGGAACTTCCTTCTTGGAGTTTGTAGTAGATGAGATTACCTTCACGTTGATATATCATGTCCCATTCCAACTTGTTCTCTTGTACTCTTTTTGCTTCGCGCAAGTTCGGGTCAATTTAGACCAATTTATCGTCTGCCGTAATTCGTAATTTAATTTCCAACTTAATTTCCGGGCCCGACATCGGTCCAATCCAGACGACCCAATATATGGCCCTGGCCTGTTTTGAGTAAACTATGCAGGTGCCACTTGCGTGCCACAATTTCGATCTCCCTTGTGCTCCTATTTTATCCATGATTTAATTTGCTTAATTTATAAATTAATTAAATCTTGGCTTCGACTTTGTCCAACTTGGCCCAACGTCCGACCCAGTTTGGCGTGGACCCTACCATGACTCCCCATACATCCCCTAATGTGTCTGTATTTTTCCTATTTAAGAACACGTTTATTTTATATAAATATCTCTTTTGCTCTCTCTTTTTTATATGTATATGTGTATATATATATATATATATATATATATATATATATATATATATATATATACATACATACATATATAATATAATATATATAAATATCCTCACATCACTCTCTCTCACTCCCATCAACCCACACATCCCTCACTCCCTTGCTGTGGCCCATCCCACTCTCTTTTAACTTTCTCTCTCTCTCATTGAATATCTATTCTCTCTCACTCTCTCTCTTTCTATTTAACTTATTATAACACACACACACATACACATACATACTCATCTCTCTCTCTCTCTTCTAACTCACACAAACACACAACCCATCACCACACCCCCTACCCTTACATGAACAGCCCCCCCTTTTTCTCTACATCATCATCATCTCTCTCTCTCTCTAAATATCTAAACATCTCTCACTCTTATATTAATACACACACATATATATATCTAATATATATAGATATATATATATATATATATATAATTATATAATAATATATAACTCTCATACTCTCTCTCCTTCCTACATACCCAGCTCCCTCTTGGCTGACCCCTTGGCCGAGCACTCCTCCTTCCTCCTCCCCCTAGGCCGAGCACCACCTCCCTCTTCTCCTTCCCTTCAAGCTTCACCCATCAACACCATCTCCATCACCATTAATATCACCACCATCACCACCAAGCAACCACCACCATAACCGACACCACCTTCCACCACCCCCGCACCCTCGCCGGGACTACGCCACCGCAAGCCTCCACCACACAACAACCGCCGCGCCGTGCGCCACCACGTCCGGTGAGCTCCCCGACCAGCAGCCGCGGCAGTGGCAGCATGCAGCAGCAGCGGCGCCACGTGCGCCGCGCGCGGGCCGTCTTCGTGCGCAGCCGTGCCTGCCGCACGCCGCCGTGCCGCCCCCTGTCGTGCGCGCGCCACTCCGGCGAACCCCCGGCAGCGCCTCCTTCTTCGCGCGCGACGCACGGGCTATTCGTGCGTTTTGAACGGAATCCCGCCGTGACGCGCGAGTTTGGAACTCAGAATTCGCGTCCCGTCGCAGCAACTTCGTACGGATTTTCTGGGAGATCCAACAATTGGATCGATGATCTCTTTGCTCCGTCACAATCTCGGTATATACCCCTTCATCCCTCTCAAATTTCACCCGTTAATTTCGTCGTTTGATAGATCAAAACCGGCCACCAAGTTGACACTTTAAATTGTGTTATTTTGGACAGTTTTGTGGAGCCGACTTCGTCGACTCGTATCTCCTCCGTCGCAGCTCCGGTTGGCACGCTAAAAGTTCCTGTGCGAAGCTGGTATAACCCTCTTCCTGCCCCCTTTAGATTTCATTTCAGTTTGAGCTTGTTAAGTCGGTCGAATTCGACGCCAAAGTTGGCCGTTCGAATTCTTAGTGTTGCACTTGTAAAATTCTATTTTTGAACCCGGGACTCCGGATTCAATTTCTGACACCACCAGTAGACTCGTGGCGTCGTTCTGGCATGTTTTCATATAAAGTTTGCTTGATTTGGAGAACGTGGGCCCTGTCACGCATTTCGGTACAAAACGGGTCCCACTTTCTGGGTCGACGGGTCATTTTGAGTTCGGCTCATCGAAATCCAACTCCGGATATACCGTTGAGTTCGTATCGTCATTCTGGACTCGTTGACATATAATTTGCTAGGTTTTAGTGGACATTGGTTCCGGTACGCATTTCGGTGCAAGTCGGATACCAATATCCGGGTCAGCGGGTCATTTTGAGTTCGGCTCATCGGAATCCAATTCCGGATATACCGTTGAGTTCGTATCATCATTCTGAACTCATTGACATATAATTTGCTGAGTTTTGAGAACATTAGCTCCGACATGCTTTTCCGTGCAAATCGGTTTTCAATGTCCTGGTCAACGGACCAATTTGAGATCGGGTCAACGGAATCCAATTCTGGATATACCGTTGGGTTCGTATCATTATTTTGGATTCGTGGACATATAATTGTTAGGTTTTGTGTACTTTTATTTTGGCACGTTTTTCGGTACAAAGTGTGTCCAACGACGGACATCATTTTGGTCCAAAATTTACCGTTTTGCCCCTGTATCCAAATTAGACTTTTGGACAGGCTATCCTAGCTGATTTGACTATTCTAGATACGTTGGTAATATTTATTTTATCATCTGACAACATCTTTAGGTTTTTACCCTATTATTATAATCCTTCTCCTTTTGTGGTATTTTGAGTTCCATCGATTCCGGTGATTTCACAATCACTGAAATTGAACGAGTTGACCCTGTAGATGTTTATAGAGACTAGCCTTGACCCTATTTGACCATGGTTGACTGCCTTGATTGAACGTCAAAGTAGAGTCAACGTTTGACCTAGGTTAGCCTAGTTTGACCTAGAGTTGACCAGAGTTGACTAAATGTCAACTGTAAGTCAACCATTGACCCAGTTTGACCTAGTTTGACTTGGTTTGACTTATTGTGGCCTAGTTTGACTTAGTGGACTGAGTCTGACCTAGATTGCGTAGCTTATACTATAGAATCAAGCCTAACACTGTTGAACCCTAATTAGCTTATGTATATCTTATCTTTAGGTCTGTGGCATCACTCTGAGCATCGACCCCATTTGACAGCTCAGGACCGCAGGCGAGTACATTCACTGATAGTTTTCATTGTCTTGATACTTGCTATATCCGATTCAGTCGTAGTGTCTTACTTGATTCTCAGACACGATAGTTCACGGACTAGTATTGTCGGATTCCTGTCATGAGATGTCATTCCGGGATTCTTGGGACTGGTACTTGCTTAGTCTTGATTCTCGTACTTGTATTGATGCCGATTCCTGAAGAGGACTTGCTCCCCTCTTTGGGAATCCCGCGTCATGACGTGCTATGTCATCCGTATACTATTCGGAGAAATGGGGAATATTATAGATAGTGTGATCAATGCTCACCTTGAGTTACTACTTGTATCATAGCTATACCTCACCTCACGATGGGTATAGCCTGACCTGTGCTACTACTTGCTCCATAGCTTACCATCCCGGCCGGGCCGAGTCCACGTACTTGTAGCCGGTCTGGAAGCCTGATTCTTGACCCATACCGATCACATTAGGCTATAATGTTCGAGGCACATTTTATATTTACTTTTCTTGTCATATATCATGTTCTGTTCTATATTCAGTACTTTCTCACCATGCATGATATACAGTTACTCACATGCTCTACGTGCCTTTACATTGTACCTTGATTGGAGACTAAGTTCTGCTCGGGAGAGGAGTTACAACCCCGGTCCTTGTTTGGTTTAAGGGTTGTATCGGCTTCCGAACGGTTCCCAAGTCACATGGAACTGCTGTTGGTGTTTTCGCTTGCTCATTTTCCTGACAGGATACCGTTGATAATATTTTAGGAGTAGTTGTGCCATTTTTGGACATCATGATGTTCCTAGCTGGGTGGATCTCACTATTATTCTATGTGAGTTGCCTGGGAGTTTCCTTAGTCTTGTGTGTTCCTTCTTTATTTTTCTGTTTTATGTTTCCTTATAGTAGTTTCTAGTTGTTCTTGTACTTTAGTTATCTTTCTTGTCTTATCATCCCTAGCTGTTATGATGTGACTAGAGTATATTTGTAGTTATAGGCCTTCTAGACGCAGTGTATATTGGGTACTAGACAGCGTTCTACCGCCGATACTGTGGCGTAGGCTGGGCGTCGTCTACGTATTCGTACCCGTATATCCGGGTGTGGGTCGTGACACGTTTTTAGTGGTGGCCCATGCAGGTCAGTCTTTGCAATTAATGCGAAGTCGTGGTAGTACTTGAGCTTTTCTGTACTACTGCGAGCCTGTCATAGGATTAAGGTTGAGTCATAGAATATTTTAGGAATTTGGTACTCACTCACGTATTGGAACTCTTGGTAGATTCCAGGGATGACCCCTGGGAATCTTATTTCGAACTTTTCGAAACTTTTTCCATTTGTTCTGTCTGTCCTGATTTCTGAAACATCTGTCCGTTATCAACTTCATTCTTTCTTGGAATGAGTTTGTGGACCCCAGAGGGAAGGTATAAGTTGAACTTATATATCTCCTAGGTCGAGACGAGAATATGATTCGCCAGTCTCATATCAGGTTGAGATTGTTTTAGATTATATTCCAATGATTTTCTTTTATCTTGACCTAGATAGTACCATTGGTCATCTTCTGAGAATTTTATTCTAAACTCTACCTCGGGATCTGTTTCCGCTAGTTTCCATCTACTTATCCTTGATCCGTTGTTGAAAATTTTGAATCTTGATGTCCGTTCGTTGTTGACTTCGATTTTGATTCTGTTTGAAGATAAGTTTTTAAGGATTGAGTTAAGATATCCTGATAAACATATTTGATGGAGACGATAGGAACGATAAATGTCTACTTTACTTATGGAGTTGGAATTTATCGCAGCCATATTAGCTAGCCTGACAGGGACATGGAGCCTGATTTTGGATATACTATCCTAGTTATGGAATTTAGATTCTCTTGCAGCCATACCGGTTGGCGTGGTAAGGAATCTAGATGACATGATTATAGGGTGTATACCTTAGTTACGGACTCTATCGTTTATTGCAGCTATGTTTACTGACGTGGCGTAAATTCTGACAACATGGTTTTGGATAGACGTGTATGGTTATCAGGTCATATCTTAAGTTGATTCACTTCTTTTACCAATTGAGCAAGATAATTCCTACCATTATTTCTTATTTATCATTATTTCTCTCTCATCGCATGATAATTTTCTCATGTTACCGTCATTTCCTTCGCATTGTTTAGCTATGTCTTGATTACACAAATCAATTATCTCATATCTACATCTGTTATCTACACTTAAAAACTCTGAAATTTTTGAAATTTTTATATCTCAATTGTTTCTTAATTTTCGATACTGTTAAGATTTTGATTCCCTTCTGTCCATGACCAATCAATTTTGGTCATTTTGTATATCGTGCCAAAGAGTCTTGATTTTTGATTAAACTTAAATGGGTTCGAATTCCATTGTGATATGATTTTCTTCTTAGATGCTCGTGTCCAGACTTCGTTAATTTTGTTCTCCATCTTGCCCAAATTCTGATTTACCCAAAACTTGATCAATTTAAATCGTGCTGAGACTAAATTATTTCTTTTATCGTGATTGGACAATGCATCATCACTCGTGCTTTAAACTTTCGATTCATTCTGACAAATGACTAAATTCTATTCCAATCACGATTTGGCTTCATACTATCCTTGATTATGCCGGAGTTTCATGTTGGTCATGCCTAAACCGTTATACTTTTGACCAAGGTTGAGCTGACCGTATCTATGATCGTATTGAGATTCAATTTTGAACATGTTTGGATTTTGAAACACTCGTGCCTATACTCTTTTTGACCTTGATTTGATTTTCTGATTGTATCTGAAATTTCCTTATGCTTAATCATGCCTATCTCAAATCCTAAATCAAATTTCAGTAAGCTGAAATCCTATTATCAATATTTTGTTGATTGTAACCGGATGAAGCTCAAGTTTTGATTTTGTTGTCATACCTCTATCGTGCCAAGTGATCTTTTAGACTATTTCCAATTTTATTGAAGCTCGAACTTGGAGCGTATTCCATGATTTTATTAATCATACTCTTCAATCATGATCAGGTCTATAAGACCTTGACTTCGATTTTGTTGTGTCTGAAACTCCAGCTCAATCATGCCAAGCCTTGTTTTGGTCATGATTATCTCTCATCTTGATCAAGCCTGTGAGACTTTCAGGCTGATTATCCTTAACCGAGTGCTACACGTCACCTCGTACGTGGACTTCATCTATAACTTTCGTTCTCCTAAGTCATTTCTGAATCGTGTCCCAATGACTTAACTTATCTATAATCGTGCCTATATGATTCTGTTCATATTTTGATTCCATCGTGCGGAAATTTTTCATCGTGCCTGAATAATTGTGAATTGATTATCTTAATCGTGCAAACTTGTCATTCTATGATCGTGCCTAAGTTTTTGCCAAAAACTTTCTATCTTGTTTTACCCCTACTACAACTTTAATTTCGAGGACGAAATTTCTATAAGGTGGGTAGGATGTAAGCCCCCTGAATTTCCCGAATTATTTTTCGAATTTTCTAATGAATTATTTTCAATAATTCATTTCTATATAATTAATTTGGATCTTTAAATGCTCTTTACCGTGACTTGGAATTCTAGAGCATCAGGGATGCCAGTCTCTGGGAACTTCCTTCTTGGAGTTTGTAATAGACGAGATTACCTTCACGTTGATATATCATGACCCATTCCAACTTGTTCTCTTGTACTCTTTTTGCTTCGCGCAAGTTTGGGTCAATTTAGACCAATTTATCGTCTACCGTAATTCGTGATTTAATTTCCAACTTAATTTTCGGGCCCGACATCGGTCCAATCCACACGACCCAATATTGGCCCTGGCCTGTTTTGAGTAAACTATGCAGGTGCCACTTGCGTGCCACAATTTCGATCTCCCTTGTGCTCCTATTTTATCCATGATTTAATTTGCTTAATTTATAAATTAATTAAATCTTGGCTTCGACTTTGTCCAACTTGGCCCAACGTCTGACCCATTTGGCGTGGACCCTACCATGACTCCCCATACATCCCCGTGCTGTGTCTGTATTTTTTCCTATTTAAGAACACGTTTATTTTATATAAATATCTCTTTTGCTCTTATATATTATATATATATATATATATATTATATAGATATATATATAATATATATAATATAATATATATAAATCCTCACATCACTCTCTCTCACTCCCATCAACCCACACATCCCTCACTCCCTTGCTGTGGCCGAACACCCCATCCCACTCTCTTTTAACTTTCTCTCTCTCTCATTAAATGTCTATTCTCTCTCACTCTCTCTCTTTCTATTTAACTTATTATAACACACACACACACATACATACTCATCTCTCTCTCTCTCTCTCTCTCTCTCTCCTCTCTCTCTCTCTCTCTAACTCACACAAACACACAACCCATCACCACACCCCCTACCCGTACAGGAACAGCCCCCCATTTTTCTCTCATCATCATCTCTGTCTCTCTCTCTAAATATCTAAACATCTCTCACTCTATATATTTAATACACACATATATATATATTTATATAATTATAACTCTCATACTCTCTCTCCTTCCACATACACCAGCTCCCTCTTGGCCGACCCCTTGGCCTAGCACTCCTCCTTCCTCCTCCTCCCTAGGCCGAGCACCACCTCCCTCTTCTCCTTCTCCTTCAAGCTTCATCACCATCAACACCATCTCCATCACCATTAATATCCCACCATCACCACCAACAAACCACGACCATAACCAACACCACCTTCCACCACCCCCGTACCCTCGCCGGGATACGCCACCGCACGCCTCCACCACCCGAACGACCGCCGCCGTGTGCCACCACGTGGCCGGCGAGCTCCCCGACCAGCAGCCGCGGCAGTGGCAGCATGCAGCAGCAGCGGCGCACGTACGCGCGCACGGGCCGCAGTCGTGCGTCGCCGCACCGCCGCACGGCCGCCGTGGTCACCCCCTGTCGTGCGCGTGAGCACTCCGACGAACCCCCGGGGCAGCGCCTCCTTCTCCGGCGCGACGCACGGGCTATTCGTACGTTTTGAACGGAATCCCGCCGTGACGCGCGAGTTTGGAACTCAGAATTCGCGTTCCGTCGCAGCAACTTCGTGCGGATTTTCTCGGAGATCTGACCTTTGGATCGACGATCTCTTTGCTCCGTCACAATCTCGGTATATACCCCTTCATCCCTCTCAAATTTCGCCAGTTAATTTCGTCGTTTGATAGATCAAAACCGGCCACCAAATTGACACTTTAAATTGTGTTATTTTTGGACAGTTTTGTGGAGCCGACTTCGTCCACTCGTATCTCCTCCGTCGCAGCTCCGGTTGGCATGCTACCAGTTCCTGTGCGAAGCTGGTATAACCCTCTTCCTGCCCCCTTTAGATTTCATTTCAGTTTGAGCTTGTTAGGTCGGTCGAATTCGACGCCAAAGTTGGCTGTTCGAATTCTTAGTGTTGCACTTGTAAAATTCCATTTTTGAACCCGGGACTCAGGATTCAATTTCTGACACCACCATAACTCGTGGCGTCGTTCTGACAGTTTTCATATAAATTTGCTTGATTTGAGAATGTGGGCCCTGGCACGCATTTCGGTGCAAGTGGGTCCCACTTTCTGGGTCAACGGTCATTTTGAGTCGGCTCATCGAAATCCAACTCCGGATATACCGTTGAGTTCGTATCGTCATTCTGAACTCGTTGACATATAATTTACTAGATTTTAGTAGATATTGGTTCTGGCACGCTTTCGTACAAGTCGGATACCAATATCCGTCAGCGGGTCGTTTTGAGTTCGGCTCATCGGAATCCAATTCGAATATACCGTTGAGTTCGTATCGTCATTCTGGACTCGTTGACATATAATTGCTGAGTTTTGAGGACATTAGCTTCGACACGCTTTTTCGTGCAAATCGATTTCCAATGTCCCGGTCAACGGACCAATTTGAGATCGGGTCAACGGAATCCAATTCTGGATATACCGTTGGGTTCGTATCGTCATTCTGGATTTGTGGACATATAATTTGTTAGGTTTCGTGCACTTTTATTTTGGCACGTTTTTCGGTGCAAAGTGTGTCCAACGGCGGACATCATTTGGCCCGAAATTTACCGTTTTGCCTCTGTGTCCAAATTGGACTTTTGGACAGGCTATCCTAGCTGATTTGACCATTCTGGAAACATTGGTAATATATATTTTATCATCCGACAACATCTGTAGGTTTTTATCCTATTATTATAATCCTTCTCCTTTTGTGGTATTTTGAGTTCCATCGATTCCGGTGATTTCACAATCACTGAATTGAATGAGTTGACCCTGTAGATGTTTATAGAGACTAGCCTTGACCCTGTTTGACCATGGTTGACTGCCTTGACTGAACGTCGAAGTAGAGTCAACATCTGATCTAGGTTAGCCTAGTTTGACCTAGAGTTGACCAGAGTTGACCAGTTGACTAAATGTCAACTGTAAGTCAACCATTGACCCAGTTTGACCTAGTTTGACTTGGTTTGACTTATTGTGGCCTAGTTTGACTTAGTGGACTGAGTCTGACCTAGATTGCGTAGCTTATACTATAGAATCAAGCCTAACACTGTTGAACCCTAATTAGCTTATGTATATCTTATCTTTAGGTCTGTGGCATCACTCTGAGCACCGACCCCCATTTGACAGCTCAGGACCGCAGGTGAGTACATTCACTAATAGTTTTCATTGTCTTGATACTTGCTATATCCGATTCAGTCGTAGTGTCTTACTTGATTCTCAGACACGATAGTTCACGGACTAGTATTGTCGGATTCCTGTCATAAGATGTCATTCCTGGATTCTTGGGATACTGGTACTTGCTTTGTCTTGATTCTCGTACTTGTATTGACGCCGATTCCTGAAGAGGACTTGCTCCCCTCTTTGGGAATCCCGCGTCATGACGTGCTATGTCCGGATCCGTATACTATTCGGGGAAATGGAGAATATTATAGATAGTGTGATCAATGCCCACCTTGAGTTACTACTTGTATCATAGCTATACCCACACCTCACGATGGGTATAGCCTGACCTGTGCTACTACTTGCTCCATAGCTTACCATCCCGGCTGGGCCGAGTCCACGTACTTGTAGCCGGTCGGCTGGAAGTCTGATTCTTGACCCATACCGATCACATTAGGCTATAATGTTCGAGGCACATTTTATATTTATTTTTTTTGTCATATATCCTGTTCTGTTCTATATTCAGTACTTTCTCACCATGCATGATATACAGTTACTCACATGCTCTACATGCCTTTATATTGTACCTTGATTGGAGACTAAGTTCTGCTCGGGAGAGGAGTTACAACCCCGGTCCTTGTTTGGTTTAAGGGTTGTAACTCGGCTTCCGAACGGTTTCCAAGTTTTCATATATCTTTGTCTTGTAGTTCATTATACTGTCTCTTATAGAATTTGTCAATTCACATGGAACTGTTGTTGGTGTTTGTACTTGCTCATTTTCTTGACAGGATACCGTTGATAATATTTTAGGAGTAGTTGTGCCATTTTTGGACATCATGATGTTGCTAGCTGGGGTGGATCTCACTATTATTCTATGTGAGTTGCCTGGGAGTTATCCTTAGTTAGTCTTGTTGTTCCTTCTTTATTTTCCTGTCTTATGTTTCCTTCTAGTAGTTTCTAGTTGTTCTTGTGCTTTAGTTATCTTTCTTGTCTTATGTAGTGCCCCGTCCCTACATCGTGCCCCGTCTCCGTCCACGGGGTGTGCGAGAAAGGAACACTGTCGCTATCGATTCGGTCGGGACCGATAGGTCGGAATCGGCCGAGTCGATCGAACGGGAACGGTTGAATTAAGATCCATTCCACGTTATGGAATGGCTTCTTCGGAACCAAGTCCCATATTCAGCGGGTTGTGCCTCGAGGATTGGCTCTGCGGCTGAGTCGGGAGAGACCTCCCGTTGCTCTGGTTTTTATGCCGCACTTGATTTGGCTTTGGCTTTGGATTTCGTGAATGTGTTTTTCGTGAATGTTTTCGATGGGTTTTCGTGATGCATTTTTGAGCTTCGTATTCATATCGAATATCCTTGAATTATACAGTGTTCTAATCAGTTGCTTATGCGATTGCAGGTGATCGCGTAGGCGACGTCAGCGCAGCCAACCGGTCGCTCGCTTGAAGCAAAGACTAAGGCGAGTGGCTAACCTCCTTCGTCTCGTCCCTCTATTTCAAACTCAACATGTGAAGTACATAAATGCTTGTCATAATAGTGTAGAATCAAAGAAATCATGGCACGATTCTTCACGAAACACCTGCTATCAAACTGCCGGTTTTGAAAATAGAAAATGAGCTTTCTTATACAAATCCACTTAGCCTATGCAAACAATGAATGAATCGATTAACGTTTATCGCAACGATACGGCTAAGTAAGGAAATCAACTAAGTCCAAAGGAAAACGGTCATTGGACAACTTGTCGATGTCACTCCCCGATCCTGGAATACGTATTTTAATACGTAAACCAATAAATTGTATTTACCTTGTATTTATGCTATATTTATTATGCTGTATTTCTTCATGCAATTCCCAAAAATATTTGACAAAATATTATTTCCTAATTTATTTTCTGCATTTGGGCCTACAGTTTTGGCTCATTTGGGTAACCTATTCTTGGTTCACCTTGGTTCATCATGAACCCATGGGTCCAAGATTCTATATAATAACCCATCTCCTTCTTCCTCCTCTCATTTATTTTCCTCTCATTTACTTTCCTCCACCAACCAAGGCAAGTACCAACTTGCTCAAGAGATGGATCCATAAATGTTGTTGATGTTTTCTTACAAATTATTTGTCAAAATATGTTCTTCTCCTTATTCTATACTAGTTTAGAACTTGAAGTTTTCCATTTTGAAGCTTTAATCTTTGTAGATCTAGGTTTTAACCATTTTTGGATTTTCTTGGTTTTGATCTAGCAAACTTTATTATTTTTAAGTTTTGATGGTTCCATATTGTAGAGAATTTTATTCTACCCCATTTTGACCTAAGGTAGTTCCGATTTGGGCTCCGGATGAAGGTTTTGTGTAGCTTGGAAGCCATGGTTGCTTGGCTCCTCTTCTCGGACAGGTGGAGAAGAAGAGCAGTACTTGACCGCATGAGTCTTCATGCGGCAAGTCTCTGGCCGCATGGCCTTTCCAGCCGCATGAGACTCGTTCGAGTTCAGCCGCATGGAAAGTCTTTCCTAGCCGCATAAGACTTACTTGAGTACTTGACCGCATGAATCTTCATGCGGCAAGTAATTGAGCCGCATGAGCCCCGGTCGCATGGACTACATGCGGCTAGCCTTCGAGCCGCATGAGTTTCTTTGCACCCCGCCGCATATGCGCTGCTGTTCCTGGGCCGCATAAGGCCCATCCATCGCCCAGCCGCATATGCATCGCCCAAACTCAGCCGCATCGGACGTCATCTGTTCATAGCCGCATACGCTGATACCCCTTCGCAGCCGCATGAACTCGCCTTTCCAGCCGCATGCGCCTTGGGGCTCCCTTAGCCGCATGAGCGTGCAGTCCCAGCCGCATGAACCAGTATTGACCCGGTCGCATGGACTCACTCCCCCTGAGCCGCATGGACTTTTGTGCCCTATATTGTTACCTCATTATTATTATTTTTATTATTATATATATATTATATATTATATGCCCATTTTATATCCTTACGCCTTTTGTCCCGAGCATGATATGAGCACTATTGTGACCCGGAGAACAAAGTGTTCCTACCTGATATATGTACCTGAATGTCCCAGTTCTTGTTCATGCTCGACAAATGACTCGTAACTCCACGTGGCATACTTGCAATGATGCATTACACTAAGGAGGGTAGAACATGTTGACATACCGATTGACATAAATCCTCTTTGGGGTACTCGTACTAAAGTACGACTTAGGAGGATAATCATGCAGGCCACAACATGAAAATCCAAGATTTCACCTAGGGCTAAATTAGGCAACTAATATACTAGATGCATGGGGAGGGCAAAATTCCGAGATCGTGTTACACCAGCCGCCTTGAGACACTGTCTTGACGCGCCGGCTGGTCTCCACGGATACAGTGTCATCTGCAACGAGTGGATGACTGTATCCGATTAATTTCTGCTACATATTATATGTTTTAGCAAGGTAGCCTTACGAGGGACCTGTGCTCAAATCATACCTGTCTACGCGAACCCCTGGGTTGGCTAGCCTTGCTGGAAAGATACGATCTGAGGATTTCTACATAACATGATGCGAGGATAACCTCGTCCCACTAAAAACTCGTAGACTTGATTGGCCGTGAAAATGAATTGCTTGTACCCTATTACCTTCCGTGAGTAACTGAGGGAAGCGGACTGTCATGGTACGTGATCCAACCCATGTTCTTGTTTGATTGTTGGGTTGGTTATCGTACTATGATAGGCTGTGGACCGAAGTTATGAACGGAAGACTTATTCTGGTTGTGAAGTGCTACTTCTGTGAATGACTGAGGAACATGGTCTATCATGGTACATGATCCAACCCATATTCTTGTTTGATTGTTGGGTTGGTTATTGTGCTGCGATAGGCTATCGACCGATGTCACGATCATGAGACTTTATTGTTTATACCTTTTAACTTATGCGAAAGTTATAGAGTACGACGCGTCCCGACTCCATGCGGCACCTTTTGTCCTTGTTTGGTTGTAAGGGTGTCATATGGGTTCGAAGATGTTGCGCTACCCTATAATAGTAGCATAAGTATTTACTATTATCAATCATTCTATTAACTGGGTTTTTAATCTTAACTCTTGTGCCCCTTTGGCGGTACTTGCTATTCGGGGATGACCCCGCTGGTTTTGTTTGGCCAGATTCCGTAGCAGAGCCCGAGGACACGATCTTCCTCCCTGACATCCATGGTGCATACTAGGAGCATGGCAGTTCGGAGACTCGAGTGGGTTTCTTCTCCACCACTCCTGCTTATACTTTTGCGGCGTTTAGCCACCGGCACCTGTTAGCCGGATTACTCGATATTTTGTGTCAGTACATAATTGTAATTAAACAGACTGCAGCTGTGTATAATTTTGTACTCCTGACTCTCCGAGATAGCTAAATTATGAAGCTAGTCTCTCATGATCATTTTGATACAGCGTCGGGGACGCCTTACAGCTTTATCTTTAATGGTCATCTATTTGCTGATGTGATTTGATTGATTGAGACGTAGAACTCTGTGGGACCATAGGAGACTTGATTGTAGCATGTACCCCCTAGTCTCTCGACAGCCACAATCGCCGTATGACGTTACGTACCTCATATGGTGTAGCTGGCCTAGTCCGTCTCCGTATTTCGGTACTGGGGCGTGACAGTCGACAAGGTGAAGTTTCCTCGAACGGTTGCCTAGGCCAAGGGACCGATTCGGCCCGGGAGGAACGAGTGTAGCAGCGCCAACCCTTCATCGGCGCGAGTTATACGGGCACTTTCGTACAGGGCTAGCTACCCGACGCGAAAGGGGCGTCGTCTAACCAAATGCTATAGTCCGCGATGGCTTGACATTGCCAGTGGCCTTTATACCCCTTTTCACTGCTTAACAGGTGCACGGGACACGGGATGAACATGATAATTACTTAATGATATACAAGTTCATATGCTTGCCTCAAAACATGTTAACATGCAAATCGAACAGGATGGTTAGAAAGATCATTAAAATAGCTAGCTAACATATTTACGAAACTTCTTGAATCAAATACAGAGCTTGGATTTAATTAGCCATTCACCAGTACATGTGTTTCGTGCTGATCCTCGCTCTTTGCAGGTCCCGCGAACCAGGAAGGACGCGCCAGCTAGCTCGGCGGCGTTCGTGACTTTTGAAGCTTCGGCCGTGTGCCGAAGACTTACTCTGCGACTCCACTTTTGAAGGCTCTTGACAGTCCAAAGGAATGACTCAGCGTCCCTCCCTTCCAGGTCAATGGAGTACTTGTGTATACTGAGGGATGTGTGCAATGTATGGAACGACTATCTCATCGGCACTCTTTTGTAATCGAGTCATGTTGTAGCCCGCACGGCAAAGAGTCTTGTATCGGAGTCTGTAAAAGATGTTCATTATCAATAAAGATCAAGTTTCCTTTACTTATTGTGTACATCAATTTGTCTGCGTACTCTCTTAGATCTCGTGTCTCGGATTACCTTATGACTAGGCCTTGTGCGATCGCAATTTAGGTTCGCACGGCATCACGCCCGGGGGACGACTATCGATTCGACGGAATTGGGGCGTGACATCTTATCATCCCTAGCTGTTGTGATGTGACTAGAGTATATTTGTAGTTATAGGCCTTCTAGACGCAGTGTATATTTATTGGGTACTAGACAGCGTTCTACCGCCGATACTGCGACGTAGGCTGGGCGTCGTCTACGTATTCGTACCCGTATATTCGGGTGCGGGTCGTGACAACAACGAAAGGAAAACATAGTATACGAAATAAATCTCTTTATTGATATTCGAAATCAGATTACAAAGGCTTTCGATAGCCCAACGAAATTTGCCAGATTGGCTACAACACTCAGGTTCTCTCTTGCCCACAAAGGATTTCACCGTTCCATACATCATGCCTTCTATATCTCGGCCGCATCAATCCTATCGCGAGTCCGAGCGTCAATGCGATCGCACGCTTCAATATGCTTCGGCATTCCAAGCCTCAATGCGTTCAAGCGAAGCTCCGTCGCGAGCAGACCAATCCCTGAACCTGCTAGCAAACTAGTGGGGGATTAGTACTTTCGTCCTCGCTGTACTGATCAAAAACCCACTTAACAAACTGACATTTAGTATTGTATTGATTCATGCAAACATACAATTTAGTTCTCTTTCTATGTTCTCCTTAGGATGAATTCATGGCATATTCAAAGACTGTAAAGCATGGCAAGCATGTTATTCAATTCGCATAAGTAAACAGGCAAGCAATCTCGTATTTGATTCGTGGCGCAACTTAGAAATATCGACGCACTCGTCCTTGCACCGACGCAAGGTGAATACGCCTATCCTTTTTTTCTCTGTCATGTTATCAGTGCTTGCTATTCAGGATCCATCCATGCAGGATATATGCACACCTTGCACTTCCAAATCCGTCGCCCTTAACTATATGAAGGTCACTAGCTTTTCGGGCTAGAATGGACTTATATTATCGAATCAAAATATAACACGATGTTAACTCTGTGCGGTTGCTAACCAACATCAGAGGCCATCGAAATAATCGTAGCAAGTGGCTTATCACATTCACCAGAAGGTCGCTACCCTTCTAAATGAAGTGCACCAACAATACCGAAAACGAATCCCTCCTAGGCCGAACGGTCCCAGCGCCCTGGCGCACCGCGTTCGAGGGAATACCCATGCACGGGCTTTTATATCTTTAAGTCCATTTGACCATGCAACGAATCTTATCTTTCATACAACCAAGCAAGTTCGCTTATCTCTATTTCAATTGGCACAACGCCCGAATGTCCATCAACGAACGCCCGAAGGTCGCGAACATTTCGAAGGCACCATGCCGCATTATCATCTCGTATTTCTTTCGTTAACTTTCTATGTTCTTACGTTTCATACTTCATTTCAATGTTTCAATGGCATCATGTCTCAACTCAATGCTCGTCAACCGAACGACCCGAAGGTCCCGAACACCTTTCGAGGCATTATGTCATATCCGACAGTTACGTCACATTCATGCCACAACTGTATTCTTTCGCAAAGAAGCCATCTTTTATTATCTTTTGTACGTAGGCACGTTTCGACCATATTTTCGATGTTCTATGACTTAGCATTCAATGTCCGTAGCTTGCGCGCTAGGGCGCTCGCCTATTGTCTTTCAATGTTCTAGCCGTTCTAACGCGTGTGCGAAGGCACGGTATGGTTCGTGTACTAAGGCACTCGCCGAGTACAGTTATCCCATGTTGTTGCGGCTTGCGCACCGAGGCACTCGCCTTTGCGATATCTATTGTTCCATAGTGACTCGTACGTTTGCCGTACGATTTATTTCAATTGTTCTATCTAGTGTTCGACTCGCACTACACTTATCTCTCTATCGAGCCATGCCCGTGGCGTTGATAGGTTAACCCAGCATTCAATGATATGTGTTTTAATTAAGCATGACAGAGTAGGAAAGAGAGTTAATGTCCCCCCACCTTGAGTCGATACGCCTTTGTCGTTTCGTCGAGCCGATGCGGCTTGATTCCATAACTTCATCGCACGGACAACTCTCCTGACTTATCCATTCGAGCACTTCGTGCTTATTGAATTAAACGTCCGATTTGGGCTTACCGTGCCAACGCTTCCGTCCGTCGCAAGGCGACGATTTGCTTTCGCGGACCCCTTACTGAATAAGGCAAAAGATCGACCTCTAACATTTCAGCGTAAACGTATAGCCTGCATGTAACCCCCCAGAATTTTCAGGGAATTTTTAAAATTATTTTTTTATTTGAAGAATAGCTTGTTAATTTATTTTAATTAAATAATTAATTAATTATTTCTAATCAGGTTTTAATTTATATTGTAAATATATATATAGATGCAAGATTACTAAATATTGTTATTTGTTAAATAAATGCTGTTACATTAATTATTAAATTATTTATAAACTCTAACCAAGTTTCATATAGATTTATTATTAGATTATATTTATATCAATAATTATATATATATATATATATATATATAGTGTTATCATTCAATTGGTTTTATTTTTAGATTATATATATATCTATACTTATAAAGATGTGGTGTTAAAATTCCTAGCAACCAAACCATTCCTTAAGTTAACCCTAACTTAGGCCCAAACCCGATAGGCCAAACCGAACCCCAAACCCGTTAGGGTTCCTTGTATAAAGGATCACCCTCAACTTAGTATATATACATATAGTTATTCCTTGTGTAGGCCAAACCGAACCCTAATCTCAGATTTACTCATTTTAGCCGTCGCCACCACCATTAGAGCATAGCCGGCCATCCCCTAGTCACCCCCCCCCCCCCCCCCCCGTAGGCCAAAGGATCCCGACGACCCCCCAGAGGAGCTCGAGGCCGCGAGATCGGGACTGCCGCGACTGCAGCGAACCGGGCGGCCACCACCGACCGCTACCACCGGCGCCACCGCGACCGGAGGGTTCGCCGTCGAGCCCTGCCTCGGCGAGGTACTGCCCCGACCCCCCCACGTGTCCTCTTACACGTGTGATTAGGTTGAAACAATTAGGTTATTTGCATTGATGAATTAATTTGTGTGATTATGGCTGTGTTAATCAATTAATTAATGATTAATTGATAGTAAAAAGTATCTAAATTATTAGCCTAATGATTAGAGTCATTAGTGTAGATCCTATATTAATTATGACAGATTTTTACACAATTTATTAGTATTTATTAAACCTTTAAAGGGAATGTATTACTGCAGTTTTTGTGCAATTTCCACAGTATTATATATTCTGTTTTTGATTTTTAGAATTTAATTCATTGGGAATTACTTGTTATGATCTATACATAATTTGTAGGTAATTATGTAATCTATTTACTGTTAAATTTTCAGGATTTAATAAATAGTTTAGATATTTTAATTATATTTTAAACTGTGAATTACTGAATCTAAATGACTATTTATTTACACTGTTTCGAATTTTTATTAATTAATTCACTAAGAATTAATTAATGAGCTTTATACAAAACTTGTAAATAATAATTATGTCTATTTACTGTAAAATATTCAGAATAAAATAATTATGTTTGTTATTTATTTTATATTAAATCAGTGTTAAATATTATTGATTATGTAATTAGTTCATTACTAGTTTTAATTTATATTAAATATAAATTATTATGGTAATGTTTATAAAAGTATAGTCACTGTTGGAAAAATGTTATTTTCTGTGAAATATGAATTTTCACAATTTATTAGTGAATTTTTAATATTTAATTCTAATTTTAATAGCTAAAATAGTAATTTTATATATGTAGTAGTTAAATATTTTTAATTACTTATAATTAGGTAAATAATATTAAAAATATTATTTACAGTAGGTTTATCATGGAAAAGTATTTTATAACCCAATTTAGATCTTTTTACTATTTATTAACTAGTATTTATAATTATTAGCACTAATCTAGTTATTAGATAGATTTTTATATTAAATAAAGAAAATCCTATTTATGGTTTCTTTGCGAATAATATATATATCTATTATTTCTGTCATTATTTAGCTTATTAGAATAAAAATGATTTTCCTGGATTCTTACAAATTTTGTTGGTATTATTAGGAAATTGTGAACGCTTGTGTTATTTAAATGATTAATTAATTATTTATAAGTAATTAATTAATTATTAGATATATATTAATTTTATTAATAATTTTAGAATATAAAATTATAGTAATAAGTATTTCATACTTATTATTGTATATTATTATTGTTCATAATTATTGGTATTGATTAGCTAGTAATAATGGTTTGATATTAATTATTGATTAATTAGCAATTCAATATATGGTTTAATTTGGTTAATTAGTAATTAATTAGAGTTAATGCTTATATAGGATTATTTGCTTCGTGGGACTCGGACTCTATCTTGGACCCGGATACTCAGTTGCTGGACACAGGCAAGTACACCTTGCTTGATTGTATATTTTTGCAGTTAGTTTATGTTACCTAGTTACTTCTCAGTTGTGTGCACGCGTCTAGTAGTAGTGGACTTATCCCGTGTATTGTAAAGGTATGTGGTACCTTCTAGCCGGACACCGTATCATACACGATCACTATATGAGTTAGTTGAGAGCATGGATTTGTGTGTCGACTGATCATTGGCACGTGAGTTCGCGTCTGGTCTAGTGGTTGGTACAGGTCTACTTATATATACTATGACGTCTTGCATATTATTTGTACCGCGTATACGGTATGGATATACATTGGGTGGGGAGAGTCTACTAGTGGTGTATAAGAATTTCTGTTTCCAATGGACGCTGGATGCTCGTAGCCCCTCGTTTCTCAAACCGTAGAACGCTTGGTGGCCGTTTCTTCTTCTTCTCCCCCTCTCATGTGCCACTAGAGATGTCTCGAGTGCATTTTACACATAGATGGTTAGTTTACCTGTCGTATGTTGCATGATATATCCTGTCCTTGTTTGGTTGGGGAGATGTTATGTTACATTTTGTTCTAGTTATTTATATACTGTCATGTACTATCATGCATGTCGATTTCTTGTGTACTTGTTACGTCCCTCTGAGGACCTGACACCTTTTCCAGATTGGGACGAGCACAAGTACCGACGGACTACGGAGATTGGAGACTTTTGCTGACGAGGACTTCAATGTTGAGCCTCGTGAGTTTCTTGAGTTCTTAGGTGATTTCTGCTAGTGGCTATCTATTTCTTTTCTGGTTCAGTTGTACTCTTTTAGTAGTTCATTCATACATTTATTGGTGGATTATTTTCCACTAGTCATGACTTGTAGTTTGATTCAGAGTTATTTTTATTCCTTCCAGCTTTATTCTGTGATTTTTCCTGTGGATGAGATTAGTATTTACCTGTCTGTATTGTTATTTAGTTGTTACTTCAGCGTACTACAATCGAATCATAGTCCATTAAATTGGGTTTAGCTATGCTAGATTATACAGCTGGCATGCCACGTGTTCCCAATCCGATTATTTGGAACTGGGGCATGACACTGCACATGAAACCAACTAAAATCATTACTTGCATCGATTTGGACTTGCGCCTTGGTCGATTCAATTTCTTAGAATCTTCGATCCGTCTCAACGCACTTATCCTTCGAGGCAACGCGGCGCTTCGCATCGATTCACTCAATGCATTCTTTGGGATAAGGCAACTCTTCGCATCGATTTAGTTCGATGCGTTGCTCGGGACAACTTAACACTTTGTATCGATTCGCATCGATATGTAATCGGGTCAACGCAACTCTTCGAGTCAACGACTCAGCATAATGCACCGTGCGGAGCGGGGCATTACACGCTTTGTCGCAATTCCAACGTCTCATGTCACTAAAAAGATATAGTTATATTCCTACACAAATAAAATTAAAAAATTGTAGAAACAAACAATTAATGAATATAAAAAGAGCGTAAATAGGGAAAAAAAATTATGGTTAGGGTTTTAAAATTTACTTGAGCCGGTAGAATTTCTCCATGGAGCTGATGGGACTTCCTTCATGGACGAAATGCGATGGAAAAAAGTTGAACTCCACTGACCTAGAGTGATCGAAGAGAATTGAACTCCGCTGACCTCTCTAGATGAGCACCTTTAAAACAAAATAAAAAATTATTAGAGAAGGAGGAGATGGGTAAATAACGGAAGAGATGAGAGAATTACAAGGAGGAAAAAAATTCTCATGACCTAGAGAAGGATGAGAGGAGGAGGAGAGGAAGAGAAAATTTTAGATGAGGAGAGAATCATAAACCATTTATGACCAAATATTCTGTAAAGAAAAAATGATGGCACATGTGAGAAAAAAGTGGCGTCAATTTTTCAATCCCGCTAACTCGGTCCATAAATATTTAAACTATTAGATTATTTTTTTCTTATTAAATTTATTATTTAATATTAAACTATTTTTTTATTAGTGACTGATTTAAAATTTCCTAATATTTTTCATGAAACATATTTAAAATTTTCACGTCTATCTTCTCATTTAATAATTAAATAAAGTTTAGTGACTGCATAGTCTGTCACCATTAAATATTTATTCCGTCAGAAATAGTATTACTAACGTTTTCCTTAATCTGACACAATTAATCTTTTACTAGTGACTGAATATTTATTCCATCACTGACTTCCGTCACTATAAGCAAAATTTCTTGTAGTGATTTATTCTTGTAAGAAATGCCATAATTATGCAAATATTTCTTTATTTAATTTAACTTTTCTAATTTAATTTTTTTTCTTGCATGAATCATGAAATGGAAGGAGATCAATCATATGTGCAATTTTGGATCCGAGTTAGTGAGTTCTATACTTAGCCCTCTTCCCCTTGCTGACTCGAAATTTCAAATATTGTTGCCTCACTCACTCACTGTAAGTAGCCCTCGGTCGGTCGGCCCCTTGCTCTTGATGTCTCAAAAAAAATATTGTGTTATGTTGAGAAGAAACTGTAACTGTTCTTCTCTTGCTAAGAAGAGAACTATGCATGTTACTGTGCAATAATATATATTTCTAAACGATAGTTATTGTGCAGTACAAATATTTGAGGATATTGGTTAATAAGTTTTTCTACTAGCAATAGCCATTGGCGAGGCATTCTTTGCAGCCATTGGCAAGTCATTTTTTCATAAGAATTTGCGATGATGATTTGGCATACACTGCAGCCAATGGCGATTGGCGAGGCATACACTCATTCTGAATCTGAGCCTTTTTTCTCCTCTTTTTATTGCTGCAATTTATAGGTAGATATGTGAAGTTATTTGATATATTTGCATCTTGAAATCAATGTAACTTGATCAGAGTGCTTTTGTTAAGTCCTCTTATTTGCAGTCTCTCATTTGTTAGCTCTATTTCAAGTTGTCTGCACTTCCAGGTATATCTCTCTTCCTACAAAAAAGATGATACTCATATAAGTTTCATTCACCTGATTATATTATATTGGTGACATAAATGAGATCGCTATATTACAATTTTGTGTAATTTATTGTCTAACTTTATGTTCTCTATCTAGAATAAAGTTTGTGTAATTTATTTTTAACTAAATCATTTATTTTATTTCAGTAATCATGAACACCTGCAATCAAGTTTTCATTATTCTTACATCTTTACTGGCTAATGTTGTTATATTTCATTTGTTGTATATTTTTGTTGCTATTCCTTTCTGTGTATATGCAAGGAAGTTGGAATGGTGGAACATGAAAGCTGAAGCTCAATTTGTGTGTTAAATTTGTGTTGTAAATGTGTTGTATATTCATAAGTTATGTTGGCCTTCAATTTTTGTGTTAAATTTTGTGTTGTTCATGCTTTATATTCATGCTGAAAAGTTAGAATTTGCAGTTGTGTGTTGTCCATGTATATTGATGTTGAAAAGTAGGCTTCACTTGGAAGCTGAAGCTGAATTATATTTGATGTTAACTTTTGGGCCTGCAAATTACAAAATTGGGAAGCTTTGGTTGGAACTTGGAAGCTGAATTATTTTTGCTGCTAATTTTTGGGTCAGCAAAATCAAATTTTGAAAGATTTGGACTTTCAAAATTCATTTCATTTTTTTTTTTCAAAATTTTTGGGCATGCAAAAGCTTTGGTTCGGTTTAACTGCAAAAGCCTTGGGCCTGCAAAATTTAACTGTTATATTGTAACAACTTTTTTGTGAGGAGGCCCGGCCCAGTTGGGCACATAAAACAGAACCGGACCACTTGGACCAAAAAAACCGAACCGACCGACCGTTTTAATTCGGTTCGGTTTGGTTCGGTTTGTAGTAAGTCGTTCCGGTTTTCGATTTTGAAAAAATCGGTTTTCGATTTTTTCGGTTTTCATATTTTCGGTTCGATTTGAACCGAACCGATGCTCACCCCTAACTTTGAGTCTTTGGCATAAAACTCTTACTTCGATCTTATAGAAATGAAAATCGACTACACAATCAGGAAAGCCATGGTGAGCACCAAATAATGTCCATTTTGCTGAATTTTTATTTTCCCACAGTTCTCTTTCCCAAAAGTTACGATGATCATGATGATGGCAATTACACACAGTACACTATAGATCAACTAATTAACCTCAACTAAAAATTGTTGTTTAGGTTGTATCTACAAATCAGACGAGCTACCAAAAGTTACAAAGATTTTTTGTATCCGACAAGTTACCTGAAACATACTATTTGACACCGCAAGGGTATCCACATCAGAAACAGGTTAGAGAGGCATATCTACTCCAGGAGATTTTAACTTCGGTTTGGTATTTCAGGTGTCTTGCCTTTATAGGAAGGGTGTAGTTGTTGTTTAGTTTTGACAATGTGGTTTTAACTTGTCAATGGGAACTTTAGTCCCACGTTGAAAAACTACAAATGTGTATATCTCAATATAATAGTTATGCTTGTATTGGCATATGCAGATGGGATATGATGGTCCATGAGGGTGATTTTTCTAGAGGGATTAAGTTTAAACTTCAATGATGGAGCTCCACTCTCCTCATTTGAGGAGATAAAAAAAATTAGAATTCCAGAAAGTTTATGCGCCAACAACAACTACACCATAAGGTCTATGCGCCAACAACAATTTTTAAGTTTCCGAGTCTTCCAAAAGTGACCTAGAGCGCTCCAGAAGCTCATTTGTAAACTTGTTGGTTCCTGGAGGCAGTCGTATATAGAACGAATCTTGCTTTGAGCATCGGTGACTTGTTCACCCCAACAAGAAGTTAACTTTTGTGTTTTCTTCTTGTATTTTATTCTATCTCATTGTAGCGTCTGCGAACGCAAAGAGAAAAACATGTTTATATTTGTTCATGTATTTTGCATTTTCTTTATGTCAGTTTGTAACATGTTCTATTGTGCTTCATTTGTGTTGGGTAGAGACTTTTGAGTCTTGCATAAATTTCTACATCTTTCCTGGATCTCTCCACTCTTTTGATCTGTCTTCGGGACTAACAATCTCAAAGCAAAATCCGAGTAAGATGGAGACTAACTGTTCAAGCCTTCTCGATACAAATTTTCACAAACTTGAGAAGTTTGACGGTGAACACTACAACATTTAGAACAGAAAGATTTCTTTGAATCCTAAACTTGTCAATGTTGGCTATGTGTTGACAAATCCTGAACCTACCATTCTCGAAGATGGAGGTGAACTTGCTATTGGCGTCGCTACAACAGAGAATAACAAGTGGAAGTGTAGTGCCCCGTCCCGCTCAGTCAATCGGAGGAATAGGAACGCCGACGGCGTTCGGACTTAGCCTTGCAACGGCTACTCGGAGACATCGCTCAGGTGGGGTAGTTTCGGTGAACTTGCCTCATCTTAGCCTTCACATAATAAATCGTATGTTTTCAACTTGCACAAGTAGGCTTAATAATAAAAAAAGATGAATCCACATAGCTAAAGGGAATAATTCCGACGGGTCGAATTGAGTTAGAATATGGAAAGGGTCCAACGGTCGGCTTAGAGTTGGTGCACGGCGTGCTTTGAAAATGACACTCGATCCTTCGTCCCGTGGCTTGGGAGAAGGAAAGTTGGTTGAGTAGGCGAAGTATGAACGTAGCCTAAGTCATAGGCGTCGCCCGCATGACTGCTTCATAAAGCATGCACGGTCCCGTCGTCCAAGGCTTGGCATAGCCTTGGCTTGCCCATGAGTTAAGTTGCGTTGAGCGGCTTGTGACCTAAGATATGTGACCCGAGTGACTTGGTCGTTCAAGTTGGATGCGTGCACGGCACGATCCGTTAAGGCAAAGCTTAACGCAGCCTTTGCTCGTTAAGTTGTTGCGAAGTAAAGTTAGACAAAGTTATGCCGGTCGACCTAAGACATTACAAGTACCGTCCCGCTCTTTCACGGTTCGTCTAAGTTAAGTAGTCCCACGATCTCAAGGCCCGTCGACTTGGACAGGAGTGTCGCGTAGAGCACGATTGGCTTAAGGCACGATGCATGGACTTAGTGTTTAAGGCAAGGACTACAATTAATTCAAAGTGAGTTTTGAGAAAGGACTATCAAATAAGCGTTCATGAGTTGAACCAAATGATAGGGTAACAAGGAAAGAATGCTCGTGACCGTGGGTCGTCGAGGGGTCTCAAGGAAAGAATGCTCGCGACCGTCGGTCGTCGAGGGGTCTCAATGATAGAAGTCTTGATCTTGGTTTTGATAGAGATGGTAACATTGGTAGAGGAATGACTGTGTGAGACGTCAGTTTGTGTCGAGTCTTGTATGGTTATTTGACAACTTGTCGACAAGGGCGATGAGTCCTCGAGCTGCAACCCTGGGCCATGGGACCGACTCGACCTAGGAGGAAACAGGGTATAGTCGTGCATAAGGTTTCAGCACAAGTTAAGCGGGGACTTGCAACGGAGCTAGCTACTTGCGTCGAAAGGACCCCGATTAACAAAACTATACGTCAAGGTATAGCTTGTGATGCTAGTGGCCAAGTTCATATAGATGTCGGCAAAATAGCGGCTATCCGCGTGTATGCCTTTGGATTGAGTCGAGTTGAAGGTGTGTACAGTTAGAACACAAAGTTTAGGCTAAGATTGGGTTTTAACATAGGCGTCGTGCTTCAGCACGAGATGTGGCGTCGAGTCTCAAGTGTTGACATGTGATTTATAAAAGTTGGGTTTGAGTTGTTCAAGTTTAAGTCAGAAAACGTCGCAAGACAAGTCGGTAAAGTGACACTAAGTTCACAAGTCTCGATTTGGTCAGTTGGTGGTCAAAGTAGCAAGGGCCGATAGGCGGTAAGGTGGCGATATGGTTAAGTCTCACTGAATTACGAGGCACGGCCTCAGCAAGGGTTTGTAGCATAGTCACACAAAAATTGGAGCTTCATCGCGTAGTTGCGTCTCTGATTTTAAGCCGTAAGGCAAGCACGACTCAATAGGTTAACGTTGTTGGCACGAGAAGGGTCTTGAGGCAAGGTATGAGTTAACGTTGTCGTTGCAAGCATGAGATGGTCTAGAGACACAGAATAGGCCAAAGCGTCGGTCCTAAAACTGATCCTAAGGCAATTGTAGAAAGACAATCATAAAGGGGACTATGTTGCACAAAGTAAATCTAACGTATTGGTTTTATATGGGTGGGCGAGGAGCTCATTCCATCAGTACAGTTGAGTACTGACACCAACATAGTTTACATGTACAGGCACAGGTAGAAGCTCGTGGCGCGGAGCTCGCTTGGATGCGTCGAGGCACGGAGTTCCTTGGTGATTCGAAGTGTGCGGCCGCATGGAGTAAAGACTTATATGGGACATAATGTATGGACGTCGCCTTCCGAAGCTTCCGCTGGGCTCAAGACTTGTATTGAGAGATGAGAGAGAGCTGAGTGACTTGTAACGTGAGATGAGTGAGCTTGAGAGACTTGTAATCTTGGCCTTGCGCCCTAATGTAACCATTGTTTCAATATCAATAAAGAGCTTCTTTGAATAACTTGTATTTTGTTCTAAAATTTCTGCTGCATATTTAATGTCTCTGCTTGGGACTTCTGTGCGACAACCCCGTCGCAGCCGCTGAAATCGGCTGTTATGGAACCCGCCTTGCACGAGCGCAATCTAAGCTCGTGCGGCATCACGCCTTAGCGAGGATGATCGCTCCTACAGGAGCGGGGCGTGACATAATGGCATCAGAGCACGGCTTTACGTCCTTGGACTATCGATTGAATTCTTTAACTCCGTTGTTTCCGCAAACTCTGAATCGTTGCTTCCGTAAAGTTGATATCGTTGGTGCGCTCTCTCTCAAATGTTCCACGGGATGTAAATACAATAAGTCTAACTATTTTGCAAAATATAGGAGAACAGTTTTTGATAAAACAAAAAGATGGTTTGCGTAAGCACAGTTGGCTAAGTCGGACTGGGCATATACACCAAAGTTGCGTCGACCTTAGAAAAGTCGAGTGCGGGAATTGAATAGTATCAAACAAGAATGAGTTGAACTCAACTGAGTAAATTGAGATAACTATCGATAGGGATGCTATCGAACGACGATGTTATCCTCGGTGCGATATAAGGAGAGCGTGCTTGAAATTTAAGGAATCGTTCGGACGGAAATTCGACGAAGCAGATGGTGAATCGAATGATAGTTTTGAGGATTTGTTGAATGACTTCATTACTGAGTGGTGTATGCGATAGTCTCAGGAATGTCGATCGATCAATTGAGGATTCGGGGTATCGATGAATCTATTAGCAAGCGTCGCGTTATGCAAAGCCGTAGATTTGAGTATCGTTGAATAAGTTGTAGTCTTGAGATTTGTCAAGTTGATTCGAACGACTTAGAGATTGACATGCATGGAACGTGCACGGGATTGAAGATTGTGTAAGTATGAAATGCGAAAATGATAGAGTAGGCAAATCAAATCGAGAAAAAGTTAAGGTGTGCGAATGGATGACTTGATCGAGGAAATCGATAAGAATCGTATACGAAAAGTTAGCACGACATGTAGATAGCGTGCATGAAAGGTTTGATTTTAAAGTTACGCGAATGACTCGGAGGATTGGAATGAATGTTGCTCGATGATTTGAGTTAGCAAGGAATGATGCGATTTGAGAAAATTGATGTTGTGAATGATTCGAGTGGTAATGATTGAACTTGAATTGAATGTCGAGAAGATTATCCAGTCGGACGATAGCATCATTCGCACGACTCGAAAATTGGTTGCAAAGGAAGATCGTCAGGATACGCACATCATCGATGGTATTAAGGCGTATCAAAAGATCGATATACGATAACTCGGGGGTACTCTGACTCGACTGTAAGCCCCTATTTTTTAAAAATTACTTAATTAGTGTTAATTAATTATTAATGTCATTTTTAGCCTTAAAATATTTATTATGATTTTTTTGAATTTTTAAATGATTTTTAAATAAGTTTTAATAGCTAAAATATTATTTTGCAATTAATTTAATTATTTTAATATCATTCTGTAATTTTTAAAATTGTTTTTAAATCAGTATGCAATTTATTAAATTGTTCGATATCAGTTTGCAATTACTCAAATGTTTTAAAACTGTGGAATGTAAATTCTTATTTGCATTTACCTACTGCGGGGACCATTGTGTAAATTCCTAAACTTTGGGGGCCTAATCGCTAACCTACCCTACCCCCCCCCCCCCCCACGATCACCCTCTCTCTCCTCTCACCCACTCCCTGCCCGACGACCGACGACCAGGCTGCCCCTACCATTTCCGGCTAGCCCGACCGCCTCAACCCCTCTATAAAACTCCCCTCACTCCCCTCAGCACGACCACCCCCACTTCGACCCATCTCCGCCTACCACAGCCCCCATCTTCCCCATTTAAATCCCGCCGCAACCCTAGCTCCGACAAACTTTCGTCCAGCCCCCACGACGAGCGCCACCGCCCACAACCACCATCATCCGACGCGCCGCGACGAGCCGCACCCAGCGCCACCGGAGCGCCACTGTCCCGACGCCTACTCCGCCGGCCAGCACGTTTAAATCCCCCCTAACCGTCGGACACGTAAGTGGCAAGTGTCGAAACGTGTCGCGAGTAGCTCGTGTCCACGTATGTGGTTCGCCGTGTCCTGGCGAGCACGAGTGTAGAACTGGACACAACAAACTCGTGTCGTGCGTGTCAAAATCGACCCGGACACGTAGACTCCTGTGTCCCTAACTGTCATGACACAGGACTATTTTTATATTTTTTTATTATTATTAAATGCTTAAGACCTAAATAAAACTAATCTAGGCTTAACCCTAACACAACCAGCGGGCTGACACCCTAGCCAGCCCGACCCGACTTAACCCCTCCCCCCCCCCCCCCCGCACGCGCTTTTTGGCTCGAGTTCGAGCCCCCCTTACTGCTGTTTTCATTTCTTTTTCTTTTTCTTTTTTTCTGTTATTTATATATATATATATATATATATATATATATATATATATATATATATATATATATATATATATATATATATATATATATGTATTATTGTACTGTATTATATATACATATATACTGTATATATATATATATATATATATATATATATATATATATATATATATATGTGTGTGTGTGTGTGTGTGTGTGTGTGTGTGTGTGTGTGTGTGTGTGTGTGTGTTATATTTAGTGCTTTATTATAATATGTATGTATATATGTGTATATATATATGTATTAATGTACATATATGTATATATGTATATATGTTCATGTGTATATATATTATTATTATATATATACTATTATATATATGTATACAATATTTGTATATATATATATATATATATATATATATATATATATATATATATATATATATATATATATATTTTATATATTTTATATATATATATATATATATATATATATATATATATATATATATATATATATATATATACTTTATAGTTGAGTGTTTTCTTATATATATATATAAGAAAACACTCAACTATAAAGTATATATATATATATATATATATATATATATATATATATATATATATATATATATATATATATATATATATATATATATATATATATATATATATATATATATATATATATAAGAAAACACTCAACTATAAAGTATATATATATATATATATATATATATATATATATATATATATATATATATATATATATATATATATATATATATGTATTTTAACATATGTATGTATATATCCATTATGTAAATGTCTATATATTTATATGTAAATATAAATATTGTAGATATACATTTACATATGTATTTTACTATACCTAGTGTAAATTATTATTATTATGCAAACATACTTGTCATATCTTTATAACTACTAGGTATAATTTTATCCCATTAAAATATTAGTATTTATTAAGTATTTCTACGACTTTGTATTTTTGTGTATTTAAATTACTACAACCATTTGGTGTCCAAGCCTAGCATAGATTTTTGGGCCCAAATGTGTTTTCATACATTCAAGACCTGTACAAGTCATATTGGACTTGATTCATGGCCTTGTGTCCTGTATTTGAACTTTGGTTCAAATTATATACATGGACAAAATACGCAGATAATTAATTATTATAATTTTAATTGTGTGCATTGTTATTTTTAGATTTTTAAAAATACTTAAAGTACTGTTAAAATTCTGGAAAAATAGTATTTAGATACTATGTTAATTTAGCTAATTTAGTATAATTTTTATAGTATTTAATTTACAGTTTTGCCACTAGTTTGGCATATGAAACCAAAACTCATTTTCTGTATACTTAGGAAAACTGGTTTTTGTAAAATACTTGTACTTGTTAATAAATTCCAGAACAATTATAATAAATTTCTATAATTAACAAGGATCATTTTGGTACTTTATTTTATGTAAAACTAAGCTTTTTGTCTATCTCAAAAATTGTTAAAACACAATAATCATTTGATTTATTTATTGATTAATTACGACTTGTAACTTTTGTGTTACTTTGAGTTTTAAGCCGTGTTGAACCTCACCCCTCACTAGTGTAAAGACCCTAGAAAGTTGGTTAAAGTAGTGTGTCACCCCACATTGGTCTCCTATGCTAAAGTTATCATTTTGGCTAGGTGCCCAGTCACAAGTCGTGTTTTACCAATTAGTGTCTTAGCGTTTTAGCTTAGTGTAAAAACTAAGTTTATGTATTTATTTCTACAGTGACGAGTTATCGGACATCTATAGCACTTTTATCGTTGCTTGCCTTGCTTTGATTTGCTAGAGACAAGTACTTTCTACAAACTTTACATATGGTTACATAAATGAACTGCTAATCCAACCATGTTAAATGCTGATCCTTGGGGTAGCAAGTTAAAATATCACATATTGTACTTTCTATTTCTACCATGCTTAGAACAGTCTTTATGTATCTCTCACATGATTAGAATATGGGTTATGTAGAAACTGTTAGTAGCGTACGTGATCATGCCCCCTTACTCGTACGTACGTACCGAACAAGGTTGACATTTTATATGTATACCTTATCGTAGGCGCACCAGCTGTATTTGTATGTATGTACATCTATCGCTTGTTTTACTTGTACGGAAGTACATTTTATATACTTGTACCACAGTACATTTTACATCTATTGATCGATCACGTACCTGCTACAGTTTTAAATATTACATATACATCTGTCTCTATGACATATGTGTCATTGTCATGATAGATTGTGTGATGCCATGTTTCCAGTTATTTTCTTTTATGTTCATTTTCATGTTTCATATGCTAGTTTGCTAGATTTAGTACTTGCTCCCGTCCTGACAGGATAACGTTGTAGGTGTCCTTACTGAGGAGGAGTTACTCTGTGACACATATTATGGAGATACTGCCGAGGACCCGGCTTTGCCATACGAGGATGTTCCTCCAGGGAGACTCGTCTAGTTTGCTTAGCTGTTTGGGATATTTAGTGTAGTCATGTATTAGGCTACATATTTTGTAACTGGACATGTATCCAGTTTTATATTTTAGATCACTTGTACTTTGGACTTATTTCTATATATGAGACGACTTTTGTGTTTGGAGCATTATGACTTTTATTCACTTATAGAATTGTTATCACATTTAGTCTTAATCTGTTATCTCTAGAACAGCTTACTGCGTTTTATCTCAAACGCAGGCTGGACATGACTCGGCCCGGCCCAACAATTTGGGTAGCGGGTCGTGACATGTTTTTAGTGGTGGCCCATGCAGATCCAGACTAAATTGTTTGGTTACGTTATTGTACCAAGCATGCCTGCAATTAGGAACTTAAGGTAATTAGACAACATTAGGAATGACGCTTAGAACACCTCGAGGAATGCTAGCATTGCAACATAGGAAAATATCACATGCTTGCTATTATAATTAGATTTTCTTGCCTATGATTGCTTACTTTAAACAAGTCCTTATAAGTCCTTTTTATTGTAATTAGATGGTGCTTACTCGTTCATCCCAGTATGTTACACCTGAGAATGGCGCACTCCCTATCCAGTCAGCTGACCAGTTGACTGATACACCCCCACCTCCACCTACCATATTTCCCCACTCCACAGATCCACAGACCCAGATGCCTCCACCACCTTCCACATTACAGTCCCAGCAGGCCCCGATACTTCCACCACCCCCTATCACCATATGTAAACCCCCAGATTTTTTGAAATTTTCTTGATGATTTGTATTTAGGCTTATTCATTTTCTTTTATTTTTTTAGGAAACGTACATAGCAAAGAGTTTGTAGAGATTGTATTTGGTATTAAGAAAAATATTTTAAGAGTATTAGAATTATTATTTTTTTATAAATTATTAAATAACAAATGGTATTTTTATTGTTTTTTTATATATACCATTTAAATGAGTTACCAATAAAAAATTTTATAAATATATAAAATTGAAGTTATAAGCAAATTATTGGTATTTTCTTTTCTAGTATTAGTAATTTGTACTTTATTTTCTAGAGTTAGTAATAGAAATATATATATATGATTTATTAGATAAATATATATATATATATGTTAAAAAAAAATATTTATCAAAGGCCACTGTTCCCCGAAGGGAACAGTAACTGAGTTCGGCCCACAGCATATGCCAAAGCCAGATTGGCCATTTATAAGTATAACCTGAGTTATACTTGTATAGAGAAACCGCACAGCCCATATATAGCAGTACCTATATAAACCCTCCGCGTAGGAAAAACTCGCGACCACGAAACCCTAGTAAACTGTCTCGCCAACCTCGAGAAGCAACCCCAGCGTGATCCGCTCGCCCAGGCGCCGCCATCCCGTCGCCGACGAATGGTCGCCGTCGCCTGAGCACCACCAGGCCGACCAAGAAAACAGAGTTCCTCTGTTACTCGACCGCGAGGTACCTCTCTTAACTACCACTTTTCTTCACGCGTAGTCGAAAATTTTCGATCCCGAGAGTTTTGATGTAGAGGCTACGTTACCCTCTAGAAGTCCCACCCATTAGTCCCTGGAAGGATCACACCATTGAGTCAAAAATTTGACTCAAAAATCACGAAAAACCCAACTGTCGCCGACAGTGAGTAGCATCCCCGACACCCTGTTCGCTGTGTAATTTTGATCCATCCTGTAGAGAGTTTTGAAATTTTTTTGAACAAAATATTAGACAACCTATAGCACTTCATAACCCTTCTGTTACTTTAATTTTTATCTAATAAATGCAAAAAAAATCGATTTTAAAGTTTGAGGAAAAACTGATTTTTACAACACTGAATTTTTGGAAATTAACCGATACGTCGTGCGCCCCGACAAACCGGGTGACGTGGTCACGCACTATACGCATCGCAAGGCGCGTATGGATGTTGCCGACGTGTGGGAACTGACGGAACTCGATTTCGTTGTGTGTGCGCGACGAAATCAGTACGTATCCGTCGAGATACCCCTGTATCGACATTTTGCAAACTTGACCATAACTTCGTGCACGTTCGTCGGACCAACGCGAAACTTGTGCCATCAGGACCGTATCGATTTTTTGGTCCTGTATGCCAAGTTTGGTCCGATTCTGAGAAGGTTGATCGGAACGCCAAAATTGGCGGGCCCGCGACCCGCTCTAACGGGCGAATTTGTGCACAGCCCACCGGAATCCAACTTTGGACATACGGTTGGGTTTGTCTCCTCAAACCGGCTCCGTAGACATATAGTTTGACGACTTTAGAGACTGTAGGTTCTGGCACACGTTTCGGTGCAAAACGGGTCCAACGGCGGACATCGTTTTGACCCAAAATTACGATTTTGCCCCTGTTCCAGAATTGGACTTTTGGACAGGCATTTCCTAGGTATGTCTTTTATGCCAAATCTGTTCGTGATATTTATTTCAGCATCCGAGGTTGTTCGTAGAAGTTGGCTTTCATTGCTTCCCCATTTTGACGATTTGAGTCATCCGGCGTCACCATTTTGCACATTACCTCCAGGCAAGATACCTTGCCACCGCTGTTTATTTATTTTAGCTCATATTTCATGCATTATTTATTTTTTTATGCAAAATAAACTGTGATACATGGCATACTTGTTAGAACTTACTGTTCAGTTATAATTTCTGCTATGTATTATTTGCTTACACACTAAACTTAGATTTAAGGGACCACCTTGTGTGATGCATTCATTGGCCTTGACACGTTGTAACACGAAGTTGTGTGTGGCATGTAGGACACGAAAGTGCATGATTAGCTGGCCACCAGTGCGTACAAGCCGTGCGATAGGAATAACCGCTAATAGAGGTTGCATGCTAGTTTGACTTAGCGGTTATAGTGGTTGTGTTGTGGATACGACACAGTAGGCATTGGGCGGGGAGGACAATTTCTTAGCGTATGGGCTTCGATGCACTTTTCTTGTGACCCGGACTCTCCGCTGGAGATACGGGGTTGATGACCCATGATTACTGATGGGGCCTCTGGTGCCCAAGGGGGACTAAGCCGATCCTATTCAGCCAGGGCCCATGCATAGGAAGAATTGTTCTTAACAACATTTCACTTAGAACGGTAGGCTACCCTATCCGTTAGGTACGAGTACTTTTGGTTTGGGTACTTGTATCTGACCGTGACTTGGAACAATAACTTGTCGCGGATTAGTTCGTCACATCTTATCCTTGTTTGGTTGTAGGTGTGACTTACTACTTCGATGAGAAGGTATTGAACCTTGTTGAGGTCCGGATACCATATTGGATTCATAGCATGGGAAGATACGTTACCGTGAATTAGTTTACCATCTTCTGTCCTTGTTTGGTTGGGAGGATGGTACGCTCGTTCAGTAGGTGCGTATTGGAACATGTTATAATTCGATTTACTTATTTATTTAAGCAATATTTATTCAGTTTATATGGCATGCTATGACGTGTCTTGTTACGTCCCTCTGACGACCTGGTTGTCTTGCCAGGTGTGTGCTATTGTCTTTCGCAGGTGTTCTAGCTCTAGCCGTGATCTTCGCTATTTCTTCAAGGATGATTGCATTTGGACCGTCTTCGCTTCGCTCGCCTCTCATTTCATTTTCTATGTACTTTTTCTTTATTTTGTTGGTAGTGGATTTGTCTCCGCCCAACATATTGTATCAAGACAAATTCATTATCTTTATATGATGTCTTTTATTCATTTATTTTGTGTGGATGAGTTTAGTTATGGTTCTACTGCATTTTACAGCTTATATATTTATACGAGGCTTCCATATATTGGAGTATACTTCGTATGAATACAGCTGGCATGTTTATGTTCCTAGTCCTACGTATTTTGGGACTGGGGCGTTACATATTTTTGTGGTGGCCCATGTAGGTCAAGATAAATTGTTTGGTTACTTTACCGTACCAAACAAGCCTGCGTATAGGATTAGAAATTTAGGATCTCATCCACATATATGACATTCTATCTCGTCTTCAATTCGAACTCCCAACTGTCTATCTTGATTGCCTCTTGCTTGAATTATTCTTCCGTAAACCTTATCCCACTATCGTGCATACTAGGTCGTCATGCTCCACCATTCAATCACGCTACTAGTTCAACTCTTATAAGTTGGGTAGGAAGCCTCACAACCTGAATTCCTTTGACTTTAACCAAGGCCTAGACAAGAAGACAGTAGGAAGACCGCAGAGGCACGAACACCGGACACGACTTAGATTCTTAAGTAGCGTAAACTACTTGTATTTTCTTTCATCATTATCTTGCGTATTTGTAATTGGACTGCCTTGACTAATGTTGCTATTTATAGCCTAGTTTTGCGAGCTTACTCTCTCATCGAGCTTGTTCAGGACATATGTTTTATAGTGGGCGCCCACTGATACATTATCTTATCAGAACCTGTGTATTGTGGTCTGATCAACCATAGTGCAATTGGTTCACCTTTCGTACGATTTTACGTGGATTGAGATATGGTTAACTTAACATATTTGCCCTCTAGGATCTCATCCACTGGTTGTTGACATTTTGAATTCTTTATTAAACTCTCTTTCAATTTCTTGACTCAAAACTTATCTGAATCTATTCTAACATTGCCCTTATCTTCGTGCCAGCAATATGACTCTACACAGCGGACCGACCCCAACCCTATCCATCACATCTGGCGATGCAACTTCCCAGGGAGAACAGGTTTCCCCAATGACCCCGGTGACTCCGTATCAACTAGAGCCACAGCAAAATACCACGAAGCCATCGACGGCGCAGCAGGAAGCCCAAGTGCCCCCAGTCAGCCAGGTTGAGCAAACCACTGCAGTAGCACCAGGAGAGACTACACCATCCCCATTGCCTCAGCAGTTTTTACCACAGCTCGGACCCCAATTGCCTCCACTTCCGACTGATGCGGACCCGACTACCCAGTTTATGTATGCTATGCTACAATCTCAGTAGCAACAGATAGAAATATTGAGGCAGAGCATGATGGCCTACCTCGTTAGACCTCCACCACCAGCCCCGATACCAAATCCAGCACCAGTTCCGTAACCTTATTTGGGCTCCATTAAGGATTTCATCGACATGGGGCCTAAGAATTTTAAGGGTAACGAGAGTCCTTTAGAAGTTTCCGCTTGGCTTATCAACACAGAAAAATACTTGAAGGCATCCCGTTGCCGGCGCATGATTGGATGACGGCAGTCGACTTACTCTTAGAAGATAATGCTCATCACTGGTGGAAGGCTGAAGAGAGGCGACTGGGCACTGGAATCACATGGAAGTGTTTTCCATAAATAAATTCGCTTTATTTATTGTGTATCTGGGAAAATTACAACTGTAGGAATCCGATCTAGAAGACGATCGCTTTATCCCTTGGACGATGCGAAGAAAAAAAGCTCTCAAAATTTTGACAGTAATTTAGATATCTCTGTCTCTGTACAATGAATGAGAAAAGAACTCTATTTATAGAGTCAAAAATAACCGAAAAAGATAACTGTCTTCACAGCCTCTGCATAGTTGAAAATCACGCAGGATTTAACATACGCAAGGTTGTGAGCAGTTACTGGACGTGGCCTGTAACTGTTGGACACATGGCAATCATGCATGAGTCGTGTGCAAGTTACAGTACACGCAAGTGAGGGATCAGTGGCATGGCTGCCACGTACTCTAATTTGATGAAATCCACGCAGGCTCGTTGAAGACGAAATCCACGCAGACTTAGGTCAGAAAGCTTCAAAATCCACACAAACTTGGGGGCAGAAAGCTTCAGAATCCATGCAGACTTGGGGCTAAAAGCTTCAAAATCCATGCAAACTTGATGAAGGAATATAGAAGTTCAAAATACACGCAGTCTTGAGCCAGAAGGCTCAAAATATACGCAAGCTTGAGGCAGGGCTGCCAGCTGTCTTGATTTGACGTGCCTCGACTGACACAAAATCTCTGACAGTGATTACTTTGGCAGTCGCATTAAATGACAAGAAACTCTTTTGCTACGCCAACTTGATGAAGGCTGAGTCTTGCTGAAGAAGATTTCAAAAGTCACGCAATAGTCGGCTGTGATCTCTCGAGCTCCGTGCATACGTGGCATACGAGAAGACATTCTTCGACTGTCGTGCCGTCAGTCATAATGACATTTCTGACAAATGATGAGCTGTCTCTAGCGTGATTTTTAAACATTTGTCTTGATCAACTCAGCGTGACTTTGAGACTCAATTCTGATCAACTCAGCGTGACTTTGAGACTCAGTTCTGATCAACTCAGCTTGACTTTCATTTTGAAGGCCTACAAAACCCCCTTCAAAGTTTTCAAAAAAATAATAAATTATTTCGAAATACTTTGAAATTAAGATGATAAAATGAATTTAGTCACGCTGAGATGACTTTTAAGAGATATTTACTCCTTAATGCTTTGAAAACATGCAAATGAATTTATTAAATGTCATGATGACTCTTCATTTTTCGAGACTGATTGCATCCAATTTATGGTGGAATATGAACCGCCGGCGTACTTCTTTATATAAACGGGGAGAAGATTCGACTTTAATCTTCATCTCACGTCAACATGACACCGAAGGAGAAAGCTGAGGAAGAAGCACGAAAGTTGGGTTTTTGTGCCCATGGCAACCCTACTCTCGGGGGTAAGGAACCGGAGCCTTTAGTTTTCGATTTCAAAGATGACCCTACACAATTAGCCAAGAACTTCCTGAGCCATTTTGGTCTGGATGGCTCATCTTCTTCCGACGGGCGCAGTCTCGCAGAGCAGCGGGAAGCACTCAATGCTCTGTTACATCGTATGGGGGTCAATAGTGTAGAGGAATTGGGTGCCATGCTCAGTCGTTCCGCAAAATAGGGCGCATTATTTTATGTTTCTGTTTTCTTTTGAAAATGTTGCACTTCTTTTCCTCTTTTGTAAGGCCATCAGTGCTCAAATATTTCTGTGGTATGCCTCTGTGCTGAAAACTAGCTTTACTCCGAATAGCGTGCGCTAATGAAAAGGCATTAGGTGGCTTCTTTGACTATTCAAATGTTATGCTGTCTTTCCAAAGCATACGTGACACTCATTCCGTAGTTAAGAGCGCTTTTTATTCGAATCTTTCCAAAAATAGGCTTGCACTTAGACTCTTTAAATAAATAGCTGAGTTTCACGCATACTCATTCCTTCATTCTTCTTCTTCTTTTCTGAGAATGACCATTTTGCGAGATTTCATTCTCAACAGGAAAGCAATGCTCTCTAATCTTAATCTCGATGGTAAGTTCAGTATAATAGCCTACTTTTCACTGTTGAAGATGAACTTTTGTTTCTGACTGAACAGGGTGTGCTTGGCTGGCCAGTGCGTGCCAAATGACATTTTTGTTAATTAATCTCTTTTTCTTTGCTGTTTTCTGCAGAAGCTTGGCTGCAAAATTTTTTCAAAACTGGCATTGGTGATTTGGATGCTGTAGGGAGCGTTCTTCTGACATCAACATCAGGGAGCTCATGTGCTTTTGACGCGCAAATCAGACAACTCAGAACTCTTCGTGGGATAGAAGGGTCTTCCTCTGATGGTAGGAAGAGCCTTTATACACGGAGAGTTGGACGGTGGAGTTAACTCTACCCCGAGAAATCGGGCAGTAGAGTTCCTTTCACGGCAGAACTAGGAATTGTATCCCAATGTTGGATACATTCCTGTCTCCTCTGAAAGGCTACTCCTAATCCACCAGTTGTATTGGCAGCAACACGTCTTCGGGCTGCCATACTCTGTGGTTCTCCTCTCGTCTGAGAGATAAGACCAGAGTTTGATTCCTGCTGTTCTGGTCGCCACTGGAGCTCAGACAGTCAGAAATTGCAACAAACAACGAACCCGTCAAAGAAGATCCAAGGAAGAAAATAGATCTCTATTAGATTATTGTTGTGTGTGTAGAATGAAAATCCAAAATTGTAATAGATTTCCATTATGATTTGTAAGAAAGTCTAAGAAAATGTAATAGACTTTTTATGATGATATGAGAATGGAAATGATAATCCTTCTATGCTCAATGATTTGTATCTATCTGGATGAATTGTGGACATGATAGATAATGAAACCTTCTTTTCTGATTTAGAGTACATAATATTATCAGAGGTAATATGGACGTGATAATATGTAGGAACTCAAAAGAAAATAGATTGATTTCTATGCAGAGGTCAAAGATGGAAAATGACAAATGAGTAGGTAGATTCAGCATTTATTCAGAGGTTATAAAAACGTGATAAATAACGAATTTCCACTTTTTTAATAAATTGATAGAAGATAATGAATGGACAAAACGTCAGGTGATAATGAACAAGTGAACTGTCGGATGAATGTAATAAATGAACGGATGAACCATCAAGTATTAATGAACGGACGAACCGTTGGATGAATGTAATAAATGAACGGATGAACCATCAAGCATTAATGAACCGACGAACCGTCGGATGAATGTGTCATTTCATTATTCGAGGAACTTCTGTCTATAAATATAGCAGAAATCTAACAAGAACGAACACTTCTACTCTTCAACATAAAAATGTCGTCTGAGGAAGCATCCAAGAAGGTGAAAATCGTCTCGAAGGTTCAGAAGGACACTGAAGAACGCCCTGTCGTTCCAATTCAGCCGAAGAAGGTAGAAGCAGGTGAAGGTTCATCTGCACCCAAGCCGCCACGAGACATTCTGGATTTTCTGCTTGATCCAGGAAGTACTGAAGAAGAGGAAGCCATGAGGATGGCAGTCTGCAAGTTTTTCGTGGTCTCCAGCAAAGAAGTTCTCAGTTCTTTTGCTGATCGCATTTTCGAGAAAGACGGCAGTGGTCCGCGTCCAAATGTAGAGAAGGATGATAGTGATCTTCCTTAATATCATGTACTATCATTCATGATTAAAATAAAATTTTATTTATAAACATGAACTTGTCTGATGATTTACATTTATACATAATACTTTTTAAGGAATTTGCTATTGATAGGCATCATAACTTTTCGACCATCAAGTTCTGAGAGTTGATAAGCTCCATTTGAGAAAACTCTGCTCACAATATAGGGACCTTCCCACTTTGCGTCGAATTTGCCTTTGCTCATATGAGTCATAGTCATAGGACGTCTGACTGTTAGAACAAGTTCCCCTTTTTGATATGCTCGAACTCTGACTTTCTTGTTAAAAGCTCTTGAAATTCTAGCTTGATAGAATTCAATATTCTGTTGAGCAGATAATCACTTTTCATCCAGAGCTTCTAACTCCTGAAGTCGAAGACGATCATTATTCTCGGCAGTAAGTTCATTAGCGATTGCTATCCTTAAAGAAGGAATTTGAATCTCTAATGGAAGAACAGCTTCGCATCCGTACACCAGAGAGAAAGGTGTACATTTAGTAGCATTACGAACTGTAGTACGGTAAGCCCACAAACATTCACCAAGTTTCTCACTCCAATTGCGTTTGTTAGTAGAAACAAACTTCTTTAAGAGCTTGATGATGGTCTTGTTGAAAGCTTCTGCTAATCCGTTAGCTGCCGGATTATATGCGGTAGAAGCCACATTGTTGATCCGATGATCGTCACAGAATCGATTAAATTTCTGACTGACGAACTGTGGACCATTATCATGAATAATACGTCGAGGAACACCAAATCTGTATATGACATGATGCTTGATAAAGTTGATGACATTGGATGTCTTGACTTCAGATAAAGGAATAGCTTCGGCCCATTTGGAGAAATAATGGTTATTGCGAGAATGAACCGATGACCTTTTGATGATGGCGGATTAATCGGACCAATAATGTCCATGCCCCAAGCTTCGAAGGGCCATGATGCTGCCGTCGGATGCAGAAATTCCGAGGGTTGATGAATAAAATCCGCATGGATTTGACAAGCTTTACACTTCCTCGCATATTCGATGGCATCTGATACCATAGTAGGCCAGTAATAACCCATACGTCGAATACGGTCTTGAAGTTTTGGTCCAGGCTGATGTGCTCCACAAATTCCATCATGTGCTTCACGAATGATCTGTTGAACCTCATCACCGGCAACACATCGAAGAAGTAAACCATCATAAGCTCGACGATATAAGGTTCTTGTGGTGTGATTGTAATAGAATCTGAGTGATCGTCGTCTGATAGATGCCGCTTCACTCGGATCCTCTGAAAGAATATCATACAATATGAAATCTAATAAAGGAAGTCTCCAATCTTTATCCGTATTCTGAGTCTCAGCTGAATTATTGAAGATGAATTCCATGCTAAAATCAGATGAAGATGATAGTGATTAACGACTAAATCCAAATCCTCTTGTTGTGTTGACATCATGAGATATTGATTCTTCAATGTCAACTGGAAGTCCTAGAGTTAGATTGTTTTCGAGATAAAATAATTCTCGATTGCAAACAACAATCAATTGATGACGTCTAATTGGAATAGCCAACACCGCCGCAAGATTGGCAAGAGCATCAGCTTCTGTGTTATATGCTCGTCTAACATGCTCGATAAAGAACCCTTCAAATGAAGAAGCTATAGATATAGCCGATCTATGATAAGGAACCAGATCTTGATGGCGAACTTTATAAGTACCCCTTATCTGATTGACAATGAGTTTAGAATCTCCATACGCTTCCAAATGTTGAATATTTAGATGTTTAGCGAGTTGAAGACCAATAAGCAGTGCATTGTACTCAGCTACATTGTTTGAACATGGTTGATCAAGAGAATAAGCTCTTTGGATAGCAAGACCTTCTGGCGACACAAGAACAATTCCAACTCCAGCGACAATGTCACCATTAGGACCTATTCTCGAAGCTCCATTAAAGAATAGACGCCAAGTAGGATCTTCTTCAGCAATTTGGTTTGAATCTAGGACTTCATCTGGGATTTCATCATAGAGTTTTAAATTTTTTGGAATTGAATGAGCAGCCAGAAAATCAGCTAAAGCTTGTCCTTTGACTGATTTCTGAGGAATGTAGTGCATATCATACTGAGCAAGTAAGATTCCCCAGTTAGCCAATCGAGAATTCAAAACACTCGATTTCTTCATCATGACCCGTATAGGATTGATCCGAAAAATGACATGAATAGTCTGACCAATGATATAATGTCGTGTCTTTTGGACAGCGAACATCAAGGCTAGACATTCTTTTTCGACCGGTGAATATCGAGGTTCAGCTCCGGTCATAGTACGACTGAGATAGTAAATGGCTTGTTCATGACCATTTTTATTCTTTTGAGCGAGCAATGCACCCAGTGAATGACTCATTGCTCTGGTATATAAGAGGAACGGTATTCCTGAGACAGGAGGTACCAATACTGGAGGGTCATCAGACATTGTTTTATATCATCGAATGCCTTCTGACATTCATCATTCCAGACAAAAGAAATACCTTTCTTCATAAGTTTATTGAATGGTCTGTAGCGTCCTGAAAGATTGGAGATGAATCTTCTGATATAAGTGATCCTTCCTTGAAATCCTCGTAGCTCTTTTAAGGTGCGTGGAGGACGCATCTCTTGGATGGCTTTGATCTTCTCGGGATCCACGTGTATACCTTTAGCGGTAATGACGAAGCCGAGAAATTTACCACTAGAGACGCCTAAGAAGGACTTAGTAGGGTTCATCTTTAATTGATGCTTACGCATTAGATCAAATATAGTCTTCAAATCTTGGATGTAATCCTCTTTTTGTCGACTTTTGACTGCAAAATCATCAACATAACATTTGACTATTTTCTGCAAATGTTCACGGAATATAGTGCTCATAGCTCGTTGATAAGTTGCTCCTGCATTCTTGAGACCGAATGGCATCACTGTATAACAGTATGTACCGATCGGCGTTCTGAAAGAAGTGTGCTTCTCGTCATCTGGAAACATTTTGATCTGATTATACCCAGAATACCCGTCCATGAATGACATCCGTTCAAACCCACAGGTATTATCGATCATAACATCAGTGATCGTGTCACTCCCCGTTCCCAGAATACATATTTTAATACGTATATTGCTTGGATGTATTTATTTAAGTATTTATCATATAGTATCATGTATTTAAATTCCTCTAGTTTTATGTTAATTAATTATCTGCTCTTTAATTTTCATGTTAATTAATTTTCTTCAATTTTATTACCTGTATTTTATTTCCTGCTTTAGTCTCACTTTCGGGTTGGCCTTGGATGACTCCCCGCAGACCCGGCCCATTAACTCCCACCTACCACCCCCTTTGCTATTTAAAGTCCCCCTCTCCATTCTCTCTCCTCATTACTCATTCTCACCATTACTTCTTCTTCTTCCTCTCATCACTCACCACCTACCAGCAGCAGGAGAAGGCAAGTGCAATCTTGCTTCTCCTTCATCCATTTTTATGGATCATTACTCTTTCTCTCAAGATTCTGAGAGAGTTTACTACTTGGCATTTTCGATTTCTATGGCCGATTTTTCCTAGATCTAAGTTGCTATATTTTCGGTTATTCATGGGTTTTAACCTCCCAACTTAGCGTGTTTCTGGCTGGGAACTTCATTTTCTGGCTTGGGACGAAGGCTTAGTCACGCACACGTTCTTACGTGGCTGCGTGTATTTTTAGTCACGCACACGTCTCTACGTGTCTGCGTGTATTTTCAGTCACGCTAACGTTCTCATGAACGTGCGTGTATTTTCAGTCACGCTAACGTTCTCATGAACGTGCGTATATTTTTAGTCACGCACACGTCTCTACGTGTCTGCGTGTATTTTCAGTCACGCTAACGTTCTCATGAACGTGCGTGTATTTTCAGTCACGCTAACGTTCTCATGAACGTGCGTGTATTTTTAGTCACGCACACGTCTCTACGTGTCTGCGTGTATTTTCAGTCACGCTAACGTTCTCATGAACGTGCGTGTATTTTTAGTCACGCACACGTCTCTACGTGTCTGCGTGTATTTTCAGTCACGCTAACGTTCTCATGAACGTGCGTGTATTTTCAGTCACGCTAACGTTCTCATGAACGTGCGTGTATTTTCAGTCACGCACACGTCCACGAGTGCGTACGTGGATTTCTTATCATTTTCCACACTCACACTGTGTATGCCAACATGAACCATTTTTCACGCTCACTCTGACTAGACTTGTTGGCGTGACTTTTAGCCTTAGCTTAGACTTGCTGGCGTAACTTTTAACCAGGGTGTTTCTATTTGCTCTATAACTTATTCATTTAATGATGGCATGATAATTCTTCTATTATATCCTTACGCCTTTTGGCGTGAACTTGATAAAATCATGACATGTTAATATTGTAAATATGGATTGTTATGTGGAATGTGTCATGTGTCTTGATTGATCCATGGATACCCAGATTGACTGGAACTTAACTCTGAGGAGTTACAGACTCGACCCCATGTAATACTAATTGACTTTCATGCCTTGATACCATTGATAATAATGGTTATCTTGACTATAATTGATCATGCGTTCCTAGTTGGAACTAAGAGACTGGCTAGTCGTCTTATTGAATGAAATGAATGAGACACGTTCATGTAATGAACTATTGTACTCGATTAGCCAATCCCGAATATTGGCATACAGGCACATGCAGGTTTCAAATTATTTATTTATCTATTTTATAAAAATAGCATGTATACTTTATGGTCAAGGCATGATTACTCCGTGGTTAGAATTGATTGTTGCATCACGCTATGTAAAACCTACAACCTAGCCGCACGGGTATCGTTGTAGAGTTGCGCATATCGTACCCCGTACAAAAGTACTCATTTGAATGACCATGATCCACGGCATGGAACTTCACTCAACGTAGAGACTATTAAGTTAAATAAAATAATGATGGCATGGAGAGAATAGATTCCCGAGTTCTTACATGGCAGCCCCCTTGGGACTATTAAGTGCCCGACGGGCCGGCTGGTTCCCACAGATACGGTAAATCTGTCACACGGGCAGGGAACGGTATCTGCTTATATTATTGTACATGCTATAACGGCGGGCGTCCCGCTGGGACTCGTCTAACTACATGATTGGTGCAATTAATTGATTGGATAGACTAGCCTTACTTGTACATAGTAAGAACTGAGGAATCCCTAATTACACAATTCCAGGATAACTTGGGACTCACAATAGCAAGCCGTAGTAGTTGATTGGCCGTTCAAAATGATTTGTTTGTGTACTGTATCTACTCCGTTGCCTAACTGAGATGATCAGAATGTCAGGACATGACGGGCTAACTTCTGTCCTTGTTTGGTTGGGAGGTTGGTTCGAAGTGTCTTGATGTTATGTGAATCCTAGTGGGAAGCAGAGATCTATTACTATATCCTCTTACTTACTGGTTTAGTCCTTCATATCGTCCTCCCTTGTGGTACTTGCTATTAGAGGTCTAACCTCTCTGGTTTTGCATGGCCAGATTTAGAGCCGGTCCCCGAGGATCCAGCTTACTTCTACCTCCAAGATGGTCAATACTAGAGGGATGATCGCAGGAGGACTCGAGTGGGTTTCCTTACTTCACCGCTCGTTTTGTCATTTACTTCATACTTAGCCGTTTGGCACCGACATGTTAGTCGGATTGTCTTGCTCTTACTTTCGCATAATTGTAACTAAAGTCAGACTGCAGCTGATAACAATTATGTATATACTTGCTATACCATCTGGCTATGTTTTGTAAAGCCAGATCTCAAGAACATTTTGACTGAGCATTTGGGACGCCTTACTGCTTTATCTTACATGTTCTCTATTTCTATTTCTTGTTTTGAATGATTGAGACAATAGATGTGAAATGACCATAGTAAGACTTTCATGTAGTATGCACCCCTTCGTCTGGTTAGACAGCATTGATCGTATTATTCGGTATTCATCTACCCGTAATACGTAGCTGGCTGAGTCATTCCCCCGCTCTCCAGTATTCTGGTTCTGGGGCGTGACAGATCGGTAGAGGGAATTCGTCTTTAGGACATGCCGCATTGAGATCGCGAAAGTCTATGCATACTCTGATCTTGCCAGTCTTTTTAAGGACAAGAACTATATTAGCCACCCAATCAGGATGTTGTTCCTCTCTAATAAACCCGGAGGCCATGAGTTTATTGACTTCAGCTTCAATTGCATCCATGATGTCTGGACGAAATCATCGCTCTTGTTGCTTGACCGGTTTAGCATTCGGCAGGATATTGAGTTTATGAGTTGCTATCTGTGGATCAAGTCCTGGCATATCTTCATAACTCCAAGCGAAGACATCGATGTATTCACGAATAAGTTTGATCATGTCTTGCTTATCAGTTTCTGAAAGACTTCCACTGATGAATATTGGTTTGGGGGATCCCTCTTCACCAACATCTATTTGAACAAGTTTGTCTTCAGTCGGAGGTTCTTTTTGTTCGAATCGGAACTCCCATTGATTATCTAACCTTTGGGCCCATTGTTCTGATTCAGGTGAGATTTCAAACCCATCTTCGTCTTCATCACTTTCTTCAGAACAGTCAATGAAGACCATATTGAAAGACAGAATGTTGCAGTGGAATTCACCGATACTTGTATCAGAATCCCAAGAGGTAGTACTAGAAGAATCGGATCTCTTATCTTCGTCAGATTCAAGATCTTCATGGATAGTATTGATAAAGGGAGTAGGAGCAATATAACCTAATCCGTATTTCGTCCTTCCATATTTTAAAGGAGGGATCCGAACAGGCATTCTTCTTCCTCTCCCATTACTGAGGCCAGTTCTGAAGTCATAACCCATATTTTTAATGATGTCTTTAGATTGCTGACTATAACGACGTAGTTGTAATCTTCCAGTATCATCGTTTTTGTCATCATCTTCGGGGTTAGAAGGATTTTGGGGTCCTTTGTAAAAGAATATTGGAATGTCTCCTGGTTTTCTGCTGGGAACCAGAAAGTATGAAGTTTGTGCTGATTCTAGGGATACATCTGTATGGAAAGTCTGTACAACTCCTATGGTTATTATTCTCAAGTCATCTAACAAATGTAAATAACTATGAACATGATTACACACATCAACATACTGTAAAGATGGAGACTTTTTATTAACTTCAAAAGTAGCAGTATTTACATTGGAAGAAGGCTGAGCCTTAGAGATCTTAGCCAAATCAATGACTAAAGGAGGAGAATAATTAGAAGGAGTTTTGTTTTGATTAAGATCGATAACAAATGGCTCAGAAGAGGTGAGCTCCCTTGAAGTTTGAGATGGAAGAGTAGTGTGCCCTCCAACAGGGATTACTAGAGTATCCTGTTTTATATGTGAAGACACAGGAACTGTAGTACGCCCACTAACAGGAATGATCAGTGTATCTTGAGTAGACGACTGAGGTAATGGAGAGATCCGTCCACTTACTGGAATGATGAAAGAACCTTCTCTAGAGGATTTGGGAGATTGTTGCTGAGTAGTTCGACCTTTAACAGGGATTATTAAAGTCTCACTTTGTGAATCCTCTTTTACCATAGCTTGTATCACCCTTGTATACTCTTCTTTATACATCCGGGAATCATTGAAATAAGCTTTAATCCTATGGAAGGGATTTATATCAGCAACTTCCTTTTGTACTCTTCCATTGCTATCAATGTATTTAAAGCACTGATGAAGAGTAGAAGGCACCACATTATTTTCATGAAGAAAGGGCCTCCAGAAGAAGATTATAAGATCCCACGATCTCTATCACATAGAAAGTGACTTTAGATCTAAAATCTCCAATCTGAAGTTTCAGATGAATCTTTCCCAAAGGCTCGCTTCGGCTCTGATTGAATCCCAGGATAGTAGTAACCGTCTTGGAAAGCTTGTGAAGAGGAATTTTTAATTCATCCAACAGGCTCTTCGGCATTATACTTATAGCAGACCCTAGATCAATGAGGATACGATCTATCTTCATTGTATCGATATAACCGGTGTAGTAGAGAGGCCGATCATGTCGATTATCCTCCAGTAGCATGTCATCTTGTGTAAAGGTGATATTTGGGATAATCTCCAATACACTGTTGCAATGTAAGCAAGTAGCAGGTTCTTCACCTGGCTTCTTTAATTGTGCAAGACAAGAGTCTGCCTGAAGAAGTGCTTCACTTAACGTTTCCCGAGTCTCTTTGGAAAGACGTAGAAGTTCAAAGAGTGACATTCTAGCTGGAGTATTAGCAAGTTGTGCTAAAATGTCAAAGTTATAAGGTTTTTGAAGCCCAAGAGGAGGGGACTTCTTGATAGGATTATCAAACCGAGCCTGTTGTTTTCCTTTCTCAAGAGTTGTGGGCTTGGAAGGAGCAGGCTCAACTGGTGCAGTGGAAGGAATAGGTGCAGCGGGTGATTCTTCTTCAAGAGGAACATTAGGAGCATCTTTGTCAACAGGAGGGATATTAAGAGTATCCTCAGGACTTTTGGAATAATCCTTTAGATAATATTTCCCTGTTCGAGTAGCACCAGCAAGTGCTTCTTCTTTATCTTTTGGCTCTGTATCAGGAGTAGATCCGAGAGAAGTCATATGACATGATTTAATCTTTCCAGCCTTCTTGGACTTTCGAGATGTAGTCTTTTGAAGAGGAGATTCAAAGTCTGCCACTAGATCAGGATAAATCCACATGATTTCTCCTGTTTCCATAGTGATTGGTACTAACCCTTCAGATTGTGGAGGAGGAATATTCACTATCTCAAGAGTTGCCTTGGGAATAGGAACGATCCCGCTTTCCAGGAGTTGAGGAGGGAAATCTCCGAATTGCATAGAAACGACATTGGATGTGACGGTCTTCTCTTTCGAAGTAAGAGAGATAGCTCCAGATTTAATCATTTCTTGGATCTTTCCTTTCAGTACATAGCATGTACGAATTGTATGACCCAACATTCTGTGGTATAGACAGTATTTAGGATAATCTGTCTTACCAGCTTCATCAGGTTTCTTGATTTCAGGTAATTGTATTTTATTACCTTTCAGCAGGCATTCAAAGATACCAAGGACATCATCGTCATCAAAAGAGTATTCTTCCTTGGGGTAAGGTGTTCTCGGTTGTTGAGTTGTAGAGGCAGGAGAAGTTTGAACGGTCGATGCATCTTTACTCTGAAGATTAACTTCAAGAGTTTCTTTTCCCTTGCTTTTATTGAATTTAGCAGTATTTTGACCTGTTTCTTTAGGATTCATCTGTACTCCTAAACCTTTGAAGGTTTTAGCACTGATCTCTGCGGCTTTGGCACTAACTATGCAGGAAGGCCAATCTTGAAATTGAGTGGATCCTGTCCACATGCTGATTATTGGTAACAAATTTGATTTGCATGTGTCGATTGTGACAACATCAGGAGTTCCAAGAGGCATCTTCAGAGCTTCTCTTCGAAACCGTTCAATAAATTCCTCTGTAGTTTCATTATTTTTCTGCTTGATTCTTATAAGAGCAGACATAGTCATGTCATTGAGCCCTTCATAGAACCGTTCAAGAAACATTTGTTTGAAACCGACAAATGAAGTAATACACCCATCCGGGAGACTTCTATACCATTCATAAGCCGTTCCTTTGAGACATCCGACAAACACCCGAGTAAGGAGGACGTCGTTTGGTTGCAGCTGGTCAGTCATCACTTCAAAGTGATTAATAAATTGACTTGGAGAAGTGGTTCCATCATAGAATGAGATAGTAGGAGGCTTGTATTTAGGAGGGTATGATACTTGCTTCCATTATATAGGATAAGGTTGCTTGATGCCTAACCTTTGTAAACCATCTTTCTGTTTGAATGCCTCAAATTGAGTTCGGAGATTCCTCAATTCTTCAGTAACAACTCCGGAGGACTGTGGAGTTGTAGCTTGTAGAGAATAGTTGGGAAGAGGAACAGCATTATAAGTACTACCCCCAGCTCCAGAGTGACTAGGAACTGTTTGAGCTTGCCCAGGAGTATTGGATTGGACTGCTGGAGGAACATGTACTGGACTTACACCAGTATCAATTGGTGTAGCTTCTGGTACAGTCTGTCGATTTTGCAATTGGGTTGCCATGAGTTCATACATCGACTTCATATTATCAGCCATAGACTTCATTTGCTGTTCCAAAGAAGCAATTCTTTGTTCTTGAGGAGTCATGGAAGAAGAAGGTTCATCAGTATTCCCATCGACCATATATGTTGTGACTGTGCGAGGGATTATTGATGAACTGGTGGATGTTGTTTGTTCTGAATCACTGCTTTGTGTATCAAAGTCAGTTATAGGAGAACTACCCCCAGTAGGAAGAGGTGGGAAGTTAGATTCCCCAAAAAATTCAGAATCATCTTCAAGAATCAAAGTCCTTTGAGTAGAAGCCATGACCCTTGATCTGGTGCCTCTATATACTCCATCTGGACTATCATTTCTACCCCCAGTATCCCGAGAGGTCATGTTGACAGAAGCATACAGAGGTTCATCTTCATCAGGCATAGGTTCATACTGAATCCGATTGAAAATAGATTGTCGTTTAGTTTGACATATGCATTGCATTGTGACTCTCGGCTGGAAGTCACATTCATGATCAACATGGTCCTGATCTATTGATTGACATCTGTACTGAATTATGACTCTTGGCTGGAAGTCACATTCAGCATGGTCCATTGACACAGAATTATTCCTTCTCTTCTGTTGAAGATGTTCTCGTAGATTTGTCTGTGAAGATTGAGGAATATACTTCCGGTTCTTGGGTCTTGATGGCTCTTGGTTATATAGAGAGTGATTAATGTGAGCCACATAATTTCTAGCATACTCTGCATCTGGATCTCTTGCTTTTGTTCCTGATTGGTATAGTTTTTTGACACCAGAAGTGCTTTCTAAACGGATTTGATCAAGTTTTGCTCTTAGATCAGTTGGAGGTAACACATTAGTTTTTGAAACTTGGAGTTTTCCTTCCATTGATCTGGATATTTGCAGAGAAGGAAGAGTTGGACCACCCCCTTGTTTGCCATTAAAATCGTTTGATTGCAAATCTTAATACAAACAGAACATTGTTACAATATAGGACTTAGATGTAGTCCTAGGAGTACACTTTTGTTTAATCTGGGTCCTAAGTGCCAATGGAGTGAGTGGTAATGCGTTGACTCCGTTGACGGACTGACGACGGTTATCGGTTCTCTGAAGGTGTAGATTGCTCTGGGTGCTGGAACTGGTTGAGAGGAGGAAGACGTTGAGTGTCTGTATCTGCCTCTCTGATGATCTTTGTCTGGATTGTTCGTATGTATGTCTCTCTGTGTGTGTAAGGAGGGAATGATTCCTCCATTTATAGCTGGGCAGGTTGGCTGCCCATGCGCGTATATATAGGATGCGCCGGTACGTGGGGACGCCACGTGGAGATTGCTGATGGAGGCGCACGGATGATGCGCCCTACTCGTGAGGTTGAATTCATCATACTGCTGTTGTGAGCCGGCACGTAGCAGAGGAGAAGATCTTTCTGTTGCTGAGATCTTGGATGAGTTGAGTCAAAGGACACGTGTCGTCGACCCATGGCTCGGAGATCTCTGATTTGGTGGGGGGAATGATTTGGTGGGATGCGCCTTGGATTGGGCGCATGATGAGATTTTGGCTCGTGACCTTTAAGAGTCACGAGCCGTTCTGGGCGTATGGCTTTTGAGGCGCATGCGAGCGACTTTTCTTCTGTCTTTCGGGATCAGAGATCAGTCTGGGGCGCATGGCTTTTGAGGCGCATGCAAAGCTTCAACTGGAGACTCTTCTTTTATCTTTAGGGATCAGTGAAGGGTCTGAGGTGCATGGCTTTTGAGGCGCATGTAGGTTTGGGCGCATGGCCGCGGAGGCGCATGCGGGTAGTCGAGTGGCCACGTGGCAGTAGCCGTCGGGATAGAGTCATAATGATGCTGATGTTGTGGACGCTTTGTTTTCTGCAAAAGCTGTCAACTGTTCAGACTTTGGGAGGCGTGCTGCCAACTCTGTCAGTAGCATTTAATGTTTGTGACATTCGATGGACAGCTGAGTGGGCGCGTCGGTTGGCGTTCCACTAGGCGTATGGGGACGCATGGGGGCGCATCCCCTGTGATGCGCTTGGTGCTGAAAGGCGCGTCTGTGTGATGCGCTTGACGTTGAAGGGCGCGTCTGTGTGATGCACGATCTGGCCGGCACATCTGCTTCGTGACACGTCTTCATTGATTCGGCTTTTGAGTTCTTCGGGGCTTTGATTGCTCTCCGACTTAGCTGAATTCGAAGGGGGATTCATTCATCATAAATACAAGTTCATGGCACTGACATCGGGAAGGTTGCCACTTGGTGCATGGGTTTGATTTGCCCTGGCCTATGAATAGCAACAGTTTGAGAGAGTTTGTTGTCTCTCCATCGACTTCTCGACGAAGATGGATTCGACTGATCCTCCTCCTTGGCAAGACGTTGTACTGTGGATGATGGTTCTCCTTGTTCGAAGAAGCTTTGACGGTAAACTCCTTCAGAAGATAAGAGCCCCAGGCGGGTAGATGTGCCTGTGCGTTGACGAGGAAGTGATTCACTCTGACGGGGCGGAGTGATGCGCTGGGAGACAGGTACAACAGGTTACAACTGTTGGAACACAGACTGCCTTGGTGGTGGAGCCACTGTCTTACGGTAGCAGCAGTTGATGGCGACCGTAGCACAAGTGTGCCCTATGAGGGGCGCATTATGCTTGTTGGTCGGCTCTCCTGATCGGTGCTTGTGAGTGATCACGTTGCACAGATCGTTGGAGGAGAGTGCCACCTTCGTACCCCCTTCAGGCGCATGGCAAGGCCAAGCGTCGGGGTGGTTAAATGAGTGCTGCGCCCCTGATTTAATACCAAACAGGCATCCCGATCAATAGTGGGGGAACCACAGCATTTGAAGTAACTTGAACGGACCTCAAACGCACAACCAGAGGAGGCGCGGGAGTTCAAGACCACTGGATTTGCCTTACTCGACTTGATTGTGCACGAAGTAGATGCGCCCAAGTGAGACAAGGACTTTGAAGGTCGGCTCGTTCTCGGCGCCGCAGCACTCGAGTCGACCTTGTACAACTTACCATCAGCAGCGCGCATGATTGTGAGCGCATGCTTCTGGCTTGCTGCTGGCATAGCATGTTTGGGACGCATGGCCCGCGCTGCCTTGGACTTCTTCGTACCAGCCCGTGGGGTGCATAGTACTCAGATTCTAAATTATCCTCGCCATGACAGCGAGTGAAGAACTTGCAGCCAACCCAGAAGAATACTGCAACTTTTGTGGCTCGAACGGGCTCCCTGGATAATGGGCTCCCTTTTCTTTGTTTATTATTTTTTTTGGTGCCCTCTTCAAAGGAGGCAAGAGGGCTCTATATATATAGTGGAATGAGAGCTCTCTTCTTCTCCTTTCCGATGTGGGATTAAAAGCAAGATCCCTCCTTTTTCATGCTTCTACAAGACCCCCTTCAAAGTTTTTAAAACTTTTGGACAAGTTTTGAAATACTTTGAACAAGAAGCATGAATGGTAGAGCTGTTTAGGTGTGACAATCCTATCAGAGGTAGTATGGACGTGATAGGTTTGGGTACTTCCACTGGAGAATTTATGTGGACTTATCATCCATGGCGCACCTTGGTTTTAGGTACAGATTAATAAGTTGAGAGAGAGAGAGAGAACCAACATATTTACTCAGAGGTAATATGGACGTGGTAAATATGGGATTGATGGTAGAGCTTTCCTACTTAGAGGGGATATGAACGTGGTAGGAATGACTCTGGAGGGATATACGCGGAACTACTCAGAGGTAATATGGACATGGAAGATCCGCTGGGGATAGTGTAATCCTTTACTCTCCTTTTTTTTTTAGAAATAAAGAAGTACACCATTTTCTTCGATGTGTTCATTTTTGCTTGTCATGAACTTTGATGATTTGTGTGGACCTATTATCTTTTGCACACCTTGGCTTTTAGGTACAGATAATAAGTTTGAAGGAACCAACATGTTTGCTCAGAGGTGATGTGGACATGGCAATCATTGGGTTCAAATGATAGAATCATCCTACTCAGAGGTGTGATGGACGTGGTAGGAATGATCCTGGGGGATACGCTGAACAACTCAGAGGTGATATGGACGTGGAAGTTCGGCGATCAATGTACGACAATGCAGGGGTTGTTTGTACAAGATGTTTACTCAGAGGTAATGTGGACGTGGTAAACATGAAGGGTAGCGTCGGCTTACGTAGCGTAAGAGTCCGCTTTGAAGGGTGTAGAGGAACAACTCAGAGGTAATGTGGATGTGGTTGTCTTTCTACTGAAGGAAGCCACGGAACAGCTGGGTTCCCGAAGCGGATGAGTTTGTGGAAGGAGATTGTTTGTGAATCCCGATGATTGGGCCCACAGATCCCCTTGGGGAAGTACATGTCTGAAGGATGTCAAGAATAGTACTTCTTTAGGAACTTGTCGTTGATGGGCATTATAAACAAGTCTCCATTGGGTTTGGCGAGGCGGTAAGCACCGTTTGAGTATACCGTCTCTATGATGAAAGGTCCTTCCCACTTGGGCGTGAACTTTTCTGGTGTCTTGTGAGTTAACACCATCGGCCTCCTGACTGCCAGAACCAGGTCACCAACTTGGAAAGTCCTCTGTTTGACCTTCTTGTTGAAAGCCTGTGATATACGGGCTTGGTAGAGTTCGATGCATTGTTGAGCTAGGAGACGCTTCTCATCGAGTGCCTCCAGTTCCTGCAGACGACGACGTTGATTGTCCTCTTCTGTGAGTTTGTTTGTTATTGCCACGCGGAGTGAGGGTATCTGGATCTCGAGAGGTAGTACCGCTTCGCTCCCGTAGACCAGAGAGAATGGTGTGTTGCCTGTCGGGGTCCGTACCGTTGTGCGGTAGGCCCAAAGACATTCGCCAAGCTTTTCATCCCAGTCGTGTTTATTGGATGACACGACCTTTTTGAGTAGCCTGACGATGGTTTTGTTGAACACCTCTGCTAACCCGTTTGCTGCCGGATTATAGGCGGTGGACGCCATATTTTGAATGCGGTTCTTGTCACAGAACCTGCTAAAAATGTGGCTGATAAACTGAGGACCGTTGTCATGAATGATCCGCCGGGGTACTCCAAAACGGTAAATAACATGGTGTTTGATAAAGCTGACCACCCTGGAGCTCTTTACTTCCGCCAGTGGGACTGCTTCTGCCCATTTGGAGAAGTAATCGGTGATGGCCAGGATGAAGCGGTGTCCTCTTGATGAAGGAGGGGTGATAGGTCCCACAATATCCATGCCCCAGGCTTCGAAGGGCCAGGAGGCGACTGTAGGATGTAGTGGTTCAGACGGTGTATGTATGAAGTCAGCATGGAGTTGGCATGCGTGACACTTCTTAGCATATTCAACAGCGTCGGTGGCCATGGTTGGCCAGTAGTAGCCCATACGTTGCAGTCGATCCTGTAACTTAGGACCGGGTTGATGAGCTCCGCAAGTTCCGTCATGAGCTTCTTGGAGGGCTTCGGCTGCTTCTTCGTTGGACAGGCACCGAAGGAGGAGCCCATCGAAGGAACGTCGGTACAGCATTTTAGTAGCTGTGTCATAGTAGAATCGAAGAGAGCGTCTCCTGACTGAGACGACTTCCTTCGGGTCCTCTGGAAGAATTCCGTAGACAGCAAAGTCGATGAACGGGAACCTCCAGTCTCGGACATTAACACCAGTGTTCGTCGGCATGGCGTGGGCCACTTGCAAGCACAGGTTGTTTCTGGGACAAATCAAGTCTCAGCCTGTTACCGTGACATAGTGTTGAGTCCCAAACGGCGCTGCCAATGAGGCTGCGAGGCCAGCCAGAGCGTCAGCCTCCAAGTTTTATAGACGAGGCACGTGTTCGATGAAGAACCCGGTGAAGGTTGAAATGATGTTCAATGCAACTTCATGGTAAGGGATCAGATCTTCATGGCGAACCTCGTACTGCCCTCGAATCTGGTTCACGACGAGTTTTGAGTCACCGTAGGCTTCCAGATGGTCCACCCCCAGCTGTTGTGCGAGTTGGAGTCCCATGACGAGTGCGTTGTACTCGGCAACATTGTTGGAGCACGGCTTTGAAAGGGAGTAAGCACGCTGGATGACCAGCTGATCGGGGGAGACTAAGACTACCCCCACTCCTGCGATGATTTGGCCTTTGGGGCCTGTTCTCGAAGCGCCATCGAAAAACATCCGCCAAACGGAGCTTCCTTCGGTGACGTTGGATTCTTGGACCTCATCCGGGATGTCTTCATAGAGTTTTGAGGATTCTGGGATGGGGTGTGCAGCTAAAAATTCAGCCAGAGCTTGACCTTTAACAGCTTTTTGCGGGACAAACACCATATTATATGGTGTTAGCAAAATCGCCCATGTGGCTAGCCGAGAGTTTAATGATCCTAGCTTCGTCATGAGGACTCTGAGTGGATTGACTCGGGAAATGACATGAATTGTCTGGCCCGAGACATAATGACGAGTCTTCTGGATGGCAAACACCAAAGCCAAGCACTCCTTTTCAACGGGGTTGTACCGATGTTCGGCCCCGATGAGCGTTCGACTGAGGTAGTAGATTGCTTGCTCATAGCCTGTATCGCTGTTTTGAGCCAGCAGAGCGCCAAGGGAATGATCCATGGCACGGACATAAAGAAGAAATGGTTTGCCCGTGACAGGTGCCACCAGGACTGGTGGGCTCGTCAAGTAGGCTTTGATGTCGTCGAAAGCCTTCTGGCACTCCTCTGTCCAGACATAAGAGACTCCCTTCTTCATGAGCTGAGTGAAGGGTTGACATTTACCGGAAAGGTTTGCTATGAACCTCCGGATGTATGCCAGACGTCCCTGCAAGCCTCGAAGTTCTCGAAGATTCTTCGGAGGGTCCATGTTGAGGATGGTTTTGGTCTTCTCGGGATCAACATGAATGCCTTTCGCCGTGATGACAAAGCCCAAAAATTTGCCGCTAGAAACCCCCAGGAAGGATTTAGCGGGGTTCATTTTGAGTTGATGTGCCCGTATGAGATCGAAAACTGTCTTCAAATCCTGTAGGTGATCTCCTTTGAGGCGGCTCTTGACTGCGATGTTGTCAACATAGCATTCAACTGTTTTGCAAAGATGTTGACGGAAGATGGTGCTCATAGCTCGTTGGTATGTTGTACCGGCATTTTTCAAGCCGAAGGGCATTACTGTGTAGCAGAAAACACCCTTTGGAGTCCTGAATGACGTGTGTTTCGCGTCATCGGAGAACATCTTGATTTGATTGTAGCCTGAATGCCCATCCATGAAGGACATGCGTTCAAAACCACATGTGTTGTCGATCATCACGTCGGTGATCGGAAGCGGGAATTCGTCCTTCGGGCAAGCAGAATTGAGGTCCCTGAAGTCGATACAGACTCGTATCTTCCCATTCTTCTTGGTGACAGGTACGACGTTGGCTACCCAATCTGGGTGTTGTTCCTCACGGATGAAGCCGCTAGTCAAGAGTTTGTCCACCTCCTGATCGATGGCATTCATGATGTCCGGACGGAAACATCGTTGTTGTTGTTTGATAGGTTTGGCATCAGGTAAGATGTTCAACCTATGCATTGCAATCTGTGGATCGAGTCCTGGCATGTCTTCGTAGCTCCAGGCAAAGACGTCGATATACTCTTTAGCCAGCTGGATTAAAGCCTCTCGGTCTTCTCCTTCTAGGCTTTTGCTGACGAAGATGGGTTTGGAAGAAGATCCGTCCCCAAGGTCGATCTGCTCGACTTCGTCTTCGGTGGGAGGTTCACGTAACTCAAAACGAGACTCCCATTGCTCTCCTAGGCATTGAGCCCAGGGTTCTTCTTCGAAGGGTTCCGGCGTTTGGTCTTCACCTTCACCTTTTTGAGGTTGTGCTGACGTCATGTTAGCTGACAGCACTTTTCTGAAGATTGACCCGATACTGGTATCAGAATCCCAAGTCGATGCTTCGGACGAGTGGGAATGTTCTATGTCTTCTACGTCTGAGCTCTCTGGGGTTGATGGCGGCGTGACATAGCCTATCCCCCGTCGAGTTTTGTTGTAGTAGTCTTGCGGCCTTCCTTTGGGTGTTGAACACTGGAGAGGGAGAGGTCTACCCTTGCCATAGTTTAGGCCTTTGTTGCTTTTCTAGTCGTAGCCCATCTTCTGGATGATGTGCTTTGTTGTATCTGTATACCGATAAACTTGTACTCTGTCGGTATCAGGTTCAGGCTCGAGTGGCGGGAGGTCTTGATGACGCTCGACTTTGCCAAAAATGACGGATCTTTCGTCTCGGCTTCGTGGAGGGTTTATGAAACAGACTCCTTGAGACGGGACTACTCGGTTTATATTATGGACGGTCGTTATTTGTGTTTGCAACGACCGTAAAGCGTGATCTAATGTATACATGGCATTCCAATGTGGAAGACAAGAATAATTAAAAGACACTCTATTATTGATGAAGTACGAGATTTTATCCCGCGGGATTGCATTGTCTAAGGAGGGTGCATCTACATCAGCAGAGATATATTCGCCAAGCTCCTTGTCTGTAAGCACTGGGGCTGGATCAGGAGAGTCCACCACAGCTTTGATCTTGGGGTCTGAGAGGGTTATGTGAGCCCTCTCTGGCATCTTGGATGACTGCGGGGGCTTGTCCTTGAGACGCACCTTCAGAGGTGCCTCAACTGCGCCTCCTGTGAGTGGTGTCTTCCCCTGTAATTTCGCCACCAGGGGAGCCGATGTTTGAGGCGGCTTTCCCTTGAGGCGTATCTTCAGGGGAGCCTCAAGAGTCGGTGCTTTCCCGGATAGCTTGATGCTCATTGGAGGCGCCTTCTGGGGTGGTTTGTCCTTTAGTCGGATCTTCAGTGGGGTATCTGGATTTGTCTCAGGCTCCGTGTCCGGCTCAGTTGCCGTCTCAGCCTCATCATCAGCATCGTTGGCTTCCTCCTCGTCAAGTGGCTTGTACAAGTCGGAATCGGTGAAGTAAGCCTCAATCTCTTTGAAAGGATCGATGTCTGTGAACTCCGTTCGGATGACGCCGTTGGTAGATACATATTTCATGCATTGGTGGAGCGTGGAAGGTACCACCATGTACTCATGTAGCCATGGTAGGCCGAGCAGGATGTTGTAGTTGACCTCGGCATCCACCACATAACAAGTCACCTCAGTTTTGAGGTTGCCTATGTGGCACTTCAGTCGAATCTTGCCCAGTGGCTCGCTTTTGCTAGCGTTGAAGCCACTGATACTTGTGTTGGAGGGTGCTAGCCGGTACATTGGGATCCCCAGTTTTGACATCAGCACCTTCGGGATGATGCTGAGGGAAGACCCCGGATCGATCTGAATCTGGCTCAACTTGACTGAACCGATGTACCCCGTATAATACAGTGGTCGGTTATGTCGGTGGTGCTTGAGCAGCATGTCTTGTTGGGTGAAAGTTATGTTTGGAATAATTTCCTCCGCACAATGACAGTACGCACAAGTAGTTGGGAGGTCTTCAGGCTGCTTGACCTGACTGAGAAAGGATTCAGCGTCCTTCAGAGCTTCGCAGAGAGCTTCTCGGGAGTCTTTGGAAAGACGCAGGAGTTCAAACAAAGATAAGCGCACAGGAGTACTGGCCAGTTGTGCCAGTATGTCAAAGTTGTGGGGCTTGGCTAGCCCCGAAGCATTCTCCTTCCATAGAGGTCTGTCGAAACGAGCCTCCACCTGCTTCTGCTTATTGGCTGCTGAGGGTTTAGACGGGCCCTCCTCAGGGATTGTGCCAGGAGGCACCACCTCGACAGCAGCTTCGTCGGACTAAGCGTTCTGTTGTGCACGCGTCTGCACTGGAAGTGCCTCTTCTGTTGAAGAAGAGACCGTACGGTAAGACTTGATCTTCCTGCCTTTTGATTTGGAGGTAGAGCGTACCTCCGGTTGAGTCACCTCGAAGACGAGGTCGGGGTGAACCCAGAGGACCTCTCCTCGAGATGTGGTGAGTGGGATGAGTCCACTCACATTGTCGCGGGTAGGTGGCAAGTTCACCACCTCCATTGTCGCCTTAGGGATGGGGACGACGCCATCTTGTGTGGTGGTCGACGGCAAGGTGCCGAACTGAAGTGACACCACATTGGCTGACACCGTCTTCTCTTCGTAGTCGACGGAGATTACATCCGCATTGATCATGCGCTGGATGTAATTCTTGAGGATGTAGCAGTCCTTGGTCGGGTGTCCGACAAACCGATGGTAGTGACAGTACCTCGGGTTGTCCACTTTTCCAACTTCATCGGGCCGCTTCGGGTCCGGGAGCTTGATCTTGTCACCCTGCTTCAGTATTTTGAAGAGTTGCAGGGTGTCTTCATCATTGAATGAATACACCTCCTTAGGTCTCGGTGCCAGTGGAGGCTTCTGAGTAGGCGCAGTTGCGCCTTTCGAGGCATTAACAGTCAATGCCTATTTCCCCTTTGCTTCTCGCCCGGAGTTGTTGGCTGCTGACCTTTTCCCCTTATCATCAAAGGCGGGGAAGCTGACACCCAGAAGACGTGCATTGGCCGCCTTCTTTTCTGCGTCTTTAGCTTCGATGATCAGGAAGCTCCAGTCGGGAGGGAGAGTAGAGTTGAGCCAGAGCTTCACTGCGGGCAGCATGTTCATACTGCAAGAGGAGAGGAGCGCATGTTCTGGCATGCCTGGAGGTAGCCTGAAGCAGGCTTGTCGGAAGCGTTCGATGAACACCCGAACCATTTCTTTCTCCTTCTGGCGTATCTCTATGAGAGATGCCATCATCATGTCCTTCCCGCCATCGTAGAAGCGATCGAGGAAGAGGCGCGTCAAGTCGTCGAAGGACGATATAGAATTATCGGGGAGGCTGCAGTACCAGTCATACGCCACCCCTTTTAGGGCCCCAACAAAGATGCTGGTGAGGAGCGCGTCCTTCTTTGGGAGATGCCCCGTTTGTGACTGGAAATATGTCCGGTATCGACGCGGAGAGTCCTTCCCATCGTATGGTGTGAGTGTTTGTGGTTTATATTTTGGAGGATAAACCACCTTGTTCCACTCGAGGGGATAAGGCTGGGGAATGCCCATCTTCTGGCGCTCCTCTTGCCTATTTTTGGACTCGAAGCGCTCCCGCAGGTCCTTGATCATTTCGACCACATCCTCCGTGGAGCTAGGAGTCGGGGAAGGTGGCACTATCTGAAGCGGAGCGTTTGAGGGTTCCGATGTCCGAGGTGCTTCTGTGTCGGAGGGTACCCGTTGAAGGGGTACACTCGACTCCCCATTAACTCCTGGGTCGGGACCGGTTGAAGGTGTTCTGGTCAAGGCCGACCGAATATCAAATACTGCTTGAGTCAGTGCTTGCATAGAGGCAGAGAGGGTTTTGAGTCCTTCCTCTAATGAGTCTATGCGCTGAACAATGTCCTGCGGTGGTACATCAGACTCGGCATCATCCCCAGCCATGTATACTGTCCTGACACGGCCAGGAGTGGATGGATTGGTTGAGGCTTCGCTCTCGACCTCACTTTCATGTGGGGGAGTCACGTCTCCTGGTGTTTCACCTTGGCCACCCCCAGTCACGTTCTGGAGGTCATTCTCGACGGGTGCATCTGTCAGGGCCTGATTGTCCTCGACTCCGTCTTGAAGGGCCTCTTCGTCTCTACCCCCAGCTGTGTCCTGAGGGACATCTTCGTTTCGAGGTGCTTCTGGGAGGCTGACTTTGCCTCGAGGATGAAGATCCGCCGCAGCTGTGCTTTGGACATCTTCGTCTTCGGAAGGAAGCTCAACAAGGGTTTGACTACCCCCAGCTTCCTCCAAGAACTTCTTCTTTGACCGAGTGCCTTCGAACACCCCGGAGGTCGAGACTGCTGCCTTGGTTCTCCTCGGATGGCTTTTGGATGAGGAATTGCCGGTCGTCTTCCGGAGAGATGAGGAGTTGGAGACTACATTGCATGAAGCAACTCTTGGCTCCTCTTCTGTTGACACCTTCTTCCCAAGGCGATGTCGGAGGGGTGTCGATGACTGCAGTCGCTGGAAGACTGACTGCCTTGGTGGTACTGCCGTCTTGCCACAGCTGTTGATAGTGACCACCGCACAAGTATGCCCCGTGAGAGGCTCATCGTGCTTGTTGGTCGACTCTCCTGACCGGCGCTTGTGAGTGATCACATTACGCAGGTCGTTGGAGGAGAGTGCTACCCTCACACCCCCATCAGGCGCATGGCAAGGCCAAACGCCGGGGCGGACAGGTGAGTGCTGCGCCCCCTGATCTAATACCAAGCAGGCATCATGATCAGTGGTGGGGGAACAACAACATTTGAAGTGACTTGAACGGACAAACGCACAACCAGAGGAGGCGCGGGAGTTCAAGACCACTGAATTTGCCGCACCCGACTTGGTTATGCACGCAGTGGATGCGCCCAAGTGAGATGAGGACTTTGAAGATCGACTCGTCTTTGGGACCGAAGCACCTGAGTCGACCTTGTACAGCTTGCCATCGGCAGCGTGCGTGATTGTGAGCACGTGCCTCTGGCCTGCTGCTGGCATAGCACGCTTGTGGCGCATGGCCCGTGCCGCCTTGGATCTCTTTGTACTAGCCCACTGGGGTGCATAGTACTCAGCATCCAAATTCTCCTCGCCATTACAGCGAGTGAGTCTGTCAAAGACAGAGACTTTTTGTGGCGCATCAGAGGTGATGCGCGGGGCTTTGGCTGCGCCCCTGCTCCGTCGACGCATCTTTCTTGCCTGAGAGGGAGATGGCTGGGGAATGTGGTCAGCCGCATGTTTCCCCGAGAGATGCGCTGCATCAGCGGGCGCACCTTGGTTGCTGAGAATGTCAGCAGGAAGGGAGGGCTGGATTGGCACATCCCCTTCAGTGGTGGTGCCCGAGGCGTCAACCTTGCGCACCCAGACACGGCAGGTCTTCTTCGGCTTCGGCAGCCGCTTCGAAGGACTCGCGCTTCCTTCAAAAAATGAACTCCTCATACGCCCGTTGATTGAGGCGCACGACCAGTGTCTTGTGGGAGGAGCCCACCTTCACGTCGTCGGCCTGTAACACGACTTTCTCGAAAGAGGAGAAAGAAGTCCCCAGCAGAGTCGCCAGTTTGTTTGATATTAAAATTGTTTGATTGCAAATCTTAATACAAACAGAACAGTGTTACAATATAGAACTTAGATGTAGTCCTAGGAGTACACTTTTGTTTAATCTGGGTCCTAAGTGCCAATGGAGTGAGTGGTAATGCGTTGACTCTGTTGACGGGCTGATGACGGTTATCGGTTCTCTGAAGGTGTAGATTGCTCTGGGTGCTGGAGCTGGTTGAGAGGAGGAAGACGTTGAGTGTCTGTATCTGCCTCTCTGATGATCTCTGTCTGAATTGTTCGTATGTATGTCTCTCTGTGTGTGTAAGGAGGGGATGATTCCTCCATTTATAGCTGGGCAGGTTGGCTGCCCATGCGCGCATATGTAGGATGCACCGGTGCGTGGGGACGCCACGTGGAGATTACTGATGGAGGCGTACGGATGATGTGCCCTACTCGTGAGGTTGAATTCTTCATACTGCTGTTGTGAGCCGGCACGTAGCAGAGGAGAAGATCTTTCTGTTGCTGAGATCTTGGATGAGTTGAGTCAAAGGACACGTGTCGTCGACCCATGGCTCGGAGATCTCTGATTTGGTGGGGGGAATGATTTGGTGGGATGCGCCTTGGATTGGGCGCATGATAAGATTTTGGCTCGTGACCTTTAGGAGTCACGAGCCGTTCTGGGCGCATGGCTTTTGAGGCGCATGCGAGCGACTTTCCTTCTGTCTTTCGGGATCAGAGATCAGTCTGGGGCGCATGGCTTTTGAGGCGCATGCAAAGCTTCAACTGGAGACTCTTCTTCTGTCTTTAGGGATCAGTGAAGGGTCTGAGGCGCATGGCTTTTGAGGCGCATGCAGGTTTGGACACATAGCCGCGGAGGCGCATGCGGGTGGTCGAGTGGCCACGTGGCAGTAGCCGTCGGGATAGAGTCATGATGATGCTGACGTTGTGGACGCTTTGTTTTCTGCAAAAGCTGTCAACTGTTCAGACTTTGGGAGGTGTGCTGCCAACTCTGTCAGTAGCATTTAATATTTGTGACATTCGATGGACAGCTGAGTGGGCACGTCGGTTGGCATTCTACTAGGCGTATGGGGACGCATGGGGGCGCATCCCCTGTGATGCGCTTGGTGCTGAAAGGCGCGTCTGTGTGATGCGCTTGACGTTGAGGGGCGCGTCTGTGTGATGCGCGATCTGGCCGGCACATCTGCTTCGTGACACGTCTTCATTGATCCGGCTATTGAGTTCTTCGGGGCTTTGATTGCTCTCCGACTTAGCTGAATTCGAAGGGGGATTCATTCATCATAAATACAAGTTCATTGCACTGACATCGGGAATGTTGCCACTTGGTGCATGGGTTTGATTTGCCCTGGCCTATGAATAGCAACAGTTTGAGAGAGTTTGTTGTCTCTCCATCGACTTCTCGACGAAGATGGATTCGACTGATCCTCCTCCTTGGCAAGACGTTGTACTGTGGATGATGGTTCTCCTTGTTCGAAGAAGCTTTGACGGTGAACTCCTTCAGAAGATAAGAGCCCCAGGCGGGTAGATGCGCCTGTGCGTTGACGAGGAACTGATTCACTCTGACGGGGCGGAGTGATGCGCTGGGAGAGAGGTACAACAGGTTACAACTGTTGGAACACAGACTGCCTTGGTGGTGGAGCCACTGTCTTGCGGTAGCAGCAGTTGATGGCGACCGTAGCACAAGTGTGCCCTATGAGGGGCGCATTATGCTTGTTGGTCGGCTCTCCTGATCGGTGCTTGTGAGTGATCACGTTGCACAGATCGTTGGAGGAGAGTGCCACCTTCGCACCCCCTTCAGGCGCATGGCAAGGCCAAGCGTCGGGGTGGTCAAATGAGTGTTGCGCCCCTGATTTAATACCAAACAGGCATCCCGATCAGTAGTGGGGGAACCACAGCATTTGAAGTAACTTGAACGGACCTCAAACGCACAACCAGAGGAGGCACGGGAGTTCAAGACCACTGGATTTGCCTTACTCGACTTGATTGTGCACGCAGTAGATGCGCCCAAGCGAGACAAGGACTTTGAAGGTCGGCTCGTTCTTGGCGCCGCAGCACTCGAGTCGACCTTGTATAACTTACCATCAGCAGCGCGCATGATTGTGAGCGCATGCTTCTGGCTTGCTGCTGGCATAGCATGTTTGGGACGCATGGCCCGCGCTGCCTTGGACTTCTTCGTACCAGCCCGTAGGGCGCATAGTACTCAGATTCTAAATTATCCTCGCCATGACAGCGAGTGAAGAACTTGCAGCCAACCCAGAAGAATACTGCAACTTTTGTGGCTCGAACGGGCTCCCTGGATAATGGGCTCCCTTTTCTTTGTTTATTATTATTTTTGGTGCCCTCTTCAAAGGAGGCAAGAGGGCTCTATATATATAGTGGAATGAGAGCTCTCTTCTTTTCCTTTCCGATGTAGGATTAAAAGCAAGATCCCTCCTTTTTCATGCTTCTACACCCCTTGATTAGGAGTTGGTAACAGACCCTCTTTTATAGACAAATTCTGTGCCCAATTCGAAGAAGTCGTAGAAGAAGACATTAAGGAATGTTTCTTCTTAGACTTATTCAAGTTTTGGGACATAGAATGTCCAGAAGGAAGAGTAGTCAAAAGACCATCTCCTTTTCTTTGACTAACAAAATTGTCAGTCAAAGCTGTTCCTGAAGTAAAAACTACTGGAACAGAAGAAACAACTAAAGAATTATTTCTTTTTGAAAGGACTTTGTGTGGAGGAGCAAGACCACCCCCAGTTCTAGTAGAACTTGGCAAAGAAGAAGAGATAGCTAAAGAGCTATTCTTCTTGGAGTATGCTGGTGACAATTTGGCTAAAGAGCCTGTATTGTCAGTATATAGAGTCTTGGCTAAAGAGCCAGATTTTGGTGAAATACACGCTGGAACAGATTTGGCTAAGGAGCCAATGCTGCCAGCGTGACTTTTGACTTTAGAAATACACGCTGGAACAGGCTTGGCTAAGGAGCCAGTGCTGCTAGCGTGACTTTTAGAATTAAGATTGCACACTGGAACAGGCTTGGCTAAGGAGCCAGTGCTGCCAGCGTAACTTTTAGAATTAAGATTGCATACTGGAACAGGCTTGGCTAAGGAGCCAGTGCTGCCAGCGTGACTTTTAGAATTAAGATTGCACACTGGAACAGATTTGCCTAAGGAGCCAGTGCTGCCAGCGTGACTTTTAGAATTAAGATTGCACACTGGAACAGGCTTGACTAAGGAGCCAGTGCTGCCAGCATGACTTTTAGAATTAAGATTGCACACTGGAACAGGATTGACTAAGGAGCCAGTGCTGCCAGTATGACTTTTAGAATTAAGATTGCACACTGGAACAGACTTGGCTAAGGAGCCAGTACTGCCAGTGTGACTTTTGGCTGCTGTTGTCTTCGAACACACAAGAGTGTGTGTGCTTGCAGTGGGCTCCTTGCCAGTGTTAGGAGTAGACACTGTGGCAGACAAGTCACTATTGGTTGCCAACTGATTCTTAGGGACATAGACAGATCGTCCCTTCGACTTGGCAGTAGTGATGGAGGCTGAAGTAGGCTTGCCACCCTTAGCCCGCTGCATTTCTTCGTAGGCGAGTTGATCGAATTGGATCGATATCACCTTCTTCGTCGAGTCGACTGACGAAGTGTCGCATTGAGTTGTTACCATCTCAGAAGAGAAGATGGTTTTCCCCAGCAGAATCGTCAATTTATTTTCCATAAATAAATTCGCTTTATTTATTGTGTATCTGGGAAAATTACAACTGTAGGAATCCGATCTAGAAGACGATCGCTTTATCCCTTGGACGATGCGAAGAAGAAAAGCTCTCAAAATTTTGACAGTAATTTAGATATCTCTGTCTCTGTACAATGAATAAGAAAAGAACTCTATTTATAGAGTCAAAAATAACCGAAAAAGATAACTGTCTTCACAGCCTCTGCATAGTTGAAAATCACGCAGGATTTAACATACGCAAGGTTGTGAGCAGTTACTGGACGTGGCCTGTAACTGTTGGACACATGGCAATCATGCATGAGTCGTGTGCAAGTTACAGTACACGCAAGCGAGAGATCAGTGGCATGGCTGCCACGTACTCTAATTTGATGAAATCCACGCAGGCTCGTTGAAGACGAAATCCACGCAGACTTAGGTCAGAAAGCTTCAAAATTCACGCAAACTTGGGGGCAGGAAGCTTCAGAATCCATGCAGACTTGGGGCTAAAAGCTTCAAAATCCACGCAAACTTGATGAAGGAACATAGAAGTTCAAAATACACGCAGTCTTGAGCCAGAAGGCTCAAAATATATGCAAGCTTGAGGCAGGGCTGCCAGCTGTCTTGATTTGACGTGCCTCGACTGACACAAAATCTCTGACAGTGATTACTTTGTCAGTCGCATTAAATGACAAGAAACTCTTTTGCTATGCCAACTTGATGAAGGCTGAGTCTTGCTGAAGAAGATTTCAAAAGTCACGCAATAGTCGGCTGTGATCTCTCGAGCTCCGTGCATACGTGGCATACGAGAAGACATTCTTCGACTGTCGTGCCGTCAGTCATAATGACATTTCTGACAAATGATGAGCTGTCTCTAGCGTGATTTTTAAACATTTATCTTGATCAACTCAGCGTGACTTTGAGACTCAATTCTGATCAACTCAGCGTGACTTTGAGTCTCAGTTCTGATCAACTCAGCGTGACTTTCATTTTGAAGGCCTACAGGAAGCAGTTCTACGACCTCTTCTATGAGAGATTTTTCCCCATCCATGTTCGAGACGCCCTCTACGACCAGTTCCTTCATCTAAAGCAAGGGAGCATGTCAGTAGATGAGTACGATACGGAGTTTAGCCGTTTGAGTAAATTTGGTGCGTCGTTGATACCGACGGAGCAGGAGAGAGTGAGGAGATTCCATCAAGGGCTTTCACCAGAGCTCAAGCCCTATACTACCACACAGTCTCGAGTCTCTCATGCAGCTATTTTAGAGGAAGCACGTAGCCAGGAGCTCCTCCGCAAGGAGGCACAGCATGACCAGAGGCGTCCTACCCCAATGTACAGACCAGTTAGAGTTGACCCGAGTGGACCTATCAGACGTCCCATGGCATACCAGCAGGAGAGAGCAGGGCCCTACCAGGCTCGAGAGAAGCCTATTTGCCATTTCTGTGGAAGACAATGGCACATTCAGAGAGATTGTCGCATTCGGTTGGGCCAGTGCTTAGGATGTGGGTCGAAGCAACACAAGGTCAAAGATTGTCCTGGACGACATGACTTAGCACCGCATCAGCAGACTCAAGGACCAACACTACTTACTTTAGCACTAGCTCAGCAGCAGATGCCAAGACCCCTAGCACCGGGAATGGGAGCACCACAAGGATATCAGCGGGGACCACCTTTACCTGACCAGGCAGCTCATATTAGGCAGGAGATGAATAGACAAGGGCGTGGACAGGCATTTACCATGGAGGCGATAGACACCCATCCGGGGATTGAGAATCTAGCAGGTATTACCCTAGTTATACCATTGTGTTATTAGTCATAACATGTTACCAAAACCACACCTTACTAGATAGTCTATAGGCATAACATAATACTTCCCTATGTTATGATTTACTAGTTCTTAACACAAAGGCATGAACACAATCATCGACACCAATAGAAAACTGTATGCATGATCTGTGACCCCGTCAATAAACTTGAAATGCTATAGAAAGGTTAGTCATTCAACCTCTAAGAACGCCTCTATGAACTTGACAAAAGTCCTCCACTTGAGTTAATAAATCAAGTGGTTATGACGTCAAATTCTACCAAGTATCATTTTGATGCCTCGACCGCAACTTCGATAATTGGAGCACAACACTAGCTACTTCTTTCCAGCAGATTTCATCCTTATAAATAACAAGTTATGAGTACTTACACTATTTTCATATTCAGTTCTTTTATATTTTTATTAAGCCTAATTTTAATTTCGAGGATGAAATTTTTATAAGTTGGGTAGGATGTAAACCCCCAGATTTTTTGAAATTTTCTTGATGATTTGTATTTAGGCTTATTCATTTTCTTTTATTTTTTTAGGAAACGTACATAGCAAAGAGTTTGTAGAGATTGTATTTGGTATTAAGAAAAATATTTTGAGAGTATTAGAATTATTATTTTTTTATAAATTATTAAATAACAAATGGTATTTTTATTGTTTTTTTTATATATACCATTTAAATGAGTTACCAATAAAAAGATTTTATAAATATATAAAATTGAAGTTATAAGCAAATTATTGGTATTTTATTTTCTAGTATTAGTAATTTGTACTTTATTTTCTAGAGTTAGTAATAGAAATATATATATATATGATTTATTAGATAAATATATATATATGTGTTTAAAAAAAATATTTATCAAAGGCCACTATTCCCCGAAGGGAACAGTAACTGAGTTCGGCCCACAGCATATGCCAAAGCCAGATTGGCCATTTATAAGTATAACCTGAGTTATACTTGTATAGAGAAATCGTACAGCCCATATATAGCAGTAGCTATATAAACCCTCCGCGTAGGAAAAACTCGCGACCATGAAACCCTAGTAAACTGTCTTGCCAACCTCGAGAAGCAACCCCAGCGTGATCCGCTCGCTCAGGCGCCGCCATCCCGCCGCCGGTGAACGGTCGCCGTCGCCTGAGCACCACCAGGCCGACCAAGAAAACAGAGTTCCTCTGTTACTCGACCGCGAGGTACCTCTCTTAACTACCACTTTTCTTCACGCGTAGTCAAAAATTTTCGATCTCGAGAGTTTCGATGTAGAGGCTACGCTACCCTCTAGAAGTCCCACCCACTAGTACCTGGAAGGATCACACCATTGAGTCGAAAATTCGACTCAAAAATCACGAAAAACCCAACTGTCGCCGACAGTGAGTAGCATCCCCGACACCCTGTTCGCTGTGTAATTTTGATCCATCCTGTAGAGAGTTTTGAAATTTTTTTTGAACAACATATTAGACAACCTATAGCACTTCATAACCCTTCTGTTACTTTAATTTTTATCTAATAAATGCAAAAAAAATCGATTTTAAAGTTTGAGGAAAAACTGATTTTTACAACACTGAATTTTTGGAAATTAACCGATACGTCGTGCGTTCCGACAAACCGGGTGATGTGGCCGCGCACTATACGCATCGCAAGGCGCGTATGGATGTTGCCGACGTGTGGGAACTGACAGAACTCGATTTCGTTGTGTGTGCGCGACGAAATCAGTGCGTATCCGTCGAGATACCCCCGTATCGACATTTTGCAAACTTGACCATAACTTCGTGCACGTTCGTCGGACCGACGTGAAACTTGCGCCATCAGGACCGTATCGATTTTTTGGTCCTGTATGCCAAGTTTGGTCCGATTCTGAGAAGGTTGATCGGAACGCCAAAATTGGCGGGCCCGCGATCCGCTCTAACGGGCGAATTTGTGCACAGCCCACCGGAATCCAACTTTGGACAGACGGTTGGGTTCGTCTCCTCAAACCGGTTCCGTAGACATGTAGTTTGACGACTTTAGAGACCGTAGGTTCTGGCACGCGTTTCGGTGCAAAACGGGTCTAACGGCGGACATCGTTTTGACCCAAAATTACGATTTTACCTCTGTTCCAGAATTGGACTTTTGGACAGGCGTTTCCTAGGTATTTCTTTTATACCAAATCTATTCGTGATGTTTATTTTAGCATCCGAGGTTGTTCGTAGAAGTTGGCTTTCATTGCTTCCCCATTTTGACGATTTGAGTCATCCAGCGTCACCATTTTGCACATTACCTCCAGGCAAGATACCTTGCCACCGCTATTTATTTATTTTAGCTCATATTTCATGCATTATTTATTTTTTTATGCAAAATAAACTGTGATACATGGCATACTTGTTAGAACTTACTGTTCAGTTATAATTTCTGCTATGTATTATTTTCTTACACACTAAACTTAGATTTAAGGGACCACCTTGTGTGATGCATTCATTGGCCTTGACACGTTGTAACACGAAGTTGTGTGTGGCATGTAGGACACGAAAGTGCGTGATTGGCTGGCCACCAGTGCGTACAAGCCGTGCGATAGGAATAACCGCTAATAGAGGTTGCATGCTAGTTTGACTTAGCGGTTATAGTGGTTGTGTTGTGGATACGACACAGTAGGCATTGGGCGGGGAGGACAATTTCTTAGCGTATGGGCTTCGATGCACTTTTCTTGTGACCCGGACTCTCCGCTGGAGATACGGGATTGATGACCCATGATTACTGATGGGGCCTCTGGTGCCCAAGGGGGACTACGCCGATCCTATTCAGCCAGGGCCCATGCGTAAGAAGGATTGTTCTTAACAACATTTCACTTAGAACGGTAGGCTACCCTATCCGTTAGGTACGAGTACTTTTGGTTTGGGTACTTGTATCTGACCGTGACTTGGAACAATAACTTGTAGCGGATTAGTTCGTCACATCTTGTCCTTGTTTGGTTGTAGGTGTGACTTACTACTTCGATGTGAAGGTATTGAACCTTGTTGGGGTCCGCCAGTTAGAGCCCCGGGACCCCGACATCAGCAGACTTACCGTCTCCCTACACCACATCATCAGACCCCGCCAGTTAGAGCCCCGGGACCCCGACATCAGCAGCAGCAGCCGAAGGAAGCTATATGTTCTTTCTGCGGAAGACCAGGGCATGATTACTCCATCTGCAGGAAGAGGTTGAAGCAGTGCTTAGTTTATGGGTCTGCCACCCACATGATACGGGAATGCCCAGTAGCCAAGGGACCTAGAGGATCGCTTTCGACTCAGCAACAGAGGTTTGGGCAGCATCTGCAGCAGCAGAAGGGACCTCAGGGGAAGGTTTATAGTCTAGCTCTCGAGCCGGAGCCGGAGCAGGTTTCAGAGCCAGATTACTTAGGTGACGTCATCACAGGTCATGTTTATTTGTATACTTTTCTAGCTCTATGTTTGTTTGATTCTGGTGCATCTCATAGCTTTCTATCATTAGAGTTTATGCATAAACACCATCTAGTAGCTACACCTACTGCGGAGATTAGTAGAGTGATGACGGGAGGAGGACCAGTGCCTATTAGATCTATTTATAGATGTTCTATTTTTATAGCCGGGAGAGAGTTCAGGGGACGATTCTTTGTGATGCCACTCCCCGGTTATGATATCATATTGGGGATGGACTGGCTTAGCTATGCCCATGCATCTATAGATTGTCATAAGGGTAGTATTTTGTTCAGTCCTCCAAGTACAGCACCATTCAGTGTCAGGAGGACAGGGCCGGAGATCAGCCTAGAGCCGAACTGTTGTGCGACAGTTGGGGACGTAGCACCGCCACACCCTATCATTAGGGAGTTTATAGATGTATTCCCAGAGGATCTTCCAGGGCTTCCGCCTGACAGAGATGTGGGGTTCACTATAGATTTAGTGCCGGGTTCATCACCAGTATTCCGGGCTTGCTATAGAGTGAATCCCAAGGAGGACGTAGAGATGAAAAAGCAGATTGATGACCTGTTGAAAAAGGGTTTCATTCGATCTAGTGCTTCTCCATGGGGAGCGCCAGTGCTCTTTGTGCCTAAGAAGTATGGTACAGTCCGGTTATGTATTGACTACCGGACCTTGAATGCCATCACCATCAAGAACAAATATCCTCTGCCCAGGATAGATGATTTGTTCGACCAGTTGAGTGGGGCGAAGGTGTTTTCCAGGATAGACTTGAGATCCGGGTACCACCAGGTAAAGGTTAGGGCAGCAGACATCCAGAAGACGGCATTCAACACGAAGTACGGGCAGTACGAGTTTCTGGTGATGCTATTTGGTCTCATAAATGTGCCAGCTATCTTTATGAATTTGATGAATAAGACATTCCACCAGTATCTGGATAAGTTCGTCGTAGTATTTATCGACGACATCCTGATATACTCGAAGACGCCGGAGGAGCATACAGAGCACTTGCGGATAGTTTTGGGGATTCTGAGGCAGGAGAGATTGTTTACCAAATTGCCGAAGTGCGAGTTCTTTTTAGACCGAGTGGAGTTTCTCGGCCATGTAGTCACTGGAGATGGAATCTCGGTGGATCCCAGGAAGATTGCTGCAGTTGAGACATAGAAGGCTCCGATGTCAGTTTCAGAGATCGGGAGCTTTCTGGGTTTAGCAAGCTATTATAGAAAGTTCGTCCAGGACTTTGCTAGGATAGCAGAACCCATGACGAAGCTGACGCGGAAGGACGCAGAGTACATTTGGTCAGAGGACTGCCAGGCAGCATTTGAGGAGCTGAAAAGGAGGCTGACGACCGCTCCAGTTCTGACATTACCTTCAGGTTCTGAAGGTTTCACCATTTACAGCGATGATTCTGGAAAAGGGCTAGGATGTGTCCTACAGCAGCATAGGAAAGTGATTGATTATGCATCTAGGAAATTGCAGACTCATGAGAGAAATTATCCTACCCATGACCTAGAGTTAGCTGCGGTGATCTTTGCACTCAAGTTATGAAAACATTACTTATACGGAGAGCGTGTAAAAATCTTTACTGACCACAAAAGCTTGAAGTATGTGTTCACGCAGAAAGAGCTGAACATGAGGCAAAGACGATGGTTGGAGTTGATAAAAGACTTCGACATCGATTTACAGTATCACCTCGGGAAGGCAAATGTGGTGGCGGATGCGTTGAGTAGGCATCCGATGGCATGGTATCTGATGATTGATCGGCATTTACGGAAGGATCTGGAGAAGCTCGGCATCGAGCTAGTTCGGCCAGGATCAGTGATACAGATGATGGCGCTTGACATTCTGTCAGGTTTGATGGAGCAGATCCGGAAGACACAGTCTATAGATGAGAGCCTTCGTAGACTTCGAGCCCAGGATTTAGCTGGATTGCTGGATGACTTCACTATAGCAGAGGATGGATCCTTGAGGCATGGCAGCCGATTGTGCGTACCGAAGGGAGAGCTAGTAGAGGCAGTCTTGCAGGAGGCACACCGATCGAGATATTCTATTCACCCTGGTGCTAACAAGATGTACCGTGACTTGCGGGAACATCTTTGGTGGCACGGGATGAAGAAGGATGTATCACGTTTTATCTCGAGATGCCTAGTTTGCCAGCAGGTCAAGGTGGAGCGCCAGAGGCCAGCTGGTTTGTTGCAGCCGTTACCCATTCCCGAGTGGAAGTGAAAACAAATTACGATGGACTTCGTCTCAGGGCTTCCTCGTTCCCAAGGAGGGAAGGATGTCATTTGGGTCATCGTGGACAGGCTGACGAAGTGTGCTTACTTCATACCCTTCAAGGTGGGGCTTTCCACCAAGAAGTTGGCAGAGCTATACATGCAGCAGATAGTTCGCCTGTACGGAGTGCCGGTGAGCATCGTGTCAGACAGAGACAGCAGATTCACATTCCACTACTGGAGGAGCTTGCAGGAGGAGTTGGGCAGTAGGCTCAAGTTCAGTACGGCGTACCACCCGCAGACAGATGGGCAGTCTGAGAGGACGATACAGACACTGGAGGATATGCTGAGGACCTGCGTGCTGGACTTTGGAGGATCTTGGGAGAGCCATCTGCACTTGGTAGAGTTTTCATACAACAACAGCTACCAAGCCAGTATCGGTATGTCTCCTTTCGAGGCACTTTATGGACGACGATGCCGCACACTGCTCTTTTGGTATGATGTCGGAGACAGAGTTATGCTTGGGCCAGAGATGATCATGGATGCAGCAGAGAAAGTCGGGATGATCAGAGACAGGCTCAGAGTAGCTCAGGACAGGCAGAAACACTGGGGTGATGCTAGTCGCAGGCCGATGGAGTTCGCAGACGGTGATATGGTGCTAGTGAAGATATCACCTACTAGAGGGACGATCCGGTTCGGACGAGGAGGGAAGCTGAGCACCAGATACATCGGGCCGTTCGAGGTACTTGGCAGGATTGGAGAGGTAGCTTACAGGGTTGCACTTCCACCCAACCTAGCAGGAGTTTACGATGTCTTTCACGTATCTCAGTTAAGGAGATATGTTCCAGACCCCACTCATGTGCTAGATCATTCAGAGTTGGAGGTCGGACCGAGCCATACAGTTTCTGAGCAGCCAGTGGAGATATTAGACAGAAGAGAGAAGAGGCTGAGGAACAAGGTTATACCCTTAGTACGAGTAGCTTGGAGCCGTCACTCTCTAGGTGAATCTACTTGGGAGAGGGAGTCGGACATGAGGAAGAGATACCCTTACTTGTTCGAACCAACCGCTGCGAGGGAACCACCCATTTCCGCTTGATACCTTAGAGGTTATTTTCGATCATAGCCTTAGTCATTTCTTGCATTGCTTGCTATGTTAGAATATTGTAGGGTCTTCAATCCTTGTGAATTTCGAGGACGAAATTTTTCAAGGAGGAAAGACTTGTAAGCCCCTGTTTTTCAAAAATTACTTAATTAGCGTTAATTAATTATTAATATCATTTTTAGCCTTAAAATATTTATTATGATTTTTAGGAATTTTTTTGAATTTTTAAATTGTCACTCCCCGTTCCCAGAATGCGTATTTTAATACGTATATTGCTTGGATATATTTATTTAAGTATTTATCATGTAGTATCCTGTATTTAAATTCCTCTAGTTTTATGTTAAATAATTATCTGCTCTTTAATTCTCATGTTAATTAATTTTTTGCAATTTTATTACCTGTATTTTATTTCCTGCTTTAGTCTCACTTTCGGGTTGGCCTTGGATGACTCCCCGCAGACCCGGCCCATTAACTCCCACCTACCACCCCCTTTGCTATTTAAAGCCCCCCCTCTCCATTATCTCTCCTCATTACTCATTCTCACCATTATTTCTTCTTCTTCCTCTCATCACTCACCACCTACCAGCAGCAGGAGAAGGCAAGTGCAATCTTGCTTCTCCTTCATCCATTTTTATGGATCATTACTCTTCCTCTCAAGATTCTGAGAGAGTTTACTACTTGGCATTTTCGATTTCTATGGCTGGTTTTTCCTAGATCTAAGTTGCTATATTTTCGGTTATTCATGGGTTTTGACCTCCCAACTTAGCATGTTTTTGGCTGGGAACTTCATTTTCTGGCTTGGGACGAAGGCTTAGTCACGCACACGTTCTTACGTGGCTGCGTGTATTTTTAATCACGTACACGTCTCTACGTGTCTGCGTGTATTTTCAGTCACGCTAACGTTCTCATGAACGTGCGTGTATTTTCAGTCACGCTAACGTTCTCATGAACGTGCGTGTATTTTTAGTCACGCACACGTCTCTACGTGTCTGCGTGTATTTTCAGTCACGCTAACGTTCTCATGAACGTACGTATATTTTTAGTCACGCACACGTCTCTACGTGTCTGCGTGTATTTTCAGTCACGCTAACGTTCTCATGAACGTGCGTGTATTTTCAGTCACGCTAACGTTCTCATGAACGTGCGTGTATTTTCAGTCACGCACACGTCCACGAGTGCGTGCGTGGATTTCTTATCATTTTCCACACTCACACTGTGCATGCCAACATGAACCATTTTTCACGCTCACTCTGACTAGACTTGTTGGCGTGACTTTTGGCCTTAGCTTAGACTTGCTGGCGTGACTTTTAACCAGGGTGTTTCTATTTGCTCTATAACTTATTCATTTAATGATGGCATGATAATTCTTCTATTATATCCTTACGCCTTTTGGCGTAAACTTGATAAAATCATGACATGTTAATATTGTAAATATGGATTGTTATGTGGAATGTGTCATGTGTCTTGATTGATCCATGGATACCCAGATTGACTGGAACTTAACTCTGAGGAGTTACAGACTCGACCCCATGTAATACTAATTGACTTTCATGCCTTGATACCATTGATAATAATGGTTATCTTGACTATAATTGATCATGCGTTCCTAGTTGGAACTAAGAGACTGGCTAGTCGTCTTATTGAATGAAATAAATGAGACACGTTCATGTAATGAACTATTGTACTCGATTAGCCAATCCCGAATATTGGCATACAGGCACATGCAGGTTTCAAATTATTTATTTATCTATTTTACAAAAACAGCATGTGTACTTTATGGTCAAGGCATGATTACTCCGTGGTTAGACTTGATTGTTGCATCACGCTATGTAAAACCTATAACCTAGCCGCACGGGTATCGTTGTAGAGTTGCACATATCGTACCCCGTACAAAAGTACTCATTTGAATGACCATGATCCACGGTATGGAACTTCACTCAACGTAGAGACTATTAAGTTAAATAAAATAATGATGGCATGGAGAGAATGGATTCCCGAGTTCTTACATGGCAGCCCCCTTGGGACTATTAAGTGCCCGACGGGCCGGCTGGTTCCCACAGATACGGTAAATCTGTCACACGGGCAGGGAACGGTATCTGCTTATATTATTGTACATGCTATAACGGCGGGTATCCCGCTGGGACTCGTCTAACTACATGATTGACGCAATTGATTGATTGGATAGACTAGCCTTGCTTGCACATAGTAAGAACTGAGGAATCCCTAATTGCACAATTCCAGGATAACTTGGGACTCACAATAGCAAGCCATAGTAGTTGATTGGCCGTTCAAGATGATTTGTTTGTGTATTGTACCTACTCCGTTGCCTAACTGAGATGATCAGAATGTCAGGACATGACGGGCTAACTTCTGTCCTTGTTTGGTTGGGAGGTTGGTTCGAAGTGTCTTGATGTTATGTGAATCCTAGTGGGAAGCAGAGATCTATTACTATATCCTCTTACTTACTGGTTTAGTCCTTCATATCGTCCTTCCTTGTGGTACTTGCTATTAGAGGTCTAACCTCTCTGGTTTTGCATGGCCAGATTTAGAGCCGGTCCCCGAGGATCCAGCTTACTTCTACCTCCAAGATGGTCAATACTAGAGGGATGATCGCAGGAGGACTCGAGTGGGTTTCCTTACTTCACCGCTCGTTTTGTCATTTACTTCATACTTAGCCGTTTGGCACCGACATGTTAGTCGGATTGTCTTGCTCTTACTTTCGCATAATTGTAACTAAAGTCAGACTGCAGCTGATAACAATTGTGTATATACTTGCTATACCATCTGGCTATGTTTTGTAAAGCCAGATCTCAAGAATATTTTGACTGAGCGTTTGGGACGCCTTACTGCTTTATCTTACATATTCTCTATTTCTGTTTCTTGTTTTGAATGATTGAGACAATAGATGTGAAATGACCATAGTAAGACTTTCATGTAGTATGCACCCCCTCGTCTGGTTAGACAGCATTGATCGTATTATTTGGTATTCATCTACCCGTAATACGTAGCTGGCTGAGTCATTCCCTCGCTCTCCAGTATTCTGGTTCTGGGCGTGACAAGGTTTTAGTGGTGGCCCATGCAGGTCTGATTTCAGACTTGTGGGGTATTTTGATTTATAGGATGTCTCAATCACACGTATTCCCCCTTGATCTCATGATTCGTTATTCTCAACCCTTGCTTGACATTCCGGTATCCTTTGACTTCGTTGATCCTTCATGTTCGGTTGTTTGATTGTTCTCTTGTCCCTTTTCTTAGGGGCACTTCGTCCGCATCGGTCAGAGCTGGACAACAACAATAAGAGCAACATGGACAACCTGACCCGGTTGGTCAGCAACAAGGGCCAATACTAACTCAGGAGGCTACCCAGAAAGAAGTGATAGTGAAACCAGCAGCTGGATCGCAGTATCCGGACATTCCACCACCACCCACAGTTCCACCTACCCAAGTGGACACACCAGCCCTTCTGAAGATCATGAGAGGAATGATGGCTACTCAGCAACATCAGATGTTGGCCCAGCAGCGCATGCACACTCAGCTACAAGAGCAGAATGTGTTGCTCAACCAAGGATTGCAGACAGCATTAGAAAGAGGGACAAGGCCAGGTTCAGGAGCATCAGCCAGGTTTTGCAAGTACAACCCCCGCCGTTTCGAGGGCACGGAGGATGCCATATCAGCAGATGCATGGCTTAAAGACATGGAGGCTATTCTGACAGCAGCTAAGGTACCGGCAGAAGAACGTGTGGATCTAGTGAAGTTGTTACTTCAGGATCTCGTACGTGATTGGTGGGAATCAGAGGAAGTGGGCATCAGACGCCCTGTGGCTTGGGACGATTTCACAACAAGATTCAAGACCAAGTACTATGAAGTTGTGGCACAGTTTGAGCTACAACAGAAGTTTATCAGCCTCAGGCAGGCTGGCAAGACTGTAGATGCTTATGCAGCGGAGTTCTGCAGATTGAGTAGGTTCGCCCCAGAGAAGGTAGCAACAGAGAGCCAGAGGGCCATGAGGTTTCAGCAAGGGTTTCATCTTGAACTCTTACAATTGATAGAGGGGCACAATTACCAAACTTTCGACGAAGTATTGACGGCGACTCGAAGGCATGAGATCACCATTCAGAGGCTTGCGACCAGGACTGGGGGTCAGAAGAGATCCCACAGTCAGATTGAAGGATGAGGGGGAGCAGCGCCCCGAACAACAGCACCATCCACTGGCGTTCGTATCCACGATGTGGCGATACGAGGACCAATACCACCCAGGCAGCAGCAACAGCAACAGAGGAAGAACCAGCAACCCCCGGTGGGCTGCACTTATTGTGGGAAGATGGGGCACACTAGAGATGTGTGTCGGACATTGAATGGATTATGTCTGATATGTGGAAATCCAGATCATCGGGTTACCACATGTCCCATGAATTCGAGGTCAGGAGGACCAGGGCAGCAGTTTCCTGCTCTGCCAGCACCAGGGGCAGGCCAGTATCGAGGACCAACGGTGGCAGTAAGGCCGTTGGCGCAACGACCGTTAGTGCAGCAGGCTCAGATGTTTCGGCAGCAGGGACCGCCGATGCAGCAACACCAGCATAGACCACCCCAGCATCATCAAGGCAGGGGCCAGCAGCAGCACCAGGCTAGGTCGCAGTATGGAAACCAGCAAGGAGGTCGAGGGTAGGCATTTATACTGTCCTTGGAAGAGGCATTGGCATCGGGAGATGTTGTGGCAGGTAACATTCTCGTCGCCTCATATCCCGCAGTAGCATTGTTTGATTCGGGAGCATCCCATTCATTTATATCTGCACAATTTGCTACACGACTAGGAATGGAGTTCGAGGCATTGCCAGGGAGGTTGAATATACTCACTGGTAATGGGCTCGTAAGAGTCAGTAGAGTTATTCTAGCGTGTAGCGTCGTAGTTTGCGGGCATTCCTTACCCGCCCGGTTGATAGAATTTCCTGTTGGAAATTTCGACGTTATCTTAGGCATGGACTGGCTGAAAGACAGTCATGCGACAATAGATTATCGTAGAGGGAGTATATCTTTTGATATTCCAGGCATGGAGAGATTCACCTTAGTCAGATCAGAGGCAACTCAGCGAGAGCAGGGAATAGTAGCGGCAATGGAAGAAATTCAGATTTCGAAGGTAGTTAAAGAATTTCTAGACGTATTTCCTGAAGAACTTTCAGGTCTACCACCAGTTAGAGATATTGAGTTCAGTATAGAATTGGCACCAGGAACTAAACCGATATCAGATCGAGTTTACAGGATGGCGGATTCAGAGCAGGCCAAGGTATATCAGTACATAGAGGAACTGAAGGAGAAGAAGTTCATCCAAGCTAGCGTGTCACCATGGGCAGCACCAGTGGTACTTGTGGGAAAGAAGGATGGGTCATCCAGATTGTGCATTGACTACAGGAAGCTTAACGCGGCAACAGTGAAGAACAAGTACCCACTACCCAGGATCGACGATTTATTTGATCAGTTGAGCAAAGCTAGAGTTTTCTCCAAGATAGATCTTCGTTCAGGGTACCATCAGGTGAGGGTTCGGAAGGAGGACATTCCCAAGACAGCGTTCAGGTCAAAGTATGGGCATTATGAGTTCTTAGTAATGCCGTTTGGTTTGACCAATGCTCCAGCAATATTCATGGATTTGATGAATCGCATCTTTATGCCATACTTAGATCAGTTTGTCGTTGTGTTTCTTGACGACATTCTCGTATACTTTGCTAGTGAAGAGGAGCACGAAGACCACCTCAGGAAAGTGTTGCAGGTTCTGAGAGAGAACCAGTTGTATGCCAAGCTCAGTAAGTGTGAGTTTTGGTCGGATCACATTTCCTTTTTGGGTCATATCATCTCAGGAGCTGGAGTAGCAGTAGATCCCAAGAAGGTAGAAGCAGTAGAGAGTTGGCCAGTACCCAAGACCGTAGCAGATGTGTGGAGTTTCTTGGGATTAGCAGGATATTACAGAAGGTTTGTGTCAGACTTTGCAAGGCTTTCAGCACCCATGACCCGCTTGACCCGGAAGGATGTACCATTCGTTTGGTCGGCAGAATGTCAGGCATCATTTGAGACTTTGAAGCAGAAGTTGATATCAGCACCTATTCTTACGTTGCCAGTTGGACCCGAAGGTTTTCTAGTATATTGTGATGCGTCAGGTAAAGGACTTGGATGTGTCCTTATGCAGCATGGGAAGGTGATAGCATATGCATCTAGGCAGCTTCGGGACCACGAAAAGAATTATCCAACTCATGATTTGGAGTTAGCAGCAGTAGTGTTTGCTCTGAAGCTATGGAGGCATTACTTATATGGTGACCGAGTGGAGATGTACACAGATCATAAGAGTCTGAAGTACATCTTTACTCAGAAGGAGCTGAACATGAGGCAGAGAAGATGGTTAGAGTTGATCAAGGATTATGACGTAGAGCTTCAGTATCATCCAGGCAAGGCTAATGTAGTGGCGGACGCTCTTAGCAGGAGAGGCGGCGCATTTATGTTGACAACGCAGAGGCATATCTTAGAAGACCTTCAGGAGATGGGCATCGAAGTTATACTTCCTAGTGAAGTAGGAGTTCTAACAAGTCTGCAAGTTCAATCTAACTTGGTAGGCAGGATCAAGGCAGCTCAGGCACAAGACCCAAGGATTCAGAAGCTTAGGGCAGAATATGAGTCAGGGCTCAGGAAGGAGATGAGAATTCATGAAGATGGTACACTTAGGTTTGGATCACGTCTATGTGTGCCTAGCGGAGATATTAGACAGGAGGTCATGGCAAAAGCTCACAGTTCTCAGTATTCTATTCACCCTGGAGGGACCAAGATGTACCAAGATATCAAGCAGCATTTCTGGTGGAACGGGATGAAGAGAGAGATAGCTAGATTTGTTTCCCGTTGCTTGGTATGTCAGCAAGTGAAGGCAGAACAGCAGAGGCCAGCTGGATTATTGCAACCGCTTCCTATCCCAGAGTAGAAATGGGAGCATACTACAATGGACTTTGTGACCGGTTTACCGAGATCACCAAGTGGTAAGGATGCTATTTGGGTGATAGTAGATCGGCTTACGAAGGTGGCACACTTTCTTCCTTTCAGAGTAGGACAATCTACAGAAAAGTTGGCAGAGTTATATATGCAACAGATAGTCAGGCAGCATGGAGTCCCTGTCAGTATTGTGTCGGATCGAGATACCCGTTTTACATCACATTTCTGGAAGAGCTTACATCACAGTCTGGGTACCAAGTTAAGATTTAGCACGACTTACCATCCGCAGACGGATGGGCAATCAGAAAGGACGATTCAGACTTTAGAAGACATGTTGCGAGCTTGCACTCTAGATTTTGGAGGGTCTTGGGAAAGTCACCTGTACTTGGTCGAGTTCTCATACAACAACAGTTATCAAGCCAGTATCCAGATGGCGCCGTTCGAAGCACTATATGGTAAGAGGTGCAGGTCACCGCTTGCATGGGATGACATCGGAGAGAGGAAGATGTTAGGCCCGAAAATGATTGTTCAGACGGTTGAAGTGGTTAAGAAAATTAGAGAGCGGCTTCGAGTTGCGCAGGACCGACATCGTCATTGGGCGGACCAACATCGTAGGCCGTTAGAGTTCTCCATTGGGGACCACGTATTCTTGCGGATCTCACCTACTCGTGGGGTCATTAGATTTGGCGTTCGCGGGAAATTGAGTCCGTGGTACGTGGGCCCATTTGTTATCCTTGATCGGATAGGCGATGTAGCTTATTGGTTATCCCTTCCACCTTCGTTACGAGAGGTGCATGACGTGTTTCATGTATCTCAATTACGTAGGTATGTATCGGACCCAAGTCATATCCTCGATCATTCGGAGCTGGTTGTTGGTACCAACCTGTCTTACGAGGAACAGCCTGTGTCTATTTTGGACCGAAGAGAGAAGATACTCAAGAACCGAACAATTAGTCTTGTCCGTGTTGCTTGGGGTCATCACTCCTTGGGAGAGTCAACGTGGGAACGTGAGGATGATATCCGATCACGGTATCCACACCTATTTGACTCACAAGGTATATATCTTTCTGTATACCTTGATTGTCCTATTTCTTCATGCTTATCACCTTATGGGTAGAGCTACTTGATATCGTGGATTGATGGATTTACATATATGGTACTTGCTTTTGATATGGTACAAATGATTGCTTGCTCACTAGAATTGCTTGTATTAGTTTAACTCCGATATTTCTACCTGCTTGGATTTGAAATTCCGAGGACGGAATTTTTCTAAGGTGGGTAGAGATGTCACTCCCCGTTCCCAGAATGCGTATTTTAATACGTATATTGCTTGGATGTATTTATTTAAGTATTTATCATGTAGTATCCTGTATTTAAATTCCTCTAGTTTTATGTTAATTAATTATCTGCTCTTTAATTTTTATGTTAATTAATTTCCTGTAATTTTATTACCTGTATTTTATTTCCTGCTATAGTCTCACTTTCGGGTTGGCCTTGGATGACTCCCCGCAGACCCGGCCCATTAACTCCCACCTACCACCCCCTTTGCTATTTAAAGCCCCTCCTCTCTATTCTCTCTCCTCATTACTCATTCTCACCATTACTTCTTCTTCCTCCTCTCATCACTCACCACCTACCAGCAGCAGGAGAAGGCAAGTGCAATCTTGCTTCTCCTTCATCCATTTTTATGGATCATTACTCTTCCTCTCAAGATTCTGAGAGAGTTTACTACTTGGCATTTTCGATTTCTATGGCTGATTTTTCCTAGATCTAAGTTGCTATATTTTCGGTTATTCATGGGTTTTGACCTCCCAACTTAGCGTATTTCTGGCTGGGAACTTCATTTTCTGGCTTGGGACGAAGGCTTAGTCACGCACACGTTCTTACGTGGCTGCGTGTATTTTTAGTCACGCACACGTCTCTACTTGTCTGCGTGTATTTTCAGTCACGCTAACATTCTCATGAACGTGCGTGTATTTTTAGTCACGCTAACGTTCTCATGAACGTGCGTGTATTTTTAGTCACGCACACGTGTCTGCGTGTATTTTTAGTCGCGCTAATGTTCTCATGAACGTGCGTGTATTTTTAGTCACGCACACGTCTCTACGTGTCTGCGTGTATTTTCAGTCACGCTAACGTTCTCATAAACGTGCGTGTATTTTCAGTCACGCTAATGTTCTCATGAACGTGCGTGTATTTTCAGTCACGCACACGTCCACGAGTGCGTGCGTAGATTTCTTATCATTTTCCACACTCATACTGTGCATGCCAATATGAACCATTTTTCACGCTCACTCTGACTAGACTTGTTGGCGTGACTTTTGGCCTTAGCTTAGACTTGCTGGCGTGACTTTTAACCAGGGTGTTTCTATTTGCTCTATAACTTATTCATTTAATGATGGCATGATAATTCTTCTATTATATCCTTACGCCTTTTGGCGTGAACTTGATAAAATCATGACATGTTAATATTGTAAATATGGATTGTTATATGGAATGTGTCATGTGTCTTGATTGATCCATGGATACCCAGATTGACTGGAACTTAACTCTGAGGAGTTACAGACTCGACCCCATGTAATACTAATTGACTTTCATGCCTTGTTACCATTGATAATAATGGTTATCTTGACTATAATTGATCATGCGTTCCTAGTTGGAACTAAGAGACTGGCTAGTCGTCTTATTGAATGAAATGAATGAGACACGTTCATGTAATGAACTATTGTACTCGATTAGCCAATCCCGAATATTGGCATACAGGCACATGCAGGTTTCAAATTATTTATTTATCTATTTTACAAAAATAGCATGTGTACTTTATGGTCAAGGCATGATTACTCCGTGGTTAGACTTGATTGTTGCATCACGCTATGTAAAACCTACAACTTAGCCGCACGGGTATCGTTGTAGAGTTGCGCATATCGTACCCCGTACAAAAGTACTCATTTGAATGACCATGATCCACGGCATGGAACTTCACTCAACGTAGAGACTATTAAGTTAAATAAAATAATGATGGCATGGAGAGAATGGATTCCCGAGTTCTTACATGGCAGCCCCCTTGGGACTATTAAGTGCCCGACGGGCCGGCTGGTTTCCACAGATACGGTAAATCTGTCATACGGGCAGGGAACGGTATCTGCTTATATTATTGTACATGCTATAACGGCGGGCGTCCCGCTGAGACTCGTCTAACTACATGATTGACGTAATTGATTGATTGGATAGACTAGTCTTGCTTGCACATAGTAAGAACTGAGGAATCCCTAATTGCACAATTCCAGGATAACTTGGGACTCACAATAGCAAGCCGTAGTAGTTGATTGGCCGTTCAAGATGATTTGTTTGTGTACTGTACCTACTCCGTTGCCTAACTGAGATGATCAGAATGTCAGGACATGACGGGCTAACTTCTGTCCTTGTTTGGTTGGGAGGTTGGTTCGAAGTGTCTTGATGTTATGTGAATTCTAGTGGGAAGCAGAGATCTATTACTATATCCTCTTACTTACTGGTTTAGTCCTTCATATCGTCCTTCCTTGTGGTACTTGCTATTATAGGTCTAACCTCTCTGGTTTTGCATGGCCAGATTTAGAGCCGGTCCCCGAGGATCCAGCTTACTTCTACCTCCAAGATGGTCAATACTAGAGAGATGATCGCAGGAGGACTCGAGTGGATTTCCTTACTTCACCGCTCGTTTTGTCATTTACTTCATACTTAGCCGTTTGGCACCGACATGTTAGTCGGATTGTCTTGCTCTTACTTTCGCATAATTGTAACTAAAGTCAGACTGCAGCTGATAACAATTGTGTATATACTTGCTATACCATCTGGCTATGTTTTGTAAAGCCAGATCTCAAGAACATTTTGACTGAGCGTTTGTGACGCCTTACTGCTTTATCTTACATGTTCTCTATTTCTGTTTCTTGTTTTGAATGATTGAGACAATAGATGTGAAATGACCATAGTAAGACTTTCATGTAGTATGCACCCCCTCGTCTGGTTAGACATCATTGATCGTATTATTCGGTATTCATCTACCTGTAATACGTAGCTGGCTGAGTCATTCCCCCGCTCTCCAGTATTCTGGTTCTGGGGCGTGACATAAATGATTTTTAAATAAGTTTCAATAGCTAAAATATCATTTTGCAATTAATTTAATTGTTTTAATATCATTCTGTAATTTTTAAATTTTTTTTTATATCAGTATAAAATTTATTAAATTGTTCGATATCAGTTTGCAATTACTCAAATATTTTAAAACTGTGGAATGCAAATTCTTATTTGCATTTACCTACTGCGGGGACCATTGTGTAAATTCCTAAACTTTGGGGGCCTAATCGCTAACCTACCCTACCCCCCCCCCCCACGATCACCCTCTCTCTCCTCTCATCCACTCCCTGCCCAACGACCGACGACCAGGCTGCCCCCGCCATTTCCGGCCAGCCCGACCGCCTCAACCCCTCTATAAAACTCCCCTCACATCCCACAGCACGATCACCCCCACTTCGACCCATCTCCGCCTACCACAGCCCCCATATTCCCCATTTAAATCCCGCCGCAACCCTAGCTCCGGCGAACTCTCGTCCAGCCCCCACGACGAGCGCCACCGCCCACAACCACCATCATCCGACGTGCCGCGACTAGCCGTACCCAGCGCCACCGGAGTGCCACCGCCCCGACGCCTACTCCGCCGGCCAGCACGTTTAAATCCCCCCCAACCGCCGGACACGTAAGTGGCAAGTGTCAAAACGTGTCGTGAGTAGCTCGTGTCCACGTATGTGGTTCGCCGTGTCCTGGCGAGCACGAGTATAGAACTGGACACAACAAACTCGTGTCATGCGTGTCGAAATCGACCCAGACACGTAGACTCATGTGTCCCTAACTGTCAGAAAACATGACTGTTTTTATATTTTTTTTTTATTATTAAATGCTTAAAACCTAAATAAAACTAATCTAAGCCTAACCCTAACACAACCAGCGGGTTGACCCCCTGGCCAGCCCGACCCGACTTAACCCCCCCCTCCCCCCCCCCCCCCCCCCGCGTGCTCTTTGGCTCGAGTTCGACCCCCCTTACTGCTGTTTCCATTTCTTTTTCTTTTCCTTTTTCTTTTTCTTTTTTTTTCTGTTATTTATATATATATATTTATATATATATGTATATACATATATTTGTATATATATATATGTATTATTGTACTGTATTATATGTACATATATACTGTATATATATATATATATATATATATATATATATATATATATATATATATATATATATATATATATATATATATATATATATATATATATGTGTGTGTGTGTGTGTTATATTTAGTGCTTTATTATAATATGTATGTATGTGTATATATATATGTATTTATGTACATATATGTATATATGTATATATGTTCATGTGTATATATATTATTATTATATATATACTATTATATATATATGTATACAATATTTGTATATATATATATATATATATATATATATATATATATATATATATATATATATATATATATATATATATATATATATATATATAAAATATATATATATATATATATATATATATATATAAGAAAACACTTAACTATAAGTATATATATATATATATATATATATATATATATATATATATATATATATATATTATATAAGAAAACACTTAACTATAAAGTATATATATATATATATACTTTATAGTTAAGTGTTTTCTTATATATATATATATATATATATATATATATATATATATATATATATATATATATATATATATATATATATATATATATTTATATTTATATTTTAACATATGTATGTATATATATCCATTATGTAAATGTCTATATATTTATATGAAAATATAAATATTGTAGATATACATTTTATATATGTATTTTACTATACCTAGTGTAGATTATTATTATTATGCAAACATACTTGTCATATCTTTATAACTACTAGGTATAATTTTATCCCATTAAAATATTAGTATTTATTAAGTATTTGTACGACTTTGTATTTTTGTGTATTTAAATTACTGCAACCATTTGGTGTCCAAGCCTAGCATTGGTTTTTGGGCCCAAATGTGTTTTCACACATTCAAGACATGTACAAGTCATATTGGACTTGATTCATGGCCTTGGTTCCTGTATTTGAACTTTGGTTCAAATTATATACATGGACAAAATATGCAGATAATTAATTATTTTAATTTTAATTGTGTGCAATGTTGTTTTTGGATTTCTAAAAATACTTAAATTACTGTTAAAATTTTGGAAAAATGGTATTTAGATACTATGTTAATTTAGCTAATTTAGTATAATTTTTATAGTATTTAATTTACAGTTTTACCACTAGTTTGGCATATGAAATCAAAACTCATTTTCTGTATACTTAGGAAAACTGATTTTTGTAAAATACTTGTACTGGTTAATAAATTCCATTAAATTATAATAAATTTTATAATTAACAAGGATCATTTTGGTACTTTATTTTATGTAAAACTAAGCTTTTTGTCTATCTCAAAAATTGTTAAAATACAATGATCATTTGATTTATTTATTGATTAATTACTTGTAACTTTTGTGTTACTTTGAGTTTTAAGCCGTGTTGAACATCACCCCTCACTAATGTAAAGACCCTAAAAAGTTGGTTAAAGTAGTGTGTCACCCCACATTGGTCTCCTATGCTAAAGTCATCATTTTGGCTAGGTGCCTAGTCACAAGTCGTGTTTCACCAATTAGTGTCTTAGCGTTTTAGCTTAGTGTAAAAAATAAGTTTATGTATTTATTTCTACAGTGACGAGTTACCGGACATCTATAGCACTTTTATCGCAGCTTGTCTTGCTTTGCTTTGCTAGAGGCAAGTACTTTCTACAAACTTTACATACGGTTACATAAATGAACTGCTAATCCAACCATGTTAAATACTGATCCTTGGGGTAGCAAGTTAAAGTATCACATGTTGTACTTTCCATTACTACCATGCTTAGAACAGTCTTTATGTATCTCTCACATGATTAGAATATGGGTTATGGGGAAACTGTTAGTAGCGTACGTGATCATGCCCCCTTACTCGTACGTACGTACCGAGCAAGGTTGACATTTTATATGTATACCTTATCGTAGGTGCACCAGCTGTATTTGTACGTATGTACATCTATCGCTTGTTTTACTTGTACGAAAGTACATTTTATATACTTGTACCACAGTACATTTTACATCTATTGACCGATCACGTACCTGCTATATTTTTAAACATTACATATACATCTGTCTCTATGACATATGTGTCCTTACCATGATAGATTGTGTGATGCCATGTTTCCAGTTATTTCCTCTTATGTTCATTTCCATGTTTCATATGCTAGTTTGCTAGATTCAGTAATTGCTCCCGTCCTGACAGGATAACGTTGTAGGTGTCCTTACTGAGGAGGAGTTACTCTGCGACACATATTATGGAGATACTGCCGAGGACCCGGCTTTACCATACGAGGATGTTCCTGCGGGGAGACTCGTCTAGTTTGCTTAGCTGTTTGGGATATTTAGTGTAGTCATGTATTAGGCTACATATTTTGTAACTGGACATGTATCCAGTTTTACATTTCAGATCACTTGTACTTTGGACTTATTTCTATATATGAGACGACTTTTATGTTTGGAGCATTATGACTTTTATTCACTTATAGAACTGTTAGCACATTTAGTCTTAACCTGTTATCTCTAGAACAGTTTACTATATTTTATCTCAAACGCAGGCATACATGACTCGGCCCGGCCCAACAATTTGGGTAGCGGGTCGTGACAATCGTGCAAGTGTTATTGTTCGGTTGGATACAGTACTTAGGACTTTGATTGAGAGGAATGTTGGATGAAAATGATTATGTCTTAATGGTTACGCGGATAACCACACCGTCGACATTCTTGTCTTGCGCGAGCGCAACTCCAGTCTCGCACATGTGTTGCGTCAGATTTGAGGCGATCGTTTTGCGAGAGCGCTGACATGGTGATTCATATCGCGGGAATGGTCAAACTCGAAAAATCAGGATGCGACAACTTTGATTGTCTCGACTTGTCGATTTGATGCGAAGGAAAATTCGAGGATGTTTAGACTTGCGATTGATGAATGAAATAAACTTGAGGATTGAGTAGGTCCAATTTGCGCATCACAAATTAATTAGTCTAGACGCAAAACAAGAGTTACGTCCCGATGAGGATAATTATCCCGCGGGAGCGTGCACGGTGATTCATGCCCACCGTGGATAATCTGACTCGCGTGAGATCGGGACACAACATTTTGTTAAGCTAGACGACCTTATGATCGATTACGTGAATTGGAATAGATGACTTAGGAAATGTGGAATGTGAAATTTTGGTTAGCGACTAAATTGTGTCATGGCGTGCTTGAATTGAGAAGGATTGATAGGCGAACTATATCGAACGTGTTTGAAGGAATAGACTATACGAAACGGCTTGATGAACGAGCGATATGTTCTTGTCAAGGATTGGTTGAACGTGAATTATCGTAGGATGGCTTTGCTGAATGAATCGGACCCCGTGCGACGAATGTTGGGATGTGTGTAGGAAATCTATGCTCGAAGTTTAAAAATCGGAGTGATGCGAGCTTGGATAGAAAACCCCATACTATTAAGTTGGTTTGACCTTAGGATGGGGTCAGTGTTGATATTGTTGTTTGGGAACTATGATTCCAATACTGATGGAAAGACATAGCCTAGCGGTTAGGCAGACGTTCGAGTGTAAAGTGGTAGGATTTGTGGAGGCACCACTCACGAGTATCGGTTGACATGCATGTATATCAGGAACGCTTGAATATGTACACGATCCGACTCGGGTGGTGATGGCGGGATTCGCTATCACAAGGCTTGGTTGAAATACATGTATTTTGGGGACGTCTAAGATATGTGCACGATCCATACAAAGTGATACGTTGAATTCAAGTGAGACTTGAGGAATGGAAAAGTGTCGAGGATGTTGAAATTATTTTGAAGAAAAGATTGAGCGTAGTGCGAGTGTGGCTCGGATTGAGAAAACGAATAGGTGTAGTTTGTGCGAGAGTCTTGAATGTTGAATAAAGTGATAAGTCAATAAGTAAGTGTACTCAGTTAGTTTCGAGGAAGAAACTTTTTCTGAGTGGTGTATGATGTAGTGTCCCGTCCCGCTCAGTCAATCGGAGAAATAGGAACGTCGACGGCGTTCGGACTTAGCCTTGCAACGGCTACTCGGAGACATCGCTCAGGTGGGGTAGTTTCGGTGAACTTGACTCATCTTAGCCTTCACATAATAAATTGTATGTTTTTAACTTACACGAGTAGGCTTAATAATAAAAGAGATGAATCCATATAGCTAAAGGGAATAATCCCGATGGGTCGAATTGAGTTAGAATATGGAAAGGTCCAACGGTCGGCTTAGAGTTGGTGCACGGCGTGCTTTAAAAATGACACTCGATCCTTCTTCCCGTGGCTTGGGAAAAGGAAAGTTGGTTGAGTAGGCGAAGTATGAACGTAGCCTAAGTCATAGGCGTCGCCCGCATGAATGCTTCATAAAGCATGCACGGTCCCGTCGTCCAAGGCTTGGCATAGCCTTGGCTTGCCCATGAGTTAAGTTGCGTTGAGCGGCTTGTGACCTAAGTCCAGGCACCCGAGTGACTTGGTCGTTCAAGTTGGATACGTGCACGGCATGATCCGTTAAGGCAAAGCATGATGCAGCCTTTGCTCGTTAAGTTGTTACGAAGTTAAGTTAGGCAAAGTTATGCCGGTCGACCTAAGATATTACAAGTACCGTCCCGCTCTTTTACGGTTCGTCCAAGTTAAGTAGTCCTACGATCTCAAGGCCCGTCGACTTGGACAGGAGTGTCGCGTAGAGCACGATTGGCTTAAGGCACGATGCACGGACTTAGTGTTTAAAGCAAGGACTACAATTGATTCAAAGTGAGTTTTAAGAAAGGATTATCAAATAGGCGTTCATGAGTTGAACCAAATGATAGGGTAACAAGGAAAGAATACTCGCGACCGTGGGTCGTCGACGGATCTCAAGGAAAGAATGCTCGCGACCGTGGGTCGTCGAGGGGTTTCAAGGATAGAAGTCTTGATCTTGGTTTTGATAGAGATGGTAATATTGGTAGAGAAATGACTGTGTGAGACGTCAGTTTGTGTCGAGTCTTGCATGGTCATTTGACAACTTGTCGACAAGGGCGATGAATCCTCGAGCGACAACCCTGGGCCATGGGACCGACTCGGCCTAGGAGGAAACAGGGTATAGTCGTACATAAGGTTTCAGCACAGGTTAAGCGGGAACTCACGATGGAGCTAGCTACTTGCGTCGAAAGGACCCCGATTAACAAAACTATACGTTAAGGTATAGCTTGTGATGCTAGTGGCCAAGTTCATATAGATGTCGGCAAAATAGTGGCTATCCGCGTGCATGCCTTTGGATTGAGTCGAGTTGAAGGTGTGTACAGTTAGAACACAAAGTTTGGGCCTAAGATTGGATTTCAACATAAGCGTCGTGCTTCAGCACGAGATGTGGCGTCGAGTCTCAAGTGTTGACATGTGAGTTACAAAAGTTGGGTTTGAGTTGTTCAAGTTTAAGTCAGGAAACGTCACAAGGCAAGTCGTTCAAGTGACACTAAGTTCACAAGTCTCGATTTGGTCAGTTAATGGTGGTCAAAGTAGTAAGGGCCGCGAGGCGGCAATATGGTTAAGTCTCACTGAATTGCGAGGCACGGCCTCAGCAAGGGTTTGTAGCACGGTCACATGGAAAATGGAGCTTCATCGCATAGTTGTATCTCTGATTTTAAGCCGTAAGGCAAACACGACTCGATGGGTTAACGTTGTTGGCACGAGAAGGGTCTTGAGGCAAGGTATGAGTTAACGTTGTTATTGCAAGCACGAGATGGTCTAGAGACACAGAATAGGCCAAGACGTCGGTCCTAAAACTGATCCTAAGGCAAGAGTAGAAATACAATCATAAAGGAAACTATGTTGCACAAAGTAAATCTAACGTGTTGGTTTTGTATGGGTGGGCGATGAGCTCATTCCACCAGTACAGTTGAGTACTGATACCCACATAGTTTACATGTGCAGGCACAGGTAGAAGCTCGTGGCGCGAAGCTCGCTTGGATGCGTCGAGACACGGAGTTCCTTGGCGATTCGAAGCATGCGGTCACATGGAGTAAAGACTTATATGGGACATAATGTATGGACGTCACCTTCCGAAGCTTCCGCTGGGCTCAAGACTTGTATTGAGAGATAAGAGAGAGCTGAGTGACTTGTAATGTGAGATGAGTGAGCCTGAGAGACTTGTAATATTGGCCTTGCGTCCTAATGTAACCGTTGTTTCGATATCAATAAAGAGCTTCTTTGAATAACTTGTATTTTGTTCTAAAATTTCCGCTGCATATTCAATGTCTCTGCTTGGGACTTCTGTGCGACGACCTCGTCGCAGCCGCTGAAATCGACCGTTATGGAACCCGCCTTGCACGAGCGCAATCTAGGCTCGTGCGGCATCACGCCTTAGCGAGGACGATCGCTCCTACGGGAGCGGAGAGTGACAGGAAGAAAGGCAATGACCTCTGCAGGTTGTTGATTCTGAATGCTATGAACGACTCTATGGCAGAGTCCTACATCCAGAAGGAGAAAGCAATAAATGTTTGGAAATCTTCTGAGAAGCACTACAAGTTTGACGAGGTTCAAAATCCATCTCGTCGAAAATTTCTTCACGATGCACTTAAAAATAAGACGGTAATGATGCCATAAGTCAAATAACTTCTGAAGTTGCAGCAGAAGCTGCAGGAGGAAGAAGGGCGTGAAGCAATAAGACAAGTTGATAGTGGGTGCAATAGTCACCAAACTTTCTCCAGGCTGGATCAAGTTCAAGACTAACATGTAATACAAGAAGATAGAAATCTGTCTTAAGGATCTTCTACCCTAGATTCATATTAAAGATGAAGCCAGAGGACAGCTAAAGGTTGGACTCATTGCCAAGCAGTTGGCCAAAGCCAATATGTACAGTTTGGCGATCACAAAGGAAAGCAGAAAGCTCCGTACAATAATAAGAAGGAGGAGGTTAACCAGCTGAAGGTTAAGTCGTCTTATTTCAAGTCAAAGTCGAAGTCAGAAGTGACATGCTATAATTGTGACAAGTTTAAAGATCACTTCAAGATGGACTGCAGGTCCAAGCCCAAACCGAAAGAGCAATGTAAGCTTAACCTGATTATTATGATTGCGCAAGTTGAACCATATGGCGTGGATACTAACTGGTGGATGGACATTGGAGCATTTTGCCATGTGTGCTTAAAGAAAGAACAGTTCACTAAGTATTTGCCTACTTATGAGAATGTCTTTATGGCGAACAAGAAGATGAAGTTCAGGGGGATCGGGACAGTGGAGTTGAAGTTGACTTCAGAGAAGTCACTTAACTGGAGTACGTGAAGCATGTGCCAATTGCCAAGATCCTGATCACGGTAAGGACAGAGTGCCACGGATACAACATCTATTTTGATGTGTTCTAACGTGTTTGAGTATCCATGATATATTTAATGTGTCTGACATAGCACCCCAAATTGTCCCAATCTTCCTTTAAAAACACAAACAAAAACATCCTCTTGATCTTTATTTTCTTTATCACTTCCTATTTAAATGGATTTGTGACGAATATACTTAGAAGGCTTCCTCCTTCCATAAGCAGAATGACAAAGGTTATTGAATGGACAATTCCAACCATCAAGATTGATCAAACAAACTCAAATCACTTCTTGGGCGCGAGCCGCGACTTGATCTGCTCCACCTCCATCGTGCCGACCTGGAAAGCCTGGGCCAGCACCGCGTCGGCACCACAGGGGACGACGCGAAGAGCATGGCCGCGATCGACTGCGTGCCCAGGAGCTGGCTGTTGAACACGACTAGGAACGAGGCATGCACGTCCCCATTGTTCTTCTGGAAGTGCACGAGACCACGGGGGAACACGAACACCTCCCCCTTGGTGATGTTCTTGGTGATGAGCACGTTGGCCGTGGTGATGAAGCACGTTGGCCGTGGTGATGAAGCCCACCTCGAGCTCGCCGTCGAGGACGAACGCCATCCCGGTCGCGCGGGGGTGGGTGTGGGGAGGGTTCACACCCCCCGGGGCGTAGTCGATGCGCGACATGGACATGCCGAGGGTGTTCAGGCCAGGGACATTCTCGGCCACGTTGGCTGTTGTGACTAGGGAACCCATGTTGTTGTTAGTGGCGCCCAGATTCGTGATGCCAAGGAAGGAGAAGTCGGTCTCGTTCACCGCGGCCGCGGGCTTGCACGCGAACCCGTTGAGTTTTGTCGTTGTGTCAATATGATCAACATGTTACATTAATGTTTCTCGACATATTCAGTAGTACATATGAAAGTAAACAAGTTTTCAGTGTGTTTACTAGAATTGAGGTCGGCGACGCAGATGTCTTGGAGCATGTCAGCGTCCGCGGCAAGGGAGGGGGAGACGAAGAAGAAGAAGAGGAGGAGGACGGGAGAGAAGAAGAGGATGAGGGAAGTGTTGTTCATCTGGTAGGCTTTAACGAGAGAGGTGTTTGTTGATGGCCTATGGTAGCAAAGGAGGGTGGTATTTAAACAAAGTTTCTTCAGTGTTTGATGAAGGAAAGAAAATATACTACAAGGCCTTGCAAGCAATGTTTTAAAAACCGGACCGATCGAACTAGATTGGTCCATAGTCCAACCGATAGAACCGATTTTTATAATATTTGTTTTATAACATGAAGGAAAAAAATATTTAAAAAATCATATAAACAAATGGCACATTAGTGTAAAATTTTATAATTGGTCATAAATGTATGCAAGTGCAATAATGGATTAATATGAATTAATATGAGTTGAACCGGGTATACCGGTTCACATGATTACGACGGTTGGATCTGTTTTTTTTTTCTTCTAAAAATTATCGGTTCTTAAAAATGACGGTTCAATCTGAACCGAACCGAAAACATTCACTATTCCAATTTGACACAATTGAAGCACCGATCTGGTCCGGTCCGGTTTTAATAACATTGCTGGCAAGGATGAAAATGAAACCAAGTGAATGTGAAGAAAAACAACTTAGTTGACATTGATTAGGTGTATTGAAAGAGTGATAATAAAGGAATAAAATTATAGTTTCTCGGACTAATCATTGACCAAGATGTTAAAAACTGGTTCACTGTGTGTTTTTTTTTTTTTTTTTTTTGGAAAATAACTCATTTCTTGGTTTGTAATAATCAGAACAATTTCATAGATGATTGATTGATGGATGCTCTCGTCCGTCAGCGGGTTTCGTTTTTTATTAAAGAAAAATGCTAAGTTTACTACCAAATTCTTACAATTTCACTCACCCACCTTTTACACATGGGTCCCACCAGGTCCCATCATCCCCCACACCCCCTCTGCTACATGCGCTCCACCCGACCCCACATTTATTCCCCTTCTCCAATCAAAGCTTGACACGTGGCGGGTTGTAGAAAAGTTGTAAGTATTGGTTGTAGGCATAGCAAAACTCTTTATTAAAAAGCATGAAATAGGCCTGTGTTTTGTACTCTGATGATTATAATAATAATTAACATAAAAGCATAACTTTTCAGAAGAAGGCAACATAGAATAAAAGGCACAACAAAACAGAATATTTGGAAGGCATAAACAGAACCCCTTTACCAGGACAAACCCGGTGTTCGAACCCATGATCACTCCCAAATGCACCTAGCTTCCCAACCAGGTGAGCTAAGCACGAACAAAATCCCTTTTCTAGTGTGTCAAAAAAAAAAAAAAAAACCCTTTTCTGGGGCAGGCTAATATTCTTCACAAAAATAAAATTTCCACAGCATACATAGGATAAGGATCGAACACCTAGGACTTACCTTCCACAAATTCCTCCACCCAACCAAACCAAATAGTTCTATTAATACACTATCGCCTGTTACCTAACCTCCCACCCTCCAAAATCTCATTCATCAAACTCACACTATTCTAATCCCATGTCGTTCCTATTTGTCAATAACCTATACATGTGAGAAAACAGGTCGGCATAACAGTGGTTAACTCACACTATTATCCATTTTAACCCCTACATTAAGGGTCACCCCAAACTACTGTTGGGTTCCTCCGAATACCACAGTCGACACCTATAATACATGAGACTTGTGGCGGACGATGGGTTATTGACTTGTGGCGGCTAGGCTTGGGAGAATTAGGATTAGAGAGGTGGAGAGGAGGCGATGTATATATAGGAGGGGGGGGGGGGGGGGGAGTGAGAGAGAGACAGGCGTTCGCTCTCGACCCAGTGGAGAAGAGAGTGAACAGTGCTCGCTAAAAGAGCCTTTGAGTTTGAAATAGGGGTGAGCATTCGGTTTATTCGGTTTAAACCGAACCGAATTAGCCAAAATCGAATAAATCGAAATTCTAAAAATGCAAAACCGAAACCGAACCGAATTAGCTAAAACCGAAACCGAACCGAACCGAATAATAAATTCGGTTTATTCGGTTTGTTCGGTTCGAATTAATGGGTCGGACCCAATGTTGAAATCGTGGTTAAATTATACTAAAAATTATAATTTTGATACACATATTTGTTGAATTTCGAAATTATGCACAGAGTTGGGCTAGTTGTTAAATTATCAATGTTAGAATTGAAAACACATACATAGAATTATTATTTTCAAAATATACATTTTCTTAAATTGAGAATATTTACATATTTGTATAATTCTTATTCGGTTTTCGGTTTGGACCGAAACCGAAACCTAAAACCGAAACCGAAACCGAATAAGAAATTATTATATTTTGAAAACCGAAACCGAACCGAATATTTTTGAAACCGAACCGAATCTCTTATTCGGTTCGGTTCGGTTCGGTTTTCGGTCCAAAACCGAATAATGCTCACCCCTAGTTTGAAATGTAAGTGTTGGTTGGGTTACCGGGTTTGGGTCTGGGTCGGAGGCGGGTTGCCGCCCGACCTGGATCCCCTATTCTTAAGGTAGGTGGGCTGCCCCTTTTGGGCCGAACTTTGGGTTGTTGGTTTAAATGGAGTTGGGCTGGCTTAATTGGTTAGGAATTTAGGAAAATTTAGTTGGCTGTTGGATTTAGGTTCAGGGGGAAATGTGTATACTAAATAATGTATACATATGTATACACAAATTTGTATTTATATATATATATATATATATATATATATATATATATATATATATATATATATATATAGTCCTTCTACAATACATGGGATGTATCAATACATCCCAAACAATTGCATTGAAAATGCATTGGAAATTGTGAAAGGTGTTTACTTTTGACTTTGACTTTTCCTGTTACTTTGACTTCGGTTTTAATCTGAACCATTGGATCAACATCCAATGATTCAGATTTGGGATGTATCGATACAATTTTTTACATGTGATGTATTGAAGAATTTTTCATATATAAATACACTCTAATTTACTTATATAAGTATACCTATGCTCCAAAGTATATACTCTTATATATGTATATCTTCCAATTACTACATATATTATGCATATAAACAATGAATTACTCATCTAATTTGATGAAAAAAATATTTTACAATAGGTATATTTAGTAATATTGGAAATTAAAGAAGGGGGGTTTACAATACTCGTACTTTTGTCGTCCCGAATTTTTTTCCGCCTACCGAATTGCTAACGAGGATACTGGATGAAATTTTGATGTTGAATTGCTAATAAGGGTACTAGATGCAATTTTGGAGACTGGACTTTCCCGCCGGACTTTCCGTCTAACCCCTCCGCCCCTGCCGCCGCGGATGACGACGACTACGATGACGTCATCTCCGACGACTCTCATCCTCCTCCGCCAGCAGCGGCGGAGAATCCGCAGTCCTCCTCCGTTCCGTCCGCCGAGGAGGCGCGGGCAAAGGGGAAGAGGAATGAGGAGGAGGAGCACATGGACATCCCCATCTCCGGACGCGGCGCCGGCAGCGGCCCCGATCCCGACAAGATGGCCAGGATGCAATAAAAAAAAGGTTGCAAAATGTATTAAAAAGTTCAGCGTTACTTTGGCACGCGCATTTGTGCGTGCAGTTCACGCAGGCGGCGGGCCGGCCGGACGCGGAGAAGGAGGGGGGAGGGGGGTGAAGGGACGGAGCCCCCGTATGGGCTGGGGGCAGCTGGCCGCGGAGCAGCAAGGTGGGAGAGGGGGGAGGCTGAGGGGAGGGCCGGTGGTCGAAGGGAGTTCTAAGGGAATTAAGAGCTACCTTCTCTGGAGTCTTGGTGTGATACTGCGATGGAGTGTACTACCTTAAGTTAAAGGATATTATTATTATTATTATTATTATTATTATTATTATTATTATTATTATTATTATTATTATTATTATTATTATTATTATTTATTATTATTATTATTATTATTATTATTATTATTATTATTATTGTTATTATTATTATTAT